>JAVIWB010003701.1:0-496067 GCA_031893035.1 Dermolepida albohirtum
TTAGAAAAGTTATCGATCTTTTATTTTATTAAAGCTTTATTAAATTAAGTAATTATTAGTCGGAGGATTAGCGATTTGCTTATGCTTGTTTCTGAGTAACCATCACCATAATAATAGCGGAGGTACGAATCAGACTGAGATTAAGGGTATCTACATTTTAAAATTAAAGATCAACTATAAAATAATAATAGTTAATTGTAAGTTATCTATAATAAATTAAAATTACATATTATTTGGTGCAGTACAACGTTGTTTTTTTTTTGATACGATTCAATTACGAGGGTGGTCGTTTACATTTCGGGAACTGGCAACACTGTTAGTGTTGCCTCCGATCTGATGATTGCATCGTGAAGTTTGTCATTGTCTATTTCTATTGTTGACAGTAACTTGAAGATTTTATGTCAGCGAAAAAATGGAATTAACTCGCGAACATTTTCGTGCAATTATTTTTCATAACTTTCGGCGTGGATTATCTCAACAAGAATACACCGACGAGCTGAATTCTTTATATGGTGACGAAGCACCATCGAAAACTGCAGTATATCGTTGGTATAGTGAATTCAAACTTGGACGGCGTTCTTTGGACGATGAGTGTCATGAAGGTCGTCCCACAAATGTTGTGCCGGAAAACATTAAGGCATTAAAGTGTCCGAATTGTTAATGCAAGACCGTCATGTGACATACCGTAAGATCGAGGCATCTCTAGGTATTAGTAACACCAGCGTGCATAAGATCCTGCATGAACATTTAGTCGTTAAGAAGCTATGTTCACGTTGGGTACCACATAATTTGATTAATTCGACTCGCGTCGATTGGTGCCAAGAAATGCACAAAAAATATTATGGCGGTGCTTCAAAGAACTTTTATAAAGTCGCCACAGGTGATTAATCTTGGATATATACGTACGAGCCTGATAGTAAACAGCAGTCGACAGTGTGAGTATTCCAAGATGAGCCAAAACCAACAAAAGTTGTTCGCGCTAGAAGAATATCAAAACAAATGGTGGCCCGTTTTTTTCAGAAAAACTGGTCACGTTGCGACAGCGCCTTTAGAAAGTTGTAGAACGGTCAATTACGAATGGTACACAATTATCTGTTTGCCAAAAGTTTTTGAAGAAATAAGGAAAACAAACCGAAACCAACAGATAATCTTCACCATGACAATGCGAGCTCTCACAGGTCGGTTCAAACAATTGAATATTTGACAGGGCAAAACATTGAGTTGATAAGCCATCCACCTTACAGCCCTGATCTAGCGCCCTGTGATTTCTTTTTGTTCCCACACGTGAAGAATAAACTTCTTGGTCAACGGTTTTCTACGCCGGAGGAGGCGTTAGAAACTCATATTTTGGAGATACCGCCTTCACAGTGGCAGCAATGCTTTTCGGATTGGTTTAAACGAATGCAAAATTGCATAGATTTTCAAGGAGAATATTTTGAAAGCAATAAAGCTATTTTCGATAATAAAAATTTTTTTTGTTTGCTATTCCCGAAATATAAACAGTTGCCCTCGTAGTATTATAAAATACATAATAATATATAAAAGTAAGTATTAGAGTATATATAAAGCTTAAGATGAAACTATATATATATATATATATATATATATATATATATATATATATATATATATATATATATATATATATATATATATATATATATATATATGAACTTAAAGGAGATACTACATCGAATTTCTTTGTTTCAATAAATATACTTCACTGTTGAGTAATAGAAAACACGATTAAATTTTCATCTCGTTGTTAATTGCTTAGACACTACAAAGCCTATTATGTCGTGTTGGTAATAATATAATAATTTTTTTTAATTTAAAGTACTGGATGAAAAATATTTTTTAAAACCAGCGGCTGTACCTTTTCTATATCGGAAAGAACATTTCGCTTTAATCTGCTTTATAAAAGTAATCCCACAAATCCCTCTGCTTTTATTTCATAAAGAACAACAGACCGTGTTACGATTATTAGGTTTTCCCCTTTTTTAATTTTATTTTTAAACAACTATGTTCAAGCCCTATAATTCTGGATGTCTCCATGTTCTCAATAAAACTAAATCTTTACAAATTAAATTATTTTTCGGAAATATTGGTTTTCATGTAATGCTGATGATAGTAATACACAAAATATATTAAAAATATCTTGATTATTTAGGAATGTATTGACGACTTATATTATGCACGTAGATTATTGGCAAATAATATAAATTAAAAAAGGAACCGTGTATCCAATTTGAATTACCATAAGAAGATAATTAATTGTAAAAAGATCATATTAAAAATGTAATTGGCATATTTGAATTGAGGGTAATTTAAGTCTGTTAAGTAACTAGATATAAAATAACTCACTTTTATTTATTATAACAAATTCAAAGCTCACCACCCACAAAGTACGTACTTCCTATTCGTAATTACGCACATACACTATTTTGTTTTTCGCTAGTCGAAGAAGTAGGCTAACTTCTGATCTCGATGTGTTCGTCGGTTCGCTCAAAATCTGCTTCACTGAAAGTGCTACTAGCAGATTACTCCTCCCTGTTTTTGTGAAGAATAAAATTATTTTCTCACAGTTCTGGTAGTCTTTCTGTAACTCTTTCTCATAACTTTATCAAAACTTTCGAAACTAGTAACAAAGTCTATTCTGATCCTGATATATATATATATATATATATATATATATATATATATATATTGTGCCATACTTATCAAAAAATACAATGAGTATGACTTTGATTCTGCTGCTGCTTTAACGAATATATTTAGTTTTGGTGTTGGTGGTGTATTCCAATACATTGCCTATAATTTTGTCCTAAAATCTTATTAAAATATTCAGGTTTCGTTACAAGTGACATTTTTAAATAAAGACACAAGAGAGCGAAACTTTAGTGTGAGAACGATAGGAAATTTCAAGCAATTTTTTCCATTCAGTGCTACTCTTAATAGTTTCAGCTTCCATTACTATATGTACTATAAGTCGTGTTGGTAATTTCGTCAAACATTTTGACTCATTTCATGGAAAAATGTTTTGCCAAAATAGAGATACGAGGACAAAAGCACACAAAATAACCGCAAAAATAGCACCACGATCGTAATCCTCCTTTCACCCTCACCCAAGCAGTCGACATATTTATATAAACTACATTATCAAAAATTGATTAGTTAAATGAGTGCGAAAACTCTTTGTTGTTGAATATTGTTGAAAAGAGTTCTCCATTATTTTTGGTTTAATATACTCGTAATTTATACTAGCAAATACAAGATATAAATTATTTTTTCAAACAAACAAATGACTAATATAGTTATATAATTAAAATGTATGTAAAAAAAGCGATATCTACCTACCTTTAAATTTAAATCCTTGTTAGTCCATAAATGGACTTCGATTAATGACCGATTTATTAATTGAATTATGAAAATGTATAAGAACATTGCGTTTATGTTTATTTCTAATCACAAACATGAAATTTACCGCAACTAATGTGGGTAGGTATATTCAATTGTGTAAAATCATAAAAGAAAGCTCTACGGAGACTATTAAAGAAAAATTACTGAAAATTCACCGAAAGAAGCAATCAATAATATCGCATGACAAGCTATGCACGCGGTCCTAAATACCATAACGGAACGCGCTTTTATACATATATGTATACGAATATGCTCGAAGAAAGTCAAGAAAAAGAGGGTGAAATAACCTGGATATTTTATCATTACATGAACGTGTTTGTTAGTCAGAAAACTCATACTTTTTTAAGTAAATATAATCTTAAAGTGAATATTCCTAACAAAAGAACATAGATTCAGGCAATTCCTAATAACATAATGAAAAGTAAATTTAAAAAAAAATTTTTACTTGGTTTTATATTTCGTTTCTTTAGCTATGAATACATTCTATTGCATCTATTCCCAGTAATGAGGTTTAAAGATTATATGGTTGGATTACATTTATTTTAATTTTTTATTATATATTATTATATATTGCGAACAGAATACTTAAAACATAAAAATATGTATTTTTATTTTACACTTATTTATTCCAGAAATGAAGCTTATTTGAAAAAACTAAGAAATTTCTAATAAAACAGTGCAACACTTCTTAGTCTTCGTGAACGTGTTATAAACCAAGGTTTATGGCTTCTATGATCACCAAATTTAACATCTCAAGACTATTATTTGTTTGGTCAATACAAAATATTTATTAAAATCGACTTTATGTCGGTCATTCAGCTTAAATCTCAAACAATTACTGAAGAAGGAACACAATGTTTCTTGAGATACTCAAATTAGGAATTAATTTATGCTTCTAGTAAAATGGTGTATATTTCCAACAATCATTATAATTTACACTTCTGAAACCAAATATAATTTTTTCAATACACCAAATAATAATTTAAAGGGTCATTGAAAGTAACTGCAATCCTATTGAAAATTAGACCAACAATTAACCTTCAATAATTTTGCCACACTCCGTATAACATCAATAATTAGTCTAATAGTTTGTTGTTTTATTAATTAGTACAAACAGATTTTAAATTATTCCTCTAAATGCTAGATTTGTAAATTGTACATATACTTAATCACTAAGGTTGATATTTAACCCCTTTCCACATTAACTTTTGTAATTCTGTATACGTATTTCGACAACCAAGTTGTCATCATCAGCAGACAAATTTTTTATCTGCTGATTCTTGGTTGTCGAAATACGTATACAGAATTACTGATTGCTCCATCAAATTCAACTAATGTACATATACTGTCTAAAACAATTATCGGATATTTCATAAAAATGATAATAAATTTAAAAAGTTGACTTAATATAATTTTTAGGTTTCAGTGTATCTGAACACATTAATGTATTTTCACTCACTTTTATTTGTTACAACAAACTGAAACCTCGCTTCCCATAAAATACATACTTCCCATTCGTAATTACGCACAGATACTATGTTGTTTTTCGCTAGACGAAGAAGTAGACTAACTTCTGACCTGAATGTGTTTGCCGATTCAATCTAAAACTGCTTCACTGAATTCATTAAAAGTGTTGCTAAGAGATTACTTCTCACTGTTTATGTGAAAAAAGATTATTTTCCCACTGTTCTAGCAGTTTTTCTGTCTTAAACAATGATCGGATGTTTCATAAAAATTATACTAAATTTAAAAAATTCGATTTAATATATTTCTTAGGTTTTAGCGTATCTGAACACATTATTGTATTTTAATTTGTTTGGACTATTTTTAGCGTGATCTCGTTGGGAAATTCCGCAGAAGTTTTATTCCAATAATTCTTACAAAAGAGTGTAGATTAATAATGTGTATAATTGCCACAAACATCTAAAAACGTTTGGCACCTTAATGGCTTGAATTGGGTTGTCGTATCGAACATTTGGGAAATCATATCCAATTTCTGACTGACAGTAATTCGCAATTCCCGAAGCGTTCCTGGTGGCATATTTCGTGCAGCATAAATCTTCCCACAACATCCAAAGTGGATAATCATCTGGGTAATTGGCTGTCGACTTCATTCCCTCTATTCCAACTT
This sequence comes from Dermolepida albohirtum, assembly GCA_031893035.1. Classification (NCBI taxonomy): domain Eukaryota; kingdom Metazoa; phylum Arthropoda; class Insecta; order Coleoptera; family Scarabaeidae; genus Dermolepida; species Dermolepida albohirtum. The sequence goes on from JAVIWB010003701.1 coordinate 5,552, forward strand.
TACCACGTTCACGATATTTGGTCGATAGGGACAAGCATTGTCGTACATAAATAAATTCTTGTCCCACTGCAGTTGCATATAATGGGTTGCAGAATTTCGTCCAGATACTTCCGGGCAGTGGGAGTTCCATTTTCTAAGAAGTAGAGTTTGGTGTACTCTTCAGTACTTAGCCTATTCCATTACGCTACTACCTTCATTGCTATATATATATATATATATATATATATATATATATATGTATATTACACTCTACAGTAATATATTACCGTATAAATGATATTTTGTACTTATTGTTTACTAAATATGACATTCAAATAACTGAATTTTTGTAATTATTTCTTTAATAATAAGAATACAAGATCCCTTAGGTGTATTAACAGAATACTTGCCTTTTATAGTGACTCATATATAATACTGTTGTAATAAAATACAAGAATAAATGAGACGCAAGAGGACAATTGCCTTCTTCTAATCAACAGATTATAAATAATCTTTAAACTTAAAAATCGTAATATATTTTAAAATAATACACTGGTATAATTTTTAAATTCTATGCCTCTAAATTAGTAGGTGTACGTAACATTTCTATTTTAAATATTTAAATTTAAAATCACTTTTCTTAACTCTCATCTGTCAAAAATAATTTTATGCTTTTCAAGATTTTATCTTATATATTATACATTACTTTTGTCTTTACATCTGTCTTGACTTAATAATCTTATACATTCCAATTTCACAATGGTCGAAATAAAATCTTCCATGTTCTACCGAAAATTCTATTTATGTAGTTACATTTTGTCTTATTTTTGCTTTTTCAATCATCAAATTCTAAACTCTGTTCACATACGAATATTTATTTCTTAATAAACCCTTCCAAAATTTCAACAAATCCTAATTATTATGACATATACATAATATTGTATTCATTACGACTTTTTTTTAGACAATTTCACATGGAAAAAGAGATCTTGATGGATATGATACATTTACATTGTTTACAAAGGCCTTATACTATATTTATTTCAATATTAGCATCAGTTCATTATTATACAAATTATACATTGTGTTTATGTGAGTACTGATAACGGTTTATTAACCTACTGCAACTTTTTGTTTAAAATTTTATCAAATTAAAGTTTGCTTTTCGTTTAAAACCTTACATTATAGGTTTATGACCGACCAATAAGTATATGTCCCTTTTAAAACTAACACTTCTTGTAATTCATTTATAATGTAACATGTTTTGCTTTTAACAACTTTTTATATTGTAGTATATATATATATATATATATATATATATATATATATATATATATATATATAAAGAGTGACTCAAATTTCGCGGTTTTCTTAAAGAATAAATAAAACACATAATTTGCAATCACTTTCAAAAACTTTTTATTGGTAATTGAAGTATCAGTTATGACATTTATATGCGAAAAGTAATATCTGCCAAATGGCCTCCTCTTGCAGCTCCACAGACGTCCACTCTTTTGTTAAAATTTTCAATGACATTTTGACATAATTGAGGCTCTGTCTCACCAATGACACAAATAATTTCATTTTTCAAAGCAGGAATTGATTGTGGATTGTTTTTATAAACCTGGCTTTTCACATAACCCCAAAGAAAATAGTCTAACGGTGTCAAATCACATGACTTTGGTGGCCAATCACCGTTTCTTGAGATTACACGTCCAGGAAATTTTTCTCTCAATAAATCAATTGATTCGTGTGCTAAGTGAGGTGTAGCGCCATCCTGTAGTAACCACATATCCTCTAGATCAATATTCATTAATTCCGGCCACAAAAATTCGATTATCATCCAAACCAATATTTTCTTGTGACCGACCAGTACCACTGTATTTTTCACTTTTTTGATCTTCCACGGAATCGGTCTCTTGAAATTTTGTAATAATTCGACCAATAGTGCTTTCAGATGGACGATTATGTAAACCATAAAATTCACGTAATTTTCTAATAACTCTTTTCACACAACGCTGATTTTCACAAAATAATTCAACAATTTGAACGCGTTGTTGTATCGTGTACGAAACCATTTTTATAAATGTCATACATCACACTTTTTAAATGTCCACATACCCAGACAAATTTAGTTCGCCATCTATATTTTATTTCTTCTTAAAAAAACTCCACAATTTGGAACACCTTTATATACATATATATATATATATATATGTATATATACATATATATATATATATATATATAATGTGTGTGTGTATGTGTGTAACGAAGAAAGAAAAATTTGAAAAATATGAACCAGGGAATTAACTCGATGTTGAGGGTTGTTAAGCTGTCCCTTAGAGCGGCACTCATTCAAAGGAGAATTAGTGACAGCACTTGAACGACGGTCCGGGTAACGGAGAAGTTCATAACGTCCAAAGCCATATGTGAGTCTTACGAAATGTTGGGTAGATCCTCTGTTCCTCTGTTAAATATAGCTTACTTACTTGTTATTAACTACCTAATTAGAAAATGTGAAAGCAGCTAATGACAAAAGTTCTTTTGCATAAAAACAGAAAACTATTGTTATATTTCCATTTTGCATATAATACACATATATTATTTGTTTAAATCTGTTAAATAACTAGCTCTACGAGTGTAAATTTATACAGGAAAGAAAGAGAGGGAATATGTGAACAATTAAATAAAGGCTTTTTTCAGTTATGTCTTAATTGTCGTATAGAAGTGCGCAATTTTTACTGAAATAATTGTATCGCTTAGGGACAATTAAGTCAATGATAATGAAAACGCCATTTTGATTTGGTCGTTCAGGTTTGTCCGTCGCCACTTAGCTTTCTGCCCGAGTGGACAGATACGTCGCTACTTCGAAGCGTTTGACAATAGGAGAAGGGAATAGTTCGAGTGCCTAGAGAGTTCGCATTTCTTTGCCCTTATCCTTCCATCCGCAGTAGGAATTGCTGGAGCGCCTGGAGTGTTCCCTTTTTCTCCGTATCTTCCGTCCGCAGTAGGAATCGCTGGAACACCCGGAGTTTTCCATCTTCCGCTCTTAGTGGAAAACGCTAGTGCTCTTGGAGTGTTCCCTTTTTCTATTGCTCCTTCTTTTTTCTGCTCCTAATAAAGTACTGGTGAGGTGTTGCCATTGCAGAAAGAAATGAAGAAGAAATGAATGGAAGACTAAGTGTATCGTTGTGTGTTAGAGGGTGCAGTAAATACTGTCCCTATTCCTGTAGCTGCTGCACGAGATTCTCGTACAGGAAAAAGCGACCAACCTTGACCCAGTATCGTCGACGCGACGTTGTTATTACGCACATCGATGCTGATTTCGTATAACATTAATGTCCCATTTCTCCGTTAAGTAAATATACTTCATCAACCCTTTCATTTTAATAAAACTCCAATTTTCTTAAATTACGAGTTAAATGCAGTTATTCTATTTTTTTATTCATTTCTAAGGCAGATTGAACGATTGTTCTGGTTGATTAGACCTACAGCTACTGCATGCAAAAATATGGAAACATAATAGTTAATTATTTTCCACATGGAAAACTTGTCACAAACGAATCGTTTATTTCTTTCTTTTGTAAATAACGTTTTCGTATTGACACGTTTGTATGAACTATATTTACTGTTGTGTTGTAATGCATTTGATACAAAAAATGTTTAAGTTATATTTGTTATGTTGAAAAGGCTTATATGTGATGAATTGCTTGATAATAAATGTAAAATAAAACCCCTTGTTTATTAATAAATAAGTCGACAAACATATGACATTTAAAAAAACTTCGTAAACGTATATTAAAAACACAGAACGAGAATGTAAAGGCTGTTTCAAATTTAGCGGTTTTTGAAAGAATAAATAAAATACATAATTTGCATTCACTTTCAAAAACTTTTTATTGGTAATTGAAGTATCAGTTATGACATTTTTATGCGAAAAATAATATTCGCCGAAGGGCCTCCTCTTGCAGCTCCACAGACGTCCGCTCTTTTGTCAAAATTTTCAATGACATTTTCACATAATTGTGGCTCTATCTCACCAATAACACGAATAATTTCATCTCGCAAAGCAGGAATTAATTGTGGATTGTTTCTATAAAGCTGACTTTTCATATAACCCCAAAGAAAATAGTCTAACGGTGTCAAATCACATGAACTTACTGGCTAATTAACATCACCGTTTCTTGAGATTACACGTCCAGGAAATTTTTCTCTCAATAAATCAATTGATTCGTGTGCGAAGTGCCATCCTGTTGAAACCACATATCCTCTAGATTAATATGCATCAATTTAAGCTACAAAAATTCGGTTGTCATCCGACGATATCGATCACTATTGACAGTTACAGCTTCACCAACAGCATTTTCAAAGAAGTAAGGTCCAATTACAACACCTGACCATAATGCACACCAAACAGTAACTCGTTTAGGACGCATAGGTTTCTCATGAATAATTAGTGGACTTTTCCTCACCCCAGATACGGCAATTTTGTTTATTAACATAGCCACCAAGTTCAAAATGTGCCTCATAGGAAAACATTATTTTTTGAGAAAAATCAGCTGGTTGCTCATTGATAAATTTGACAAATGAACGAGGTATTAAAAGATCTAATGGCTTCAGTTCCTATGTTATTTGAACCTTATATGCCTTCAGAGCTAAATCCTAAACCCTAAGTCTAAGTTGTTGTGAACGTCGTCTAATGGACATTTCAGGATCTTCAGCAACAGTTTCACGAACTAAACCAATATTTTCTTGTGAACGACAACTACTACTATATTTTTCACTTTTTTGATCTTCACGGAACCGGTCTCTTGAAATTTTTTAATAATTCGACCAATAGTGCTTTCAGATGGACGATTATGTAAACCATAAAATTCACTTAATTTTTATAAAATAATTCAACAATTTGAACGCGTTGTTGTACCGTATACGAAGGCATTTTTATAAATGTCATACATCACAATTTTTAAATGCCCACATACCCAGACAAATTCAGTGCGCCATCTATATTTTATTTATTCTTAAAAAAAACCCAATTTGAAACACCCTTTAGTTGTATTTGTAGTGTTTTCGACGATTATCACTTAATAGGGCAAAAATAATTTGTCGAACAATGTCGTCGTCCCGATTGAGATTATCATAAATCGGCAGAAAAAAAAACCGCTATCAATACTAGTGTAATAAAGATTTATAACGCTTGTCGTAGTTGTCATTTTGCTTGATAAAGACGCTGTCGTCGACAGACTAGGTCCGGTAGTACCAACTCAACATCGATCCCCAATATGTACAGTAGATATTTTATTCTTTTATTTACTCAAGTAATTAAGAAGATACAAATGTGAAAGTAAATTTAGCTTTTTTATGTTCAATTTAGTTATCTGACTTATGTTACTAGACTGTTTGCTGTACCGAATATTTAGATTTAACCAGAGCAAGCAGAGCTTTAACATTTTCCCTTCAAATATCCGTTTAGGCTAAGTTTTCAGTATAAAAACCTGTGAGACGCCGCGACACTCTAAAGCTAAGTTTTCAATATAAAAATCTGCGAGACGACACGACACTCTATGGCAGCACCGGGAAAGCGAAACAACGTTACAATGTATATGTATTCGCGTCGTTTCAGGTTCCTTTTGATTGATTGATTGTCCGAAGATGGTAGATGAGATTTTGTCGAAACATTCGAACGGTCCTTTTCAAATGAGATTTCTACGTAGAAAAAACGAGAAAAATGTATTCGTACTGATTTTTATACGTGAAAAGCAACTCTATTTAAGGTTAAATCTTTTGAATGTGTGTTCACCTGCTCCATTGTGCCAACTATTTAATCTTGCACTTCAGTCTTGTACTTGTCCTGAATGCTGGAAAATTGGTAGAATGATTCCGGTTTATAAGAAAGGCGATGTGGGTTGCATTGAAAATTACCGTCCCATTACAATAATAAACAACTTCGCTAAAATTTTGAGGCTTGCCTCTTTCATAACATCTCTCCGCAAATCAAATCTCTGCTATCCACATGCCAGCATGTTTTTTTTGGTAAGCGTTCAACGGTCACTAACTTAACAATATTTACGCAGTTTCTGTCTGATAATATGGATAAGAACATTCAAGTAGACGCTATTTTTACCGATTTCTCTAAAGCGTGTGATCGGATAGATCACTCAATATTACTACACAAGCTGGCTAAAGTGGGTTTCTCGCCGTCACTTACACTCCTATTTCGGTCCTACTTATCTCATAGACCTAACTATGTCTACTACATACTGCCTTTTCATTCAAAATCTGGAGTTCCGCAAGGGTCAAATCTCGGACCTCTTTTATTTTCTATTTTTATAAACGACCTTGCTGAAGTTCTAGACTGTGAGAAATTATTATTCAGAGATGATCTGAAAATATATCACGCAGTAAATAATATCGATGACTGCGCTCACCTTCAGGAACAGTTGGATGTAATCCAGACATGGTGCACCGATAACGGGCTTCACTTGAAGTGTAGATATGTCTCATTCACTCGTAGAAGTTCTTCTATTGAATTCAATTACACTTTGAACAATGTTTGCCTAGAAAAATGCCAAGTTGTTAAGGATTTGGGTATTATATTTGACTCCAAATTATTATTCAATAACCATATAAATAATATATCCAATGCTGCATTAAAAACTTTGGGTTTCATAATTAGAATCACCAAGTCCTTCTTGTCAATCGACAGCATAATACCACTTTATTTTGCTTTTGTTAGGTCGAAACTCGAATATGTGTCATTGGTGTGGTCACCTCTTTATAAAACACATATCCATGTGCTGGAATTAGTGCAAAGGCGCTTTCTAAAGTACCTCTACTTTCGCCAGTTTGGGAACTATCCTCCTCGGGGCTACAGCCATATTAATCTACTAACTACATTTAACATAGAATCAATAGAGCTCCGTAGACACCGCAATGATATAAAATTTCTTTACCATCTTCTGCATAATGGAATAGATGCACCTGAAATTCTAGCAAAGATAAACTTTTTGGTTCCTAGGCAAGCGACTAGAATAACGAACACCTTTCGTCTGCCCATTCCAAGGACAAATGTAATGATTGGATCGCCAGTCTACCGAATATGTAATAACTTTAATAATTTAGCAGCCGTAGATATAAACTATAGTCCTTTACCAACGATTTTACGTCAGTATTTGTAGTGTATAGGTGTGTTTATACTTTTTGTGGTGGTGGGTCTTAGAAATAAGTATTTAATGTTAATTAGTATTTAAAGTATTTAGAAAATTTAGTGTTCACTGTAAGTCAACGCAGAAGTAATTAGACTTAAAAGTTGTCCTGTAATAGGATTGTAAAGATATGTTGGGCAAATATATACATTATTAATATTATTATTATTATATTCAAGAAATAAGAAGTTTTATATTTTTAGGAGCCATATCTGTCTTCTATATTTTCAAAAACATTTAGGAGTATTTAATTAATTACAAAGAAAATATTGTGAAGTAGTGAAATTTTAAATTTATATTAGCCCAGGATATATTTTTAATTTTTGTCTTTCATAAAAAACAATGTATAATTTCGAAGTATGAAAAATTAAAAATTTGTTTACTTTTAAATTTAAATCCGAAAAAATATTTTGTATTTACATATACGTTTCTCGAGATATTCTAAAACCGGCATACTTCCACAACCTATTATTCGAAACCCTTAGAGATAAAAAGTTTTATGAAGAAAAATATTTCTTTTCAACGTCTTCAAATATATTATTATCAGCAACCGCTCACTTCGAAAAACTACCCTCCATTTTACCGTCCCGAAATCCTTAGAGGCGAAAGTTCTACGGAAGAGAAATATCCCTTTTTAACAGACACAAGAGTATATAAATGACGGTCTTTCTAAAACCCTCGTTTGCTTTTTCATTCGACAATAATACATAATTGTATTTGCTGTTTCGTTGTTCTTTCAGTTTTAACACAAGCTATAAATTATAAACTATTAGTGAGATGTTATCATTTATAAAAGCAGCAGATGCTAACAAAAACAATTTTGTTGAAAAGAGTTTCTAAATTGTTTTCTTTAGTACGTATTTGTTGAAATAGTAGATAATAATTAAGATAAATTATTATTACATTTTTTCTATTTTTTATTATATTTAATTTTTAGCACATGTAAATGATTTAAATGAAGACGTTTCTGTAATAAATATAGTGAAAAATATATCAGTAAATACTTCATCTCTCCAAGTTAGAAATTTACATTCGTATACTTGTTTCATGTTATTATGTCGAAGTTAAGATGTTTCACGGAGAAGTCTTTGTTCGCGTACTTGTAATCTGTTTATATTGTCATCAAACAGAGTAATAACAAAAGCATGCTACTGAAAGAAATATTTTGCAATGTTATGCTAAATATTTCCAACGGGTGTGAATTGGATTGGAACTTCGACAAAGGAATAAATAAACTGTGGATACCTCATAACTTCTTGTACTTTTAATAAAATTCTTTTTATTATAAATACTGGGTAACGCGCATAAGTTTCTCTTTATAATTCCAGTGAGTGTAGCAATCAGTTTATGGAAGTAATAAGTATGCTGTATGATAGTATATAATTAAAAGAAATAGGGAGTATTGCTCCAATGAGTTACCTCCATGATTATTTACAATAATATTTGTATAATAATTAAATACACTATTGGTTGGCAGAGTTTTTCAACCTACGCTCTAAACTGCTGTCATGAACATGCATTTTTATACAGAACTTTTTCTAATATAGCAAGCCTGAAAACTTTGTATTAAAGTGTAGTGCAACCCAAACTAGAATATGGTCCGTCCAGTATCCTATGTACATACACATGTACGTATATACAGCAAGACCATCATATCCTTAGAAAAATCTGCGCACACTTTCGGTATTACTCGTACTCAGTCGCCAGTGTGTCGCTCGCTTCGGTGATTAGGTACATTCCCAACAGAAAGGCGCGGTTTTATTTTGTACAACGCGACGCCAAGAATAAGAATTTAGAAAATTTTTATTTATTAATATATGTTATACTGGTCCAAATGGAATGTAAATTATTAATTAATGAGGCTGCTAAGTGTTATTTAATAGTGTTCTATTGAGGATGTACTATGAAAGTAAATCTTAATATGATTAGGTAGATAATGTAATTACAAAATTTTTTAATAATACCCAGTAATTAGAAGCAAATAGCTTTATTTCAAAATGATTACATAATTACATAATAAATTACATAATAAAACACATTCACAAAGCAATGATTACTAAGTTATTCTGAATCATCGCTGAAACCAAAATCACTGTCAGATGTATCAGCACCCACGTTTATAATTAGTGACTCCGTAAGAACATCCATAAAAACTTCATTTTGTTTATATTCATCTTCGACTCTCTTCACGTGAGTGCAAAGTTTGTTCCAGTCATTTACTGTAATGCTTTTAAATTTTTCTTCCGCTAGCCTTTTAGCGTCCTCTAATTTAAATGTGACATTTTGTGATGCCACAAAATTTTTCACAGTCGCCCAAATCATTTCGATTGGATTTAGTTCAGGGTGATACGGAGGCAATCGTAAAGTTGTATGACCGTGTGCCTCCAAAATTGCGTCTATTTTATATCGTAAGTGTTGTTGTTTATTATATTTTATTAACATATATAACTGGGCTTTCGTCATATCAGATGTACAGGCAATACCTTTTTCGGTCAACCAGTGTAACATTTTTTGCTTGTTTGCATTAGAATTAGGCGCTGGATTTATCTGAACATTGTGGTATGGAGCATTGTCAATAACTAGTACTGAATTTTTTGGTAAATTTGGTATTAGTTTTTCAACGAGCCATTTTTGGTAATTTTCGAAATTTATTTCGTGATGGTAATCACCGGATTTTGTTCCGGATTTAAAAAGTAACAAAGCGTTTTCTACAAATCCATGGTTCTCACCTCCAGCGTGCAACATAATTAAACGCTGGCCCTTGGAGATTGTCGAAAATAACCCATTTCTTGACTTGTCTGTCCAACTTTTCGATTTTGTATGGCCGCTATGAATATAGGATTCATCCATATAAATAGTTGGACGATTTTGCCGTCGATATACATCTATTTTTCGTAAAAAATTTGTACGAATGTTTCCGATATCTGGTTTTTCTTGTAATATCTTGCGATTGTTTTGTGTAGCACAGAATCTAAAACCGAGCTTCTTTATAATTTTTCTTAAGGCTTCTCGGCCGTCCGGAAAATTTATATCTTCTTTAAATTTTTGTAGTAAATTTTTAATAGTAATCCGCTGATTATTTGTCTTGTGGAAATTGTAAATAATATGTTTTATTTGGTATAGGTCAATGTCGTCTATTGAATCCATTACTAAACATTTCCTCGATCTTTTCTTTTTTGGCGATTTGAAAACTGGTAGTTGTTCTGTGTTCTCTTTCTCATTTCGTTCTGGTTCTGCTTGATATTCGTTCCCCTCTTTTAAAATATTATAGACAGAAGCTCTTGAAACACCAGTTGCTCTTGCTACGTATTCCTTTAATTCGCTTTTTGTACAATTTCTTATGTCTGTTTCGTTATCTGAAATTGTCTTTAAAAACTTAAAAACATTAAACACGACTTCACGGGTTTGTGAATGCAGTCCTTTTCCACCTCCTAAGTTGGACATTATTAATTATAATAAATAAAACAAATAATAACCAATTATAATGCAAGACCTCAATTACTCACTTTGACTAACCGTAACTTAACAACTTAACCACGCAACGATCATAAGCACACTGAGGACACAAACAGCTTACCAATGACTCGGAGTGTACCACCCGGCACGCCTACGATGCGCAGTAGATTTTTGTCCAAGGATATGATGGTCGTGCTGTATTTATCAACAACTTGATTTGGAGAAAGTTCAGAGCAGATTTTTGAAGTATTTAACAGTCAGAGTCGATGGAGGATTTCCTTCGCGTGCTGCAGACTTTGACACTCTTTAGAAGGAACGTGACATGCACTCACTCACTGATCGAAGAAACATCTTCTGTGCCAACTTCTTCAAAGGTTTTTTAACAAATAGAACTGATTTCTCACTTTTTCAAAAGAATCGAGAGTAAAAAATTAGTTTCCTGTTGGATACCGCATCTATTGACCTAAGAACAGACAGCAGCAAGGGTGAATTGGTGTCAAAAAGCTCTACATCGCTTCAATGCTTTAACTCTAAAAACGTGTATAACTTTGCCAGTAGTGATAAATCTTGGATTTACTCATACAAACCAGAAAATGAACGCCAGTCGTCTGTTTCAGTGTTACAATGTGAAGAAAAACCGACGAAAGTTATCCGTTCTCGAAGTGTCTCTAAAAAGATGGTCTCGATATTTGCCTAGAAATAAGATCATGCAGCAAAAATTCCTTTACAAAATCGAAGAACTGTTACTATCGATTGGCATATAATCATTTGTTTGCGACAAATCATCACAGAGCTTTGAAAAACCAACCCCGAACGACGAATCATCCTCCACCAAGTCAATGCCAGTTCGCACACAGCTCGCAAGATAATTGAATTTTTAACCCAACAAAATGTCGAATTGTTAGACCATTCTCCATACAATCCGGACCTAAGTCACAAACATATCTTTACCTTTCAGAAAGTCATTCCGGACTGCGTGGTCAAAAATTCCAGTTGTCAGAAGGAGCAGTCGATGTTTTCAAAAACACAATTTTGACTGTACTAACAAACGAATGGAACAACTCCTTCCAGAGTTAGTTCGAGCACATGCAAAAGTGCATTAATCTTCGTAGAGAATACTTCGACAAACAATAGTCTTTAAAAGCTATCTTCTGTTTTATTCGTTTGATATGCATAACATAAAAGACAACCCACGTATTATTTAATTTACTGCAGTTATTTGACTAATACATATGTACATATTTTCATACTGTTGAACGTTGTTTTAAACGAATTGCGTTGAGAATTGCTTCCACGTCTACTTTTTTATACATCTGGTGCATCGTGGTTATTATCCGTTTCTAAATTTGAAAAAAAAGCTATTACATGGTGTAAGATTTCAGATCTCGAACGAGATAAAACTTTCTGTAAATAGGTGAATTACAGAGTCTTCGAATTAGTTTTTTGAGGACAGTTTAAAAAAATTAGTTTCACTTTGGATAAGCGTATTCAATTAAATGAAGATTATAGTCAAAAACTGCATTATAATTTTGATAAAAATTGACGAAATAAAAAGATTATGACCAAATTGCTAGAGCTTAGGAAATATCTCGCGAATATCGCGATAATACATTTAAAAATATGGCCGTAGAGGCTGTATCTGAAATAAATTCAGTACACCAGAGAATGATTGTTGACATTGTAGTATAAAAGCTATTTTTTCGAGCAAAATCAATAGTTTTAAGGAAATGCTCTATTTTTGGAAACTAATAAATTACGAAAATGGTTTATCAAATATTAAATGTCTTTTCTTCAAAACACAGAGTGACAAAAAGTTAAAAACTTAAATACCTCGTTCCTACTATTTGTCGAAACTTCGAAATCGTATATTATTTTCACTAAACACATTGATTAGATTACATGAGCATTGAATTTTATGTTAGAGCGGAAGTGAATCTTTAATTAAGAGGCTATTAATATCTTCCTATTATTGCATCTCGCTTCAATTTAAATTAAAAAAAAATTGGAAAACAAACCAATCGTGAAAATTTCAATCTCACTTTTTAGAATGTTTCAATAATAAAGGGGTTCAGATGTCCTTATAGTGGGTCACAATCTGGTGGTCTTTACAATTTTTAATACTTCGTCAGACGAAGAGAGGTTTATGACCGGCGAAGCGGACGAGGTGCTTCTAAGTAGTTTATGACTTAATCATCATTTACACTTTTGTGACTTGGGATGGATCAATTTTTTAGCACAAAAAAATTAACGATCGTGATCAAACTGGTCGTTTCAATTTCTGCACTGATTTTTACACTTTAATTAAGAACGATTTAATTACACCGTTATGCTGTATATACATAAATTATTTTATTTGTTTATTGTTAGTTCTGAATATTAGGTATGTTTGTACCTGATATTTAGAACTAACAATACTACAAGAGACATGGTTTTAGTATTTCAAATATATGTAACAAGAAAAAGATATTATACTAAGCATTGGACGTGAATATTAAGAATTGACAGATATTTACTAAGCCAACTTACAAAGAAAAATAGATTCATAGATAAACAGCAAAAATTTATACGTGTACATAAAATATGAGCAAGACCTATAATGACTTTTATTGTAAAAACCAGGATAGTAGAGGTGAAAATATTAAGAAACATCACTGGATAATACTAAAAGGTAGGGTAAGAAAAAACGATTCGGTTTATTAAAAATGAGAACCCCAATAGGATACCCAATGATGTTCAAAGATTATTGTGTCTCAACATTGCATAAAGCAATAGGGAATGAATATGTTATAGAGCTAAAATAAGAGGAACAAGCTGTGGAGTGCACAATGTATGTACTTGTTGTCATCATACTATTACAAAACTGACTACAGTGAGATTATGATAAATAATTGAATGTTGTTTATACTCATCTTTCTCGGACCTTTGATATCCTAGACAATCAAACACTGTTATACAAATTGTGTGCTTGGACCCATCTGCATTAGAGCTAATTGTTTCACATGTTTTGAATAGATCAAGCTATATATATATATTACCCATACTGATTTTTTTCAACATTCGGCGTGCCTCAAGGGTCTAATCTGGGACCTTTATGTTTTCTACTTTCTTATAAATGATCGCATATCTATCAATTGTTCTCTACTAGTTTACACTGATTATATTCATCTGTACTTGCTCATCGAGGCACAGAATGATGCCGTTGTTTTGCAAAGTTATATTGATGTGATCACGGATTGGTACTGTAAAAACAAATTAAAGGTTAATATAAACGAATGCTCTGTATTGTTTTTTATACGAACAAAATTAAATTAATGTTACTGTACAGTATCAATCGCTAGTATTTAGTGAAAATGGACTTTATAAGAGATCTTGGTCGAAATTGTAGTTTAACTTGCATCTTTTGGAAGTCGTCTCATCCTCTTGGAGAATGTTCAACTTTATTTTGTGGTTAATGAGTCAATTTTGGGATATAATTGCTATGATGTCACCGTAACAAGTTTTATCGCATAGAAATCGATTGAACGTGTTCAAAGAATATTCCTAGTATTCCTTTAAATGTGTAGATATTCAGAAAGAAATATTGACTATGATTATAATATTCGAATGTATAAAATAATATTTAGTAATTAAATTTTTTATATATTTTATGAATAGGTCTAATGGACGAATCGAGTGGTTTGGAGTATTATGTTGCTTAGTTTTTCACATGTCTCGAATGGTGTAAAGGTCTAGCATTACATTTTAATCGTTAAAAACTAGAGCTAATCCATTGCTGAAAGCACCAATTAATCATTTGTGCTGCTTTTCTTTTTTACCGGTTGTATTTAGGTTTTATTAAGTTTTCGTTTTATTCTATTTTTATAAAACATCCATGGATTCAAAATATTTCCGCATATCTAGAAGAAGTTTTGGATAGTATAAATTGAAGGGCGAAAGAAAGTAATAGAGATCGAAAAAAAGCTTCGAATATAGAAATTTCAAATACAAATAAGATTTACAATTAAGGAAAGGAGGAGAAATGCAGATGACTCTGACGAATATATTGCTGGCGTTGATATATCACTTGACTATTCGTTAAAATTCTTGTTTTGGCAAATAGTTGTTTTTATCTTTTTAGAGAAATCATATATAAAACTGGGATGATTTTGTTACCTTTTTAACCTCTTTGCGTGTGACGTTTCGGTATTCAGAGAGACTCTCGGGAGGAAGTGAGTTATTTGACAACACCTTAAATAAGGGCAAAGCTGAGTAATTTTTCCTAAAAAGGATATCAGGAGTTTAAAAAGTCAGTAACATTAAGGAGATTCTAAACTTTAAGAATTTCTCACATAACTTACGTCTACTTATACCAGTCTTATTTTCTGAGGCGGGTCACGATCAACAATTTAACACATACGATATAGTATGTATTTTTACGAATGTGTTTTAATAAAATTAAAAAAATAAGTCAAATGAAAGAAAAAAGTCTCAATTCACTATTTACATATCTTGTATACGAGGATAGTTTGACAAGTAGTGAGAATGACACGTAGGTGGCGCTCTAATTGGTAAAACAAATGCACTGTAATTTAGGTAGCTTATTTATATGTTTACATACCGACATTTAAATAAATCGGTTTATTAATTTATTTTTGACAGCTGATTGAAAAAGAAGCAACACGCCGTTTTGTTAAAATGGAAAAAGCAGAGTATCGTGCGGTGATTAAATACTTCGTAATTAAGGGTATGAAAGCTACCGAAATAAAAGATGAGTTACGGGAAACATTAGGTGAATCTGCTTCATCATCCGCCACAATAAGTAGATGGGTAAATGAATTTAAATGTGGTAGAACAAGCTGCGTTGATGGAGCGCGTTCTGGAGGACCCAAAACCGTGACTTGAAATGATTATAAAAATTCATAATATTATTACGCATGATCGGCGATTCAAAGTAAGAGAGATAGCAGATATGGTAAACATTTCAACAGAACGCGTACACCACATTTTAACGAAAGAATTGGGCCTTTCCAAACTTTCGGCAAGATGGGTGCCACAATTGTTTACGACTGATCAGAAGTTCACTCGTTTGTGCATTTCCAATGAGTGTTTGGACCTTTGTAAGCGGAATCCGGTTGATTTTTGTAGGCGATTTGTTACTTGCGATGAAACTTGGATACACTACAGTACACCCGAAACTAAACAATGTCATCAATTTTTTGGTATTCAAAGGGCATTTTGCTTATTGATTACCTTCAGAAAGGTGCCATAATAAACGGAAATATTATACAGAACTTCTACAAAAATTAAATGTTGAGATTCGTACTAAACGGCCGGGAATGGTAAAGAAAAAGATTCTGTTTCACCAAGACAACGCTCCCTCGCATACCAGCACAGTTGCGATGTCCAAAATCCACGAGTTGCATTTCCAATTAGTACCGCATGCGTCTTATTCGCCGGATCTAGCCCCTTCCGCCTTCCACCTTTTTCCAAAATTGAAAACGGCACTAGGTGGAAAGAAATTTTCGTCTAACGACGAGCTTATCATCTTCGTAAATGTGTGTTTTGCAAGCCTTCCGGAATCGCATTTTAGAGATGGAATAAGGGCATTAAAGCACTGTTGGAATAAATGTATTGCTCTTTTAGGAGAATATATTGAAAAATAAAAATTATTTTGTATTTAAAAAATTCATTTTTCTTTTCCATTCTCACTACTTGTCAAACTACCCTCGTATTTCGAGTGAATCATTATGATGTACTTTTTAATAGTGATTTTGACAGATAAAGCATAAGTCGTGTCAAATTTTCACGCTATTTTAGTTAAGCATTGGGTGACATTTTATTATGAATAGACTCAGTCTGACAGCGTCTACAAATTAGTCAGCTGCTTTACTAAAATCAGTGTTCCACAAGAAATGCGATTGGTGCGCTTAACAACTTAAAACTTATGGTAAAACAATTACTACGTAATTGGCTCACCGCACGCACATTTCGCTATACCATCGAAAAATTTTAAACGCATTTTTCATTATTGGATAATACGCGACCAAATAGACCACATCTAGCACTTAGTGAAGAAAATATAGCGATGGTAGCTGAGAGTGTACGCAATGACCATGAAGAATAGATTCGATGTAGAACTCAACAGTTTGGCTTGTCGTATGCCACAACTTGACGTATTTTATATACGGATCTCGGTTTAAAATATACAAAATTCAGCTTGTTCAAGAATTGAAAGTGGCCGACTTTTCGAATCGTCACTGATTCAGTCTTTGGGCTTGAAAAAGATCCACTGTCCAAAATTTTACTCAGCGATAAGACCCATTTCTGGCTTAATGGCTATATCAATAAGCACAACTGCCGTGTTTGGAGTGAAGAGCAACCAGGAGAGGTTCAATAGCTGCCATTACATGCAGATAAAACCACGGTTTGGTATGGTTTATGGGCAAGTGGTATCATCGGTCCATATTTCTTCAAAAATTAACACGGCCATAATAATGGACTGCCTGAAATTGAAGCCTATGATCTCGACGATATTTGCTTACAATAAGACGGTGCTACTTGCCACACAGCCTGTGTAGGCATGGCTTTATTGCGAGAACAATTTGTTGAACGTTCAATTTCATGTAATGGACCTGTGTAATGGCCGATTAGATCATGTGATATCATACCTTTAGATCTTTTCTTTTACATGGATAAGTCAGCGACGATTAAGCAATCGAAAGCCTACATGACTCGCGTTATTCACCGAATCTCTCGAGAATTGGAACTTCAGAATGACCATACTAGGGGTTGTTACGGCCAATATTTAAAGGAACTAATTAAAAAAAAATAAATGTCGAAAATGGTTTTTTTGTATGGCAAAAAGAATACCCGATCAAATTTAGGATTTTTGTTTCTTTATTTTTGACAAAAGTATTTCCAAATGAATCACCCTTATACATATATATATATATATATATATATATATATATATATATATGTGTGTGTGTGTGTGTGTGTGTGTGTGTGTGTGTGTGTATGTGTATATAACTAACTTTAAGCCTGATTAAAATTAAGAATGACCAATAATAACGAAAAGTGACAACGCGGAAGTTAGAACACTTTGACAAAATAAAATAAAATAAATATTCTGCAATAAACTAATTTCGGTATAGAATGTCTGCAAACGTTTTTCACATTAAGTATTACATATAATTGTAATAAAATTTTCGATGACATTGTATATCATAATGAAAAATATATAAGTAACAATGGTTCTAGACTTAAACCAATTATTACGAACTAATATTATTGGACCCCCTGGTATTCTAAAGGAGATAAAATTACAATGTTCTACAAATATTGCAAATATTACACAAAAATGTAAGTGAAAAAATTATCTAATAGCGAAATTTTTTAAATCAAACAAAATTAATTCATAAAAAGCGCTAAATTTAATCTAACCTGGGGTAATTTTAATTTTATATTACCGATTCTACGTTCCTATTGGATATTGATTAATTAAAATCCAGCGGCACTGCCGAAGTCAGATGCGGATAGCTTAAAGAACACACACAAACAAGAAAGAGTCTCTCCCGATATCATTATTTATGTATATGTATGTAGGTTTAATGACAGTGATCCCGGACTAGGTCACAGTTAAGGCATTCGTTAAACCATATACTAACGAAGAAATTGCTTATAAAGTTCATTAGTCGTCGAGATAGCCAACTATTACTATCTAGCATATCAATAATAAGAAAAATATAATTCCATAATTAAATTAAATTACCGATAAAATGAAGATTAGGAAACAAGATTCTCCGATATCGAGTGGGTCAACATTTGACAATGAAACGAAATATATATAAATCTAGTAAAAACTGCTCAATTAAAACGCCAAAAAACACTATCTCAGTCTCATAGAGCTCATAAAGGTACAATTTTTTTTCTACTAATACATACATCACATACACGAGACATTATGCTAATATGGTGTGCGTGCTTCTGCCTTTTCTTATGCGAAAATGTCATTCGAAACCTCTAAAACATCGCTTATGACTTATAAAATGTGATTTTAGAAAAGGATACGTATATACGATGACGACGTTAAACATTAAACTAAAAAAATGTAAATTCAAAATATAAGGTCACGGTTAACGGTTAAAAGCCAGATGAAGTATAGAATATGGGGTGTGCAAAATGAAAGAATATTTTAAATATACAGAAGTGGGAAAAATTTTCCGTAACAATTTTTATATTATTAATTGATAGGTTGCAGTGTATATAACTTATTGTTAGTAACTGTTTAATGCTGTTTTAAAACAACATGATCTAACCTGTGGTCTACACCGTTAAAATTATTTTGAAACTAGTCTTTAATATGCTGCTTTAGCATTCTTTAGAATGCACAAATTATCTGACATATTTTTAGTGACCATTTATTAAAACAAATATTTATCTCTTAATGTGAATTGAATTTATTTAAATAACTAAATTCGACAGTTAGAAATATGTTTAACTAATATTGGCAGAACTCATTTTCTCATTTCTTTATAATTTGAACGTGCATGAATCATACTAGGAAACTAAACAAGTTAAAAGAAAGTGAGAGCTTATTAAAATGATGAAAGCTCTTCATAATTTATTAGTGCGTCTATACCTTGTAACTTGATATTAATGATTAAATTATTTACCGTTTAGAGGTTACTAATCTACTTGGAGTTGACCCTTGAATATTAGCTATCTATGATCATGTAAATACTTTAGCTTAATGTAAACATAGTTGATTGAGTTTGCTAAAATTATATGTATGTACATATAACATTATGGGCAATAACATATCTATATATACTACTATTTCACAACCCCATGCCGACCGTTATTTCTACACTAGAATATATTAACCTTTCCCTAGATTTCTATATACAGTGTCATTTAATGCTTATGAACAATATGAGATACTTGTAAATGGCTAATACAAATAACTAAAAAAAACACTAATATACATTCAAAAAAATAAATAATGATCATTTCGATTATATTCGGTTGAAGATTACTTTGCGAATGCCGTTTTGTGGTTTATTTATTGTCATATTACTGCACTGATTCATTTCTAATCTCTTTATCTTAATATGTATGTTCGAAGCTCATATTAATTATTTCATAGTGTGTTATCATATTTTATTCACTGCACATTGAATAAAATATGATCTGTCTACCATGGAGAATATAAAATTATAGTTAAAATGACGTAAAAGTATCCAATATTGGTCAAAACTAAAAGGGTGTTTCAAATTTTGCGGTTTTTTTAAGAATAAATGAAACACATAATTTGCATTCACTTTCGAAAACTTTTTATTAGTAATTGAAGTATCAGTTATGACATTTATATGCGAAAAATAATATCTGACCTCCTCTCGCAGCTCCACAGACGTCCACTCTTTTGTAAAAATTTTTAATGACATTTTAACATAATTGAGGCTCTATCTCACCAATTACACGAATAATTTCATCTTTCAAAGCAGGAATTGATTGTGGATTGTTTTTATAAACCTGACTTTTCACATAACCCCAAATAAAATAGTCTAACGGTGTCAAATCACATGATCTCGGTGGCCAATCACCGTTTCTTGAGATTACCCGTCCACGAAATTTTTCTCTCAATAAATCAATTGATTCGTGTGCAAAGTGAGGTGTAGCGCCATCCTGTTGAAACTACATATCCTCTAGATCAATATTCATTAATTCGGGCCACAAAAATTCAGTTATCATCCGAAGATATCGACCACCATTGACAATTACAGCTTCACCAGCAGCATTTTCGAAGAAGTAAGGTCCAATTACACTACATGGCCATAATGCACATCAAACAGTAACTCGTTTAGGATGCATATGTTTCTCATGAATAATTCCTGGATTTTCCTCACCCCAGATACGGCAATTTTGTTTATTAACATAGCCACCAAGTTCAGTGCGCCGTCTATATTTTATTTATTCTTTAAAAAGACCGCCCAATTTGAAACACCCTTTACAAAAGTAAGAAAATTATGAAAATCACATGAAACCTATAGTAGAAGAAGAAATCGCACAAGTTAAAGCTAGGAGACGACATGAAGTTATAGCAAAGAAGCTGTATATGTTTAAGTAAAGGTGAAAGAACTGTGTACAACACATTCCTTTGCTTAAAAAAGGATATGTAAAAAATACATTACAGTGGAATTACATTGAGTAATATATCCGGCAAAATATTTATAAAGTTAATAAATAATAGAGTTATATTATAAAAGGTTTATAAGCTGAGAAAATACGCAGATTATATTAAAATAATTAGGAAAAAACTATTAAGAAATTGAAAAGTAGTACGTATGTGTTTTATCAACCTCCAAAAGATGATAGGATAAACAGGAATTTAATCACTTAAAGTTGATATATAACTCCTTTCCACATTAATTTTCGTATTCTGTGTACGTATTTCGACAACTAAGTTGTCGCCATCAGTAGATAATTAAACAGTACCACACCGGGAAAACTGTTTAATTATTTGCTGATGATGACAACTTAGTTGGCAAGATATGTATACAGAATACGAAAATTTATGTGGAAAAGTGTTATATATCAACCTGAAGTGATTAAGTTAATCGTGTTCTGTATATGTATTCCGAATACGAAAATTAACGTGGAAAGGGCTTATTTAAAAGTTTTTCAAATTGCGCGGTTTTTTTAAGAATAAATAAAATATAGATGGCGCACTGGATTTGTCTGGGTATGTGGGCATTTAAAAAGTATGGTGTATGACATTTATAAAAACGGCTTCGTACACGGTACAACAACGCGTTCAAATTGTTGAATTATTTTATGAAAATCAGCGTTCTGTGAAAAGAGTTTTTAGAAAATTACGTGAATTTTATAGTTTATATAATCATCCATCTGAAAGCACTATTGATCGAATTAATAAAAGATTTCAAGAGACCGGTTCCGTGGAAGATCAAAAAAGTAAAAAATACGGTCGTAGTGGTCTTTCACAAGAAAATATTGGTTTGGTGCGTGAAAGTGTTGCTGAAGATCCTGAAATGTCCATTAGACGAAGTTCACAGCAACTTGGACTTAGTGGATCAACAACATGGCGTATTTTACACAAGGATTTAGCTCTGAAGGCATATAAGGTTCAAATAACACAGGAACTGAAGCTATTAGATCATTTACAACGTCGTTCATTTGTCAATTTCATCAATGAACAACCAGCTGATTTTTTTCAAAAAATAATGTTTTCCGATGAGGCATATTTTGAACTTGGTGGCTATGTTAATAAACAAAATTGCCGTATCTGGGGTGAGGAAAATCCACGAATTATTCATGAGAAACCTATGCATCCTAAACGAGTTACTGTTTGGTGAGCATTATGGTCAGGTGGTGTAATTGGACTTTACTTCTTTGAAAATGCTGCTGGTGAAGCTGTAACTGTCAATGGTGATCCATATCGTTGGATGATAACTGAATTTTTGTGGCCTGAATTAATGAATATTGATCTAGAGGATATGTGGTTTCAACAGGATGGCGCTACACCTCACTTTGTGCATGAATCGATTGATTTATTGAGAGACAAATATTCTGGTCGTGTAATCTGAAGAAACGGTGATGTTAATTGACCACCAAGATCATGTGATGAAAAATCAGGTTTATGAAAACAACCCGCAATAAATTCCTGCTTTGAAACTTGAAATAGTTCGTGTCATTGGTGAGATAAAGCCTCAATTATGTCAAAATGTCATTGAAAATTTTAACAAAGAGTGGACGTCTGTGGAGCTACAAGAGAAGGCCTTTTGGCAGATATTATTCCTCGCATGTAAATGTCCTAACTCATACTTCAATTACCAGTAAAAGTTTTTGAAAGTGAATGCAAATTATGTGTTTTATTTATTCTTTAAAAAAACCGCGAAAGTTGAATCACCCTTTATCAACCTTAATTGATTAAGTTAATCAACTACAGGTTCTGTCAAAATTACTTTTTAAATAGGAATTGTTTAGAAAAGATTAAAGAAAGAGATGTAGAAGCGGACATTGTAGAAATTATTTAAGCTGTATTCAAAAACAACAAATATAAAATAAGAACACATATGTGACAAAGGTCGCCTGTGGCTTAATGATTTTGCGAATAAGTAAAACTGCCGTATCAGATCTGAGAATCAGTCAGAAGTAATGCACGGAGAAGCATTGTATCCATTTAAACTGATTGTCTAATGTGCATTTCATACTGGAGGATTCATTGGACCTTGTTATGATGCTGTTAACCCGTTTCTGTGAATGGAACTTGCTATCATTTAATGTTGACTGTTTTTTTTTTTGGACCAAATTTGATGCTCTCGACTTGGACGGTTAGGGTTTCAAGAAACGGCACCGCTTGACATACTGTCAATCAAACAATTCAATTTCTGAAAGAAACATTTGGTGGGCGAATAAATTATTTTCAGAAATGGACCAGTCAATTATTCTCCAGGCATATGTGATTTAACATCCGTATATATTTTTTGTTGAATTAAGCCACTAGTTAACGTAAACAAATAAGCAACATTGCACACTATTTACACATCAAAATTGGAATCATCCCGGCAGCGCTTGAGGACATTTGTATGTTTCTGTGTTCCATCAATATATTAGTATTAGTTATATTTTACATCGAAATAAAATTATCGTTATCATGATATCTGTGTTCTATTTTACAAAGAAGATGCGTTCGCTCTTAATAAAAAACTCTGTTCAATTAAGTAAATAATACCGATATCAAAGTATACAATTATCTTTCGCCTATATTCTTTGTTGAAATGTTGACACATGTATGTTGGTTTACCACGGACGCGCTTTTGTAATTAATTCGGTTAAATGCAATCTTTTAGAGGAATCAACACTAGCAGTAATATGCAACCAAGAGCGAAGTATTCGCTCCGATATTTAGTATGGTTTTAGCATGTTTATTTTTAAGTTTCATAAATATTATGACAATTCGGTTCGGAACATTTCGCTTTCAATTTGTTTTGGGAACATAATAATATTTTGAATTCTGTTTCAATTCTATTTTAATTCATTTCAACGATTGCTGTATTCTTGTCTTTGTCGATAACGTAACAGTAATAGTAACTAAAATAATGATATAATAAAAATATAAAATAAAACTAAACACATTTAATAAGCTGCATTAATTAATTACTAGATACTCTATCACCTCCATCTTAACAACTTACGGTAGCAGTGAAAGTGTTAACTAAGTTTTAAACCTATCGGTACATTAAGAACCCCAATGGATAGTATAATTTTATTATATTGTATAACCTCGGAAGTTATTGAAATTGAAATTAAAGTTTGTTTAGATGTTAAAGCAATATGTGCTTCTATCTACCTGTACCAGTCTGAGGCTTATTTGTTTATTTGAGAGTTCCTGTGATCCGATGATTAAACACAAGTTTACACAGGACCAGATTATTCTAGACCTAATCCTACCCGAAGTCAATCAATCGACATCGAAATTCGTTTATGAGGATGGGTAATTGTATTTTTAGTTAATAATATTTGTATTAGATTAATCTTATATCATAAACAATTGCAATATTTGCATAGTGTCATCTTTTTTAATGATTTGCGTTTTTTTATTTCACAGTTATTAAAGTATTTAGTAGTTGTATATTCTATATTTATTTTCCTCCAAAGCAATAAATTATTTTCTAGTAATAGATAATATAATAGTAGTCTAGTAACTATTACTTACTGAACTGCATTTTACATGTTTACTGGAAAAGAAACTATAGAAAATAAGTAATATGTATATACAGTATGTCCGAAATAACACTGTAGTCACGATTACCTTGGTTATTATTATAGATACACCAAGAGGAAAACTAAAGTTACTAAAAAATATTAAAAAAAAGAAGCCTAGTGATCAAATGGGTTAGATTATTAATGTCATGGGTTTGAAGAGTTTTTTCAAGACATATGTTTGGCAAGGAAGAGTTCTTCTCAAGCCTCCTATGATGATAGTACACGAACTGTTGAATCCTTTAAACAATCTACGTAGCTCCAATAACAACTGATACTATTCCATCATCATCAATTTCACGGTTCAACTTAAAACCGTTAAGATGTGGTATTTCAATTTTTGACTGTAATTTTAACATTCTTTGTAGAAATAGTGAATGTACTTCTGTACTAAAAATAAAATAACTTTATTATCCTTATTAGCGGACGCTAGTAGGCCATGACAAGGATACGTATACATTCGTTTTTTTCTACTTTTCATTGATTTAGTATTATTCATTAAAAATGCTAAAACCACTTTGATGTAAATTACGTCAGTGAGCCATGGACAATGAAGTTTAACATTATTTGAAGCTGTCATATTATTTCAGGAGACGTCAGTTATTTCTATTTATTACTTTGTTTTAACCACATGTAATGTTATGAGTACATTCAGTAATACTAAAAAGTTTGACATATTAATTTGTTATATCCTATACAAATATAACTTTTAACTATATAAAACGTAAAGGACAGTAGAGAGCCAGGTCCAGAAATGCTCGCACAACATCGAGTCACTCGATATTGTGCGAGCATTTTTGGACTTAGCGCCGGTTTGAAAAACCCTAACCCAGTCTCTTTGAAGCGTCTTCTCATCGATCTCTCACTTATATTGCTCTTCCAAACGATTTCGTGTCGTTACAGCTGTAGAATGATGGTTCCTCAAAACAATATTTACTAACACTCGATGTTGTGCGAAGATTTCGCTTACAGTTCGCGAGGTAACACTGAGATTTAGGCAGAACAGCAATGGAGCAATGTTTTAGTCTCAGATGAATTCTGAGTTGCCTTGCTGTTTCCAGATGGTCGAGTATAAGTATGGAGAAGACCGAGAGAACGGTATTTTGAATGTACATTTTCTACAAGTACACCGTTTGACAAAGATTAATGGTATCGGCTGGCACTTCGTTCCAAGCTTATTTGGAGCTTGTTTTCATCGAAAATGGATCTTTGACGCCTTATAGGTTATGTTGTGCTCTACGCCCCATTTATTGGTGATGAGTTTGTGTTAATGGACGATAATGCTCGATCATACCCAGTGTATATAGTTTCAAAATATTTGCAACGAGTGCAAATTCATCGAATGATTTGACCAGCTCGTAGCCCTAACCTAAATCACATTAAATATGTTTGAGATATGCTGAAAAAATTTATTAGAGATCGAACAGCCCTTCCGAAGAATGTAAATGACCTTGGGATTGCTCTTCAGAAAGAATGGAAAAATAGACATCAAACCGACATTCAGGTCATTATTCAAAGTATGCATTGAAGAATAGAAGCTGCATTAAGGGCAAGAGGAGGAAATACGCGTTGTTGATAACATATTAATTACATTATTTAGAATTTTTTATCTTGTAAATTTGTAATGTTTTTAATTTTACTAATACATTTTCATTAAATACTTAATCACTTAAGGTTGATATATATCCTTTTTCCACATTAATTTTCGTATTATGTATACATGGAATGGAGATAGACAATTGTCATTTATAGCGGACTTATTTAAACATAAGGCTAAATATTTGCCAAGAATTTGGATCAAGTATGTAGATGACATTTTCACGATTTTTAATACACATAAATGCAACTTAGACTATTTCATCAAGCAATTAAATATAAAATTCCCGACGATTAAATTTACGGTAGAAAAAGAAAACAATGACATTTTGCCTTTCTTGGACACCCTAGTAATTAGGAATAATCTTAAAATTGAAATTGATATTTTCCGAAAAGAAACTAATGTCACTAGATTCATCACGGGGAACTCATATCATAGCATGCAACAAAAGCTAGCTTCCATCAGTTTTCTTATCAATCGGTTGCTTAGTATCCCACTAACGAAAGTGAGATACGAAAAAGAGTTGAACTTTATTAAAAACATCGCGAGATACAATGGCTTCGGTTCGGAAATAATCAATGGATTAAATAAGAAGGCTAAAATAAGAAAGACAATTCGGGATACCACAAAACAAACGAGACGAGCAATTTGTATGTTTACCTTTTTACCTCTTGACGAAAAATTCAAATAGTGTTTTTAAAAAGCGCGCTTTTTAAGTTAAATTTTGGTCTACTATCTCCATTAAATCCCTCTTAGGAAATGCGAAAGTCTAGGACAATAATAAATCGAGAATTTGAGATATTAAATGTCTAGATTGCGGTAAACAATAAATCAGTCAAACAAAACAATCGATAGAAACCTGGTATAAAGAACATATTGCGCACAAATTCAATCGCTCAGAAAGCTCTGGTTGAGCAAAACATGTGTTGGAAAATAATCATAATGTAACAGCGGATTGTTTGCATATTGTAAAGAATGTGTGTAATTATCGCGAATTAGATACATAGATACATATGAAAGCATATACATTTTGAAGAATAAGGGCCATGCGGTAAACACTGACATGGGACCTACCCATAACTCATCTATCTTTGACCTCTTATACGATATACAAGGAAGAGTGAGGCAAACGCATGCAGGTACTTTTTTTAGGATAGTTTAAGACTAGAATACAATTTTTAAATTTTATGAAACGAATATACGATGTGCGTTTAGGCTTTTGACGGTACAGATCATGTACGGAATTTGTTTCGTGCGGATTTTGCTGTGGATTCCGAGAGCGACACTGTTTAATTATCTGCTGATGATGATAACATAGTTGTCGAAATATATATACAGAATACAAAAATTAATGTGGAAAGCCGTTTTATATCAACCTTACGTGATTAAGTTAATCAAACAGAGCCTCCATCAAAATTTGCCTGTCATTAAATGCCTTTAAATAAATTTAGACTGCTTAAAATGTTGTAATGAACTGCTTACCCATGTTGGTAATACATCGGTGTAATATAATCATTAAAAAAATTAGTTCCTCAACTTGTAAGTGATCCGCTTCTTTTACCGGTGTGTGTACAATACTACAAAGGGTACTAAGAAAGTTTTGCAATACAGCTTAGTTTATTTAATTTTGTCAAAATAATTTCCTCTACACTCAATACACCTCTCCATCCTCCGAAATCAATCTTTAACCCAGTTCTGCCAAGTTTCACTAGGGAGTAAAGCAGCTAAAGAGCTCGTTGTTCCAAGCCCGCCGAAGGTCTTCATGACTGGAAAACCGACTCCGTTTTAGCTTCATTTTCACATGCGAACTGTAGGAAGGATGCTCGAGAAGTTCCAATTCTGTCGTGGTCAAATATTCGCTGCAGGCTTTGGTGCGATGAGCTGGAGTATTATCGTGATGGAGGAACCAGGTGTCCATTCTTGAATTTGGCAGCAGGTTCTTCATAGATCCAATGCCTTTAGGCAGCTACTGTTCGGTATACCAATTAGCTGTGACTATCTTCTGTGTGTCCAAAACGACGCGTTCCACAAATCCACTCGATTTCTTCTTTACAGATCGGGATTTTCTGACAACTACGGGTGTGTCCTCATCATCAAAGACTCAAAATTTGTTTTGAGCTTTGTCGGCACATCGTAATAGTACAGCTAAGTCTCGTCACCTGTCACAATGTTGTTTACATACCGAGATTGTCCCTCATTAAACCTTTTTATCATTTCCCGGCACCAAGTCACACGTCGTGTCATATGCTCTTCAGTCACTGGATGCGGCACCTAGAAAGAACAAAGTTTCTTCACGTGCAAATGATCATGCAGAATCGAACGAATGGCTGGTGCATTTAGGCCCGAAGTACCCTATATCTGTTGGTAGGTCACTCACCCGGCCTCGCCAAGCATTTTCCTGACAGTAGTGACGTTTTCCTCTGTAACTGAGGTTCGTGGCCTTCCCGGCTTCTCAGCACCCTCCATAGTTAAATTTCCCCTTTGGAATTCTCTATACTACTTGAATATCATTGTGCGATGTGGACAAACATCACCTAGTGCAAGAGTCATTTCTTCGAAGCACTGGTGTATGTTTAAACCACGTACGAAATTATAATGCAAAACTGCCCTTATCTCATTTCGTGACCACGATGCCTTCGGAAGTACTTTATATTGTCACTGCTAGTGAATAACTGAGCTCATCGAGATGGCGCGGCAGCTACTATGCTTCCTACGATTCATTGTTGCGTTATATTGCAAAGCTTTCTTAGTACCTTTTGTATAATACATATATAAAATTGTCAAATCACGTGTGTTTTCGACTTTGCAATAAAATGATAATTGTGTTCTAGAAATTTATAAAATTTAGGACGTAATTCGAAGAAATATGCCGCATTAACCTAAAAGGAACAGTTAATGAATGAAAAATCAATTATTAACAAAATTTCAATCTTTAAAATTGCCACTTTAACAAAAATAACTGTAAATATGTGTTATTCATGATAAAGGAGATTTATTCAAAAACAAGGATATAATTTTCGTGCGTAGTGAAAATTAAGAATACAAGTCAGATTGACATCGCAATTATGTAAATTAATAATGTAGACATTAAGGGTAAGTTTAAGAATTATTACAGAGTTTACAGGCCTTTTAGATACGAAAACTGGTAAAATAAATTACTTCTGATACAACAAGGATTTATTGTATTAATATTAAGACGCAAGGTATGAGTTAGAAAAAAAGTATTTATTTATGAAAATAAATTGTATTTTAAAGACTCAAATGCCGTATTTTAAGAAAGTAATTGGAAGTACAGCTTGTACAGATTAAAATAAAATAATTCATAATTTCAGAAGACCAAAAAGTAATTAAACGAATAAGTTAAATGGTCTACTCTCTGTGTTTACGCAGGAATACTTTAATGAAATTACCGTAGTTCTAGAGGGCGTCGTATAAGTTCTACTTCTCCAGCAAAAATATTTTACATATCGCGCTGTGTCTTACATCTACTTAACACCCGAATTAACTTTCATGTCTGTACTATGCAACGGAAAAAGAAACCAATCACCCAGTAAAAGAATGTAATTCTAAAACAATCTAAAATTTTATGCTAATATTTACTGTTTTACGATTAAATTTTTATTGAATAATTTTACCCTCTGTACAGAAAATTTAAAAATAAGTTGCCGTTTCACGTAAACGTATAAATTCTGCTACTTGCAGGCATGCTTCTAATAACAGTCTATAATTGCGAATTAGTGCATTAAAATGACACCAGCTCAAAGAAAACTAAATTATTGTCAGCTATGCGAATTGGAAAAGGATCGTTCCGTTGGACTATATCGTGCGGGTATTACATCTCATGAAACAGCTGGGAGGATAGAAAGAAATACTGCTACAGTTATTCGTTATTAGAGAGACTAGCCTTGGGAAGGTAGGCGACATCGTAAAAGCAGTTCTGGACAGCCTAGAATGACCACCGAGCGGGAAGATAAGAGGCCAAAATTGCTTGCCCTTAGAGATTGGCATAGTATTATAAGGTGCGTGGGAAATGTCTTTTTTGGCTGATAATAACAATGCGTTCCACATATCGCCGTATTCTATCGTTTGGAATGATTTCCTATTATCCAAGAATAGTACTGCCTCTGACTAATTGGCACCGTGCTCTTAATTAGAATAGTGTGGAAGAGTATGTTAATATCGTCTTTGTCAGACATATCTCATTTTGTTTGTCGATGATAATCGCAGGCAGTTCAACATTGAAGAGGAACCAGTGGTTTATCTAGATGATTGATGGTTAGGGGTGGAATTAGTATAGGAAGTATTATTTTTTTAGTAATCCTGGGACGCTATTTAAATGCTAAGAAGTACATTTACGAAGTTCTAGAATCGTTTGCTCTATCTTATATTCAAGAGTTACCATAGTCTGACAAACAATGCTCATTCCTATGTTGGATATTTTATATTACGAACCCTGCAAAATGCCAACATTAATATTCTCTATTAGCCTACGCGCTAACCACACTTATTGCCCATAGAGGGTTGGTGTGTCTTAACCATCAAACTAATTTCTAACAGCTGTATGATGAACTATAAGTCGTTTGCAATAAGATTCCACAGGAGTCCATACATCATTTTAAAAGCATGCTCTAGCGATAGATTATATTCCTTCTGTACATTATATATAAATGAATAACCCAATCCAACCCTGTTCATAAATTTGGTAACTGGCTATTGTATTGTTTCCAAATACATGTTGAAAATAAGAAAAGAAATGTTTTTGCTTTAATAATGACATCGAGGCATGAAGTACATAGTTCATATTATTTTTCTCTAGAAGTATAGAATTTTAAATTTAATTTAGTCGCACATCAAAAAAAATATTTATGCCGATTACACACACACTCTTTATATTGCCTGGGAAATTTTAAACGTGGCTGTCGAAAAATTTCTTTTTTCTCTGCCTTCTTATTTACAAGAGAAGCATTACGTGTTTATTTTCGATAACAAAAAGAAAACTGTCGAATGCGGATGATAAAGTAGTACTCTCTCGGGAAGCTATCCATAATTTTGTTTTGTATTTTATTCAGTGAGATTTAACATTTTCTTTCCGTCGGATAAGCTCTTCAACAAAGTATTTTCTGTTAAGAGACTGATTTATCAAACTCCATTAACAAATTTAAATTTAGCGAAATTGTTTGCTCTGGTAGTGATAATTTTGTCGTCGATTATTGATTAGAAATTTTACGATTTCTCTTAGCATAATATCTCTCGAAGGTATCATACCAAGTAAATATTATTACCAATGAGTTGGTTTTCTAAATGAATGTAAATTGAGAAGTTGATCATATACAATGTGTTTTTTTAATGAGATATTGAATTTTGAACAGTATTGTGCGTATTATATCGTGAGTTCGAAAAAACCACGCAAGAGTTATCCATGAAGTTTTGAAGTATTTCTTAACTTAATACCTGTTTTTTCATTGTCAAATGTAACTGTCATTAGTGTCAGTTAATAAATATGATTACGTGAGAATATATAGTTTATCCAGTGGACTTTTGAATAGACGCGATCGATTTTTATCCATAAGAACCAATCGATACAAATTTTGTACCGTAATATAATTATTATTAAATATGTTTTTTTTAAATTATTTGTATGATATAGAAGGAAAATTAATAAAATGAAACGGAAAGAAATATTAAATACACGCAAGTTAACAATAAATGTCACACTTCAATCAGAATTCGACTAACGCAATGAACAATCAGAAACTAATCAAAAGTGTTCCAATGTTTTCTCTCCTTTACCAACTTATATGCAGTCAAATGTTTGAAGTTTTACTTATATTTTATCTTATTCTGTTAAATACAAAGATATGAGATTGGTGGACACATCTGATTATTATTGTTACATTAAATAATGGCGTGTACTGGACGAATTGCATGACACTTTCATTATTTTTGCTTAGATAAGTTGTTTAATGTTTGTATTCAAAACAAGCTAAATACAGGGTTTTTCAAAAAGAATATACGTATTTCGAATGCATAAATTTATCAAACTTTAAGACATACGAATATGAAACTTTACAAACATATTTACAAACCTCTCAAGTTCAGATTACAGATGTTCAATATGTCCTCCATCAGCGATACGAGCAATATCACATCAATACTCAAATTCCTCCCATACTCGGACAAACATGTCCTTCGTCACTGATGTGATGGTAGTACGGATCCGGTTTTTCGACTCTTCCAGGTTCTGTGGGAGTGGTGCATAAACGCTGTCTTTAACGAAACCCCACAGGAAGAAGTCACAGGGTGACTAGAGTTTCATTCAGATATTCACGCTCTTGGCGACTTCAGTGAGGGGGTGCCCCGTCTTGTTGAAAAATGAAGTTGTCTTCGTGTAGCTTCGGAAACAACCAGTTTTATAATATAGCGAGATACTTCTGACCGTTAACCGTGTTTCCATCAAAGAAGAATGAGCCATAAACAGATGATCGGGATATTGCACAAAACACATTAATTTTAGGCGAATCTCGTACTTGTTCACGGAATCGCACTTCTCAAACTCGAGAACACAAAATGATTTCTGTTGCGGAGTAGCCATTTTAAACATATGGCGGTTACCAAGAAAAACAGAAAATAACTGACATCTAGAGGCTATGAAATAAACTAGACTATGTATTCGTTTCTCCAATAGCCGAGCCGAGGCGCAGCGATCGATAGTTTGGACAAAATAATACTTTGTAATACGTGTATTCTTTTTGAAACACGCTGTATTTTACGTAAGTACTTTTATTGTTTTTAGATTTCTAAATGTGCCATGTTTATCATATAAGTATTTAGGAAACCCTCAGAGTTTGGAAAACAGAACCTTAAAGTATAGCAAATATTTGTATTCAAAAATTCTATTTAGAATTTCATGGGTACAATGAGGCGATCTTGCTGAATATAAGAGATGTAGTTCATCATATTTCAGCATTAATGTTTCTTAAAATAAACAAAAATTAATTTTATTGAATGGCAATGTTCACTCTTTACCATCAAAAGATATAAGGGCATATAATAATCATGTTGAAAAAGCAGCCCAAATTCATAATTTTTGAGGGTGTAACGGAGATTCAATCTACAGACAGAAATGACTTCACTGGGCATAAACAAAGAAATTGGCCGAAGAGTAAACACGTGTATGATGAACACATGAATCTAAGCTCGAAGTATTTGGTCAAATCAGGAGAATTTTTGAGGGAGGGAGGTACGAAAAAATGCCAGAGAAACTTAATTTTTCCAACAGAATTCGATGATCGATCAAATCTACTGGTGACATGTAAGTAACGTCACCAGCATCAAGAGATTGAGCTATTTCCTGTGATATCAATGCCAAAGTAGTTGTAGTAGACATTTGTGACATAAATCCTTGCTGTAAAATAGAAAGATGTAGCCTAGAGCCGTATCAGGCAAACTCGAAAATCAGCATTTCAAACACTTTTGTGAAAGGGGTGATGACGGCAACAGATCTACAATTGCTAATAATGGAATTATCGCCTTTTTTAAAAATTGGTGATATTCTACCAATCTCCAAGATGTCAGGGAACACGGAGGTGTGGATAGTTAAAAATCTTACTTAAGGGATCAGCCAAATCATAGACACAGTTCGTCACCAAAAAAGCAAGAAATATTATTATCACCAGAAGTTAACGTATTCTTCAGCCTCCTAATGCTATGGATTACTACAGCCAGGGAAACAGATAGGAAATATAAAGGTGGCAAGCTAGAAGCTAGACTCAGCAGGGCAAAATCAGTAGATTTTGATAGAAAAATGTTAGAAAAAGCAGTGGCAATTGCATTAACAATACATGCTGGATCGGTGTATTCTTTAACAGAGTCGTAAAGTTTGCCAGGATTGTGGAATCACCTTGCCCGGCGCGATCAAACTACGAAACATAATTCAGAGATAAGGTTTGATTTAGTCTTGTGAATATATGAATTGAAAGCTAACTCTATGTCAGACTTGACTAATGTTCGCACTTTCTGGAATTCAAGTTTGTAATCATTAAATTGTGTAGATATCTATTTTTTATGATAATAAGGCTTCAATTTCAAGTTTTTTCTAATTGTAGGAAGGAACCAAGTAGGATAATAATGTTTGTAGTTCAAACGATATTCGTTGACAGAATGATTCAAAATTTAGTATATACTTTGCTACCGGAGATATCCTGAAGAATCTCATCGAGGTTATTACAGTTATCAAGAAAGGATCAATCCGCAGAAAAATTAAAGTAAAGCACTGTGAAAATTGAATTTAATATTGTTATTGGAAGGAAAAATAAATAATTTCAAGCACCTTGCATTCGGTACAGTGATATGGATGATGAATATCCTTAGCAATAAGGGGTGATTAATCACGCAAAACCTCAATGTTACTCGCAAAATTTGATAAAACCAAATCGACGATTCTGTTATTTATATTAAGGTTTTTGTTAAATTGGCACAGCGCTAAAAATTCCATCAGTTAAGTTTTAGATCTCAAGAACTAGATTCAGAAATAAAGGCTAGTTGAACTCACTGATAATGACTGCCCGGTTATATTATTTAAAATAAAGCAACAGCATAAAATCCCATAATAAATTTATTAGTTGTTGAAAATTTAATTAGAACAAATTGTACTACATGTCACTAAATTGATGTTTCTTGTTAGTTGTAGTGATTAATAATTTTAAATAATTACATTGTCTATGGGCTTCGTTAATTAATATTTAAATTCATCTAAGCGGGTTTAGCTTTCAGCAAGCCATTTCTCGAAATCGATGTACTAAGGCTACACGTATGTATAACGACCAAATTATTATTTCAACGTATTGATTTGTAAATTTCGCAGCACATACAGGAAACGAAACATTTTTTCGTTTCATATCGTTTATCGTTTTGAAAACAGGATTTCAAAATTAATTTCTCTTTTTTAATAGAAAGCATTTCATAAGTTACTGCAATCTATCAAACGTAACATTATTTTAATATCAACATGAACCGTATCCTGCTCTCGCGAAAACAGAAAAGTTTTTTACTGCTTTTAAAATACTGCTAATGGATAAATAAGACGAAAAGAGGCATTCGACAAAGAAAATAATCAAATTTAAATTCTCTTGAACGCTGAGACTTGTGATTTATTTCAAACCCGACGTTGAGGAAAAATTCTCAAATAATAATAAAAACAATTAGTATTATTATAATATAATAATAATGGATGTTTTCTAAGTTTCATGAGAACTATCGATATCGATAACTATCGTTTGACAGCTGATAATGTCACACTGTGTTGACATTTCTGTTCAGTAAGGTTTGGTTGTTATTTAAAGTTCTCAAGCTCTTAAAAAACACCCGTTATACTAATAATGTTAATATGAGTATTTAAACAATGTAGAAATCAGATAATTTTAATTTCTTTCTCTTATTCATCTCAGGTAGTATTTCTCATTGTTTTTTATTTAGAAATGCCATGTATGGCAGTATTTAGTTTTAATAAGGTGTTTTTGATTAGGTATATTTTCAAAGAGATTGTTACATTCTTTTTTTTTAGCTCTTTATTACGTTCCATTTACGCTTCGCATGTGGGACATTATGTCAATGTCACTGTCTACATATTGACCCCGAAAATACGTTGTAATCATTTGTGCAATTATCG
Source organism: Dermolepida albohirtum (assembly GCA_031893035.1). Classification (NCBI taxonomy): domain Eukaryota; kingdom Metazoa; phylum Arthropoda; class Insecta; order Coleoptera; family Scarabaeidae; genus Dermolepida; species Dermolepida albohirtum. The sequence continues at coordinate 41,223 of JAVIWB010003701.1, forward strand.
GTCCAATCAATTTGATGTTAATTAATTGTTTTATTGTGGAGTTTTTCTTGGATTTATTGATCGATTTTTCCTTCTATTGCAATTTTGGTTCAAATTATGTATTGGTAAGATAGAAATTTCTATGATTTTGAATTTAATTTTCCAGTGCTCTGCATTAAAAAGATTCGTGTCCTGGCAATTTTTAATAAATCGAATAGCTCCATAGTAGCGTAAACGTATTGTGGAGATATCTAATACATCGCTACTAGTTTGGTAGCCGCTTATTGTACAGCATTTATGCTATGGATGATCTAAATACCATAATCATATTGCCATAATTGCATTATATAAAGTAGGAAAGACTGTAAGTCAGATTCTAGTCTATTTTCGCCTCTTTTTATTAACGAACATTCTGTATACTTTGCTTCGATATAGTATCGCTCCAAATTCATTGTGGAATCAAACAATTTTCCCTCGTGAAGTGAATATTATATTCAGATAAATCTTTTGCAATATTGGGAAAGATGTAGATATGAAGATATGAAGATTTACACAAGGAACTTCTACCACTAGGCCCTTGGGCACAAGAACCACAATAGTGAGGAAATTATTAAGTCGCTACAGTAGAAGAGGATACCGCAGAATCTTTCTTTCAGATGGGAAAGTCTACTATAAGAGAAAAATTTTACTTTTTAAAATTTTAGAGTCTTTTAGAAGCCAGGAAGATGTGATACCGATTCACAGTGGTCACCATATGGCCCAAGTAATGGCTTGGTGGCGCATCTTCTGCGATGGTATTGTCTCCTATTTGTGAGGTTGAGATGCAAACCTCGTTTGAAGTTTCATCTTTTGTTTTTTAAATTACTTTACTATAACGTTATGATAACGATCCGTAAAAATCTATATTTTTCTATATTTACTTATTTGTATAATAACTTTGTATATAAATATATACCTAACTTTAGTCGTAAATTTGGTCATAGGTTCATATATTTAAAAATTTTTTCGACAAACCATTTATTGAACCCGAAAAGTATTTAAAATGGAAACAATTCTCTTCCTATTCTATGGGATGTAATAATTCATTCCCTATATTATTACAACTTATATATTCATTGTAAAGCACACACACACACACATGTATATATATATATATATATATATATGCATACATAAGCTTTACAGTGAATTAATATATGATCATATATTCTTCTGGGCTTCCGGGTTGGAACCGCGTCACTGGTATAACTTCAGGGCTCAACCACTGCACTGCAACTGGGGACGAGGCATCGTTTTTTGGAACTAAGCAGAAGTTATTCTTGTTGAATATGTATCAAAGGGGACTAAAATAACAGCAATTATTCAGGTAATACGTTTACATAATTATGATCACTTGATACGAGACAAAAATGTCTTGATTCGTGTCGCAAGAGAATTTCCCCTTCTGACAACGTCCAGCCTATCACCCGCAAGCGTAACTTTTTTGATCTGGACCTACCGTCACATAGTCTGGATTTGATTCCCTTCAACTTCTTTTTATTTAGAAAATTTAAAAAGCACGTCAGACGCGGTTATTTTGCATACGATGACATATTAAAAGTGTATAGTGTCTTTTGTTTTATTATTAGTTAGAAAACTTTTCTAGTTCTCCTTGTACATACGTAGTTTTGTATGATGAATTTACGCCTTTTAAATACTAACCGTATTAGGAAGTATATATATATATATATATATATATATATATATATATATAATCTCAATATTTTATGTTACGGGAATAATTGGAATTTTATCGAATGCCAAAGTTGAACGAAATATATAATAACATTCAACTTGGGCGTTCAATAATATTCCAATTATTTCTTTAACATAAAATATTGTCATTTGATCGAAAGTTGATAATTTGATCTTGAGCGTTACCTTTTCTAAGCGAAAGTTTATTTGAAAACGCTTTCATCATCTAAAGCTAACAACATTTTTCTTTAAGAGACTTCAACTTTAGTATTAAAAAAACTGATTTCGAATAGACATTATTTTAATATTGAAATTAAATTTCCAAAATAACTGTTGTTATATAATTTAAAATTATAATACCAGACAGGTTTATATTGAACAAATTCTTTATTATGACTGTTATATAACTGCATCTACGAGGTGTGGCTATTAAATAACCAGACCGACGCTGTAAAACATTTGATTTTTATATCATACATATTTACTTATTATCACCCTCAATATACATCCCGCTTCTATCCCTACAACGCTCCATGTGAATCTTCCATTGTTCGAAACAGTGCTGGAAATTTTCTAGTACAGCTTCTTCAGGACGCGTGCCTGTCACGATGTTGTTCACACACCGAGATTTACCAATATTAAACTTTTTTAGCATTTCGCGGCACCAAGTCACACGTCGTGTCATCTACTCTTCAGTCAATCGATGCGACACACACAGAGAACAAAATTGCTTCACGTGCAAATGATCACGCAGAATCGAACGAATTGCTGGTGCATTTAGGCCTGAAGTATCTGTTGGTAGGTCAGTCGGCTGTGCTCGCCAATTATTTTCTCCACAGTAGTAACGTTTCCCTCCGTTAGTGACGTTCGTGGCCTTCCCGGCCTCTCAGCATCCTCCACAGTTAAATTTCCCCCTTGGAATTCTCTATACCACCTGAATATCGTTGTGCGATGTGGACAAATATCACCTAGTGCAAGAGACATTTCTTCGAAGTACTGGTCTATGTTTAAACCACGCACGAAATTATAACGCAAAACTGCCTTTATCTTATATCGTGAGCCCATCGACATGGCGCGGCGGCCACTATTTACGTATGAATATGTCTCAACATGCAGCAACAAGCAGCTTCCTACGATTCATTGTTGCGTCATATTGCAAAACTTTCCTAGTACCCTTTGTATATAATATAGTACATCTAAATATTCCCAGACATACATATATCGGGTTCACAATATTCAAGTTCAATGACAATGTTAATCAATTTAAAAGATTTCTGGCACACAATTTTTAAGTAATATAATTACACACATATATATATATATATATATATATATATAAAGGAACATTTGTTTTTCTACATTTCTCATTTAAAATCTGAACAGTATATGATTCAGGATTAAAGCAGGATTTGTTACTGTGATTTAGAAAATCTTTTTCCTTCTCTAATTACCAGCAGCTCTTTTTATAGTAAAAGAAAACCCCTTTAAATGATAGTTGTGTAGCCGAAAGTAGTTCGTTGATCTCTTTGCTTCAGCATTGGCAAGCAACTTTCAGGGAAAACAATACTTTGGCGCTGTTTAGATCTGAATTTAAGGAACCCTACCATAAATCTCTTATATTTTGAGCTAGATTTAGCGCACTGGAGGTCAGACAAAAGACTGTTCAAGGTGGGAGTCAGGCGTCTTAATTCATTATCAATTATTGTAGGGGCGTAATAAAGTATTTGGTTAGAAAGCAGATCATAGGTATTTGTTCGATTGCTAGTCCTACTATTCCCTCGCTCCAGTACATTAACAGCGATCATTTTCAGCATTAACCATAGTAAACTATCGTTCAATACACTTTGGTTTGTTTGAAAGTGACGTTAACTTCGATAAATATGAATTACTTATGGCCTCCTCTTGCAGCTCCACAGACTTCCACTCTTTCGTTAAAATTTTCAATGACATGTTAACATAATTGAGGCTCTATCTCACCAATGACGCGAATAATTTCATCTTTCAAAGCAGGAATCGATTGTGGATTGTTTTTATAAACCTGACTTTTCACATAACCTCAAAGAAAATAGTCTAACGGTGTCAAATCACATGATCTTGGTGACCAATTAACATCACCGTTTCTTGAGATTACACGTTCATGAAATTTTTCTCTCAATAAATCAATTGATTCGTACGCAAAGTGGGGTGTAGCGCCATCCTGTTGAAACCAAATATCGTCTAGATCAATATTCATTAATTCAGGCCACAAAAATTCGGTTATCATCCGACAATATCCATCACCATTGACAGTTGCAGCTTCACTAGCAGCATTTTCAAAGAAGTAAGGTCCAATTACACCACCTGATCATAATGCACACCAAACAGTAACTCGTTTAGGATGCATGGGTTTCTCATGAATAATTCGTGGATTTTTCTCATCCCATACGTTAATTTTGTTTATTAACATAGCCGCCAGGTTCAAAATGTGCCTCATCGGAAAACGTTATTTTTTGAGAATAATCAACTGGTTGTTTATTGATGAAATTAACAAATGAACGTTTCAAATGATCTAATGGCTTCAGTTCCTGTGTTATTTGAACCTTATATGCCTTCAGAGCTAAATCCTTGTCTAAAATACGCCATGTTGTTGATTCACTAAGTCCAAGTTGTTGTGAACGTCGTCTAATGGACATTTCAGGATCTTTAGTAACACTTTCACGAACCAAACCAATATTGTCTTGTGAACGACCACTACAACTGTATTTTTCACTTTTTTGATCTTCCACGGAACCGGCCTCTTGAAATTTTTTAATAGTTCGACCAATAGTGCTTTCAGATGGACGATTATGTAAACCGTAAAATTCAAGTAATCTTCTAAAAACTCTTTTCATATAACGCTGATTTTCATAAAATAATTCAACAATTTGAACGCGTTGTTGTACCGTGTACGAAGCCATTTTTATAAATGTCATACATCATACTTTATAAATGCTCACATACCCAGACAAATTCAGTGCACCATCTATATTTTATTTATTCTTAAAAAAAAAACCGCGCAATTTGAAACACCCTTTATTATTAGTTCAATAAAATATTTCTAGATTTTTTTATGTTATTATAAAAGGCTTTTAGATATGTTGTCCAAACCGAATTGCAATTATTTAATTTTATATGTTCGTATGAACTTGTGTTTGTTAAATAAAGTTCACAAAAACACTTGAAATAAAATCCGTTTGAATTTTAAAAATGTATTAATAGAAAATTAATAAAAGTACACGTTTTGCAAACTCAGATATTTAGACGTTAAGTATTTTACAAATTATTGATATTACATAATTAGTGGGAGATGGTCTATGCTCATATTGAATAAGTTTAAAAGTGGGGTTTTATGATGAACCCTCAACCACCTATTCAATATTTTTTAATTGAATTACATAGACAGGGACTCCCGTTAAGATCCGTAGTATTATACACTAACGCCGCTTGTAACGTTATTTCCAAGAAACTAATTAACATAATTCAAGATAATTGCGATTTCAAAGCGAAATACATAATTAAAAACTCATTAGAGCAAATAAAAGACAGGCACATCCTAGCTAATGCACAACTTATTTCCTTCCTTCAAAAATTTATTTCCTAGTGTATGTGTTAATGAAACTTAATAGTTTCATTAAAAAGAACACTAAGAAAAGATTTGTTGTTTTTAACTAAACTAACAGTTGAAAAACATCTCATTTCAAAGAACAAAAGCTCGATAATAGTATCTGAAATAACGGAACCCCCTCTCTATTTGTCCATCACAAAATTATTATTTTTTAATAATAAATTAATGGGAAATGCATTAAGTTTCATTTATCGAAATTCTACATTCTTCATAGAAGAAGTAATTCATAATCTTATCGTAGTCTAAGTCGAAATTTTACATTTTGATACACATATGTAAACGACATAATCGCCTGCTTCATAGGTACAAATAGGCAATTAGAAAACTTAGAAAACATAAATAACAGTTTCCCTAGCATTAAATTCAATATCAAAATAAATATTTCTATCAATTTTCTAGAACTGACCGTAACAAGACAACAATAAACATGAATTTTCCATTTATCACAAATCTATTTATGATTCTATAATGAATAACAAATCTAACCACCCTACATAATCAAACTAGTTGCCTCTCACTGCTTTTATTACCATACCCCTTAAAACAAAGAACTGAATTAAATTTTATTAAACAAATAGCGCTTAATAACAACTTTGACTCTATGCTAATTGACAACATGCTCAAAAAGAAACAACTAAAAAAGGCTATAAATCTAATTTTCCCTACACAATACACAAAACAGAAAAGTTATCGATCTATGACTGATCTAGTGACTACTTCGAAGAAAATCAATAATTAATTGAAAAAAACAGACATTTCTTTCAAAACGGATAATAAGGTAAGATAATATAGGTAAGACAGTAAGAAAAATAAAGGAGAGACAGAAACAGGTGAGAAATCTGGGTTCTATGAGTTGAGCTGTAGGAGTTGCCACAAATTTTATCTAGGACAAACAGGCCGTTTTCTTTGCATTGGAATCAAAGAAGAAACAATGAAATAGACTCACACTAATCAAAAGATTTGTTAGAATTTAAACATCATTTCAAACTTAACATCAAAATTTTACATAAACAGAATAAAAGTAACAAGTTAAATAATCTAGAAGTGTTAGAAATTAATAAATCCGAAAAGGAAGATCTATCAAATAACCAATAAGAGGTATGTAACTCCCACTTTCTAACTTATTAAATATAAGCACAGACCACTCCTATTAATTCTATAATACGAATAATTTGTAAAATACCGAATACCTAAAAATTTGAGTTTTTAGCATTATATACTTGACAAAGCAACTGTATGTGGGAAACATGTATTTCTATTAATTTGTTATTAAAATATTTTGGAAGTTCGAAAACGTTTTATTTCAAATTGTTTTTATGCATTTTATGAAATTTTATCACAACTTGAATTTGTTTTATGGTCTGTGATTGAGTATTACATTATCTATGAACATTTTTTTTTTTAGTTACATTGTCTTTTTTTAACGTTTTTAACGTTTGATAAACTCTGAATAATGTCTCTCGTGATTCTAGGAGGATAATCAAGTAAATGCCCCGCGAAATATTGTTTATTAGGTGATTCGCTTCACAATTAATCAAGGGTATATGAGGCAATGTCGATTATGTTTTAAGACCAGTACGAGGGTTATTTTTAAAATAAGATTTTTTAACAAGAAGAAAAATACTGTAGACCATTAAAATATTTTTATTATATTTCCATATTATACATACTTTTATCTATTTTTCTGCATAATTTCCATTTTTTTTCAAACATTTGTCATATTGTTCTACAAGGTTTTGAATTCCGATGTTAAAGAAATGTGCCGCCTGTGATGAAACTCAATTCACGACAGCAGTTTTCACTTCTTCGTCGTTTTAAGTACCGAAAGAGGTGAAAATCACTGCGAGCACGGTCTGGACTGTAAGGTGGATGGCCAAGCCCTCGTTTTTCATGTACTAAAATATAGTTGCCATAATATTTCGTGCTGAAATTGTCTGTTTGGCTTCCACTCTGATTGGCGACGAGGTGTGTCGCTATTCCACTGACTGTCTCTTGGATTCAGGAATTATGCGAAACACTCAAGTCTCGTCTATTGTAACGATATGGTCGTGATCGTCAAAAACGATAAAGCACAGTCCAATCTTTTCGTCTTCTGATCTTTAGAAGGCGGTCTTAAAACCCACCGACAACACAATTTTTAATATTTCAGTTTCTCCGAAATAATGATGTACAAAACTGACCTGGAAACCTGTAGAAAAGCAATTGATAATTTTGAAATCGTGAATCGTCAATCCTCTCGAATTTTGTTGTTTACATCAACTTCAGAGCCATTAAAAAAAAAGTATACCCTAAGAAGTTGCAAAATTTATAAATGTTATAATTAAACGGTATTTGGTGTAAAGTATTTCTTCTATACATGGGTAGTGTTACTACTATAAATTGATGTTTCTCAAGTTACTATTATACACATCTGTCCCAAATGTAATTTTATTGGTATGGAAATTAATATTGTAGTGATTATTTTATGAAATAGACACAAGGACTGTAAAAGACGCTTGTTTTTCATATTTAAACAAGACATCTCTTTCAAATTTTCAGAAACATGGCCATATTTTCCTAAACAAAACACAGAGAATATATGCATTTCGTTCTTACTCTGTACTTAATATATGAAGACGGGTCAGGAATGGAAGACGAAAAAAATTTGGGTAAAAGATTATTTTATTTTTCAATGTAAACTCTATCAAACTGTTCTAAATATGCGTTAGTTTTAGATTGGGAAAAAGGAAAAAATATGCAGGGGACAAATCTAGCGAATAAACTAGACAGTACTCATAACCTATTCGATAGAGTGCACAGTTTTACCTTCTTCGGAGTAATGTGCTAGTTTCAGTCGATTGTTTTAATTACTTCTACATTTCTGGTATATAATGATATATTCATGTTTCACCGGGGTGAAAAATCTTCGGATTATGTCCCAACTTCGCTAAAGCGAGGGCTCAAATGCACACTCGTTCGCTTTTGTGATTTATAGTCAACAAATATCTTGTATGTATTTTTTTCGTACTCAATTCATTGTGCAAAATCGAAAGCATTGTTCCAAATGAAATGTGTAGTCTCTACTAATGGGTGTGCAATTTAATTCGGTTACTTTTTTTGTAAAAAAATGCCTTTATTTTATAATCGAAATGAATGAACATATTATTCAAGGTATTGTCCATCGGAAGCTACAACTTTTCCCCATCTTTCGGGCAATTAATGGATTCCTTCCCAAAAGAACCGTTCATCCTTTGACGCTAAGAACGAACTAAGCCAATTTTTGAATCCTTCAACTGAAGTGAAGTGTGTACCAATAAGGGCATTCTGCATCGATCAAAATAAATAGTAGCCAGAAGGGGCAATGTCTGGGCTATAAAACGGGTGAGGTATAACTTTCCAGCCGCTGTTTTTCAAATAGTTTTTAACTGGTCTTGCAACACGAGGTTGAGCGTCGTCATGATGGAATATTATAGACTCATGTCTGGTCGCATATTCTGGTCGTTTTTCGGCATTTGTTGTCTTCAAACGAGTTAATTGTTGTCTGTACAGCTCGCTCGTAATAGAATCACCAGGTTTTAACAGTTCATAATGGATAACACCCGTCGAATCCCACCAAATAGACAGCGTTACTGACAGCATTGATGGCTGGCCAGGCTTTACATAAGATTCTTTTAGTTTTGGATTATCGTGATGAATCCATTTTTCATCACCAGTAATGATTCGATGCAAAAACGACTTCTTTTTATGGGGTTCAAGCAGCATTTGCGACATGCAAAATCGTCTTTCAACGTCTCTTGGCTTCGATTCATGCGGTAGCCAATTTCTTTGCTTGTGGATGAATCCCAATGCTTTTAAAGTTTTTGAATTGGCTGGGTGAGTTACTTCCAACGTTTTTTCAAGTTCATTTTGCCTTCGACATGAATCTTCATCCAGTAATGTCTCCAGTTTCTCGTCTTCAAATTTTTTTGGTCGACCTGGACGCGGTCTGTCTTCAACACTGAAATCACCGCCTTTGAAACGTCGATGCCATTCACAACATGATTTTTTAGTTGGAGCAGATTCACCATACACTTCTGCAAGCAATCTTTGAGCTTCAACAGCACTTTTCTTCCAATTAAAGCAGAAAATTAAAACTTCCCGCAAATGTTGTTTATTTAATACAAATTCAGACATTTTCAATGAGCTCAAAAATAATGTTGTTGTACAAAATTCAAAACAATGTAACTAAATATGGTTGACAGATGTCGAACCTTTCCAACAAAAAAAAACCAGCTGTAATACTCAACTATTATATATATAACAACTAACAATCTCCATTGAAAGGTAACCGAATTAAGCTGCACACCAAATAGTTTACGAAATTTTATTCAAACTTCACGTCGGTCATCTAGCGGCATACCATGTACTTTTCTAATTATTTTTGGATTAATATAATATACTTCTCCAGTCATGTTAGATCAATGGGGGTGGGTTCATTTGTTTTGTTCTTTAAATATAAAAATTTAACTGTTCGGTACTCCTCTTTTTCCATGCTTTAAAATAAGCTAAGAACTTCACTTTTTATTCAAATAATAAGCGTCTTTACTAGCGGAATAATGACAAATTTAGACAGTTATGTTTTATGTTTATTAGTTCGGCCTTGTTTCACCAGGCTCACTAAATACTTATTCTCCCTCGTATCATCAGAATCCAAATAAGCTTCATAATCGATTGTATATATGTACTGATATGTATTTTGTGGCTGCCATTTATTTCAGTATTGGCAAACAGCTTTCAGGGTTATAATTGTGGCGCCTATTTTTATTAAAATATGTACTCACAGGGAACTCCTATGTCCTCCGAGTTTTTTTTTGTGCTACTTTTAGTGCCCTAAAGGTTAAGTAAAAATCATTTAAGTTAAGAATATGGACGTTCATTTATTGTACTATCAATCACAGTGAACTCGGTATTGTAAGTTGAAATGAATTTGAATTTCACTCTCATATATACTTAATTATAGAAATAGATGAAATAGACGCAACACAATGAGAAGATGATTATATCCCCTTTGTAAGACATAATTCTGAAATATAACATGGAATATATTTGCAATTCCTGTGTAGTCTTCATTTCCTTGGTTTGATAAAATCACAGATTGTGCTACGAAATATGCTCTTTAGCATAACATTTTATTTTAAAAATTGTATTAATTTTCTCAAAATATTCGTTATTATAGGTGTAGGTTTTCGTATTTGAAGAAAGGCGTGTCAATTATGTTTCCTTTTTAAAAGGATCGACAAATTCGTTTAACATGGGAAAACAAATCTATATGGTGGATGACCTAACTTTTCAAAGTTTTGCTGAATTAAATAGTCATTTCTCCGAACGACAGTATGTAAGTGAATATTGTTATGACTGTTATGACCATTTATTTTGCTTGACTATTATGGAGATTTTGAGTAAACATACATCCCATTTACAATTGATTATATTATAATTATCTAGGGTTATAGACATGACATACGTCTTTCAATTATGTTTTTTTTTGTTTCAGTAAACGAATTTTGAAAGAGCCATAGAGCTTTTTGCTGCTTTTTTTCGGGAATTATATGAATAGATTCAACTTTTATTTTGCCACAATATTATAAATTAGGCGAGAAAAATTGTGGGCAAAGCATATGAAAGTGACTTTGCAGATCGATGTGCTTTCCGAGCTGTTGAGATGGGGGGGGGGGGGGGGGGGCAGCCAGTGAAGGCAATACCCATGATTACGGTGTTACATAAATCGAACGAATAGAAGCATGATCTTCCTCTATTATGTTGCAAATGATTATAATGCTTTTGTTAATGGCATCTGTTTTTACATGGACAGGGTTAATCATACGAGAATTCACCGTCAAACGAAATCTTTACATTATATTATTATAAAACGATTTGAAGTAACTAATAAGTATGACATAGCATCAAATCTCTTCTTTAATTCATCGAAATATTCTTGTTAGCTTAACCCAAATTCGACGTTGTGAACAATTATCTATAAAAAATGCTTACTTTATTAAATTCTATTACTTCTTTGTAAAGATATTCAATTCATATGACTGTTTCTTCGAAGGCTATAATATTTTCTTCGATCTATCAGTTTTGCTAAACATTTGGAAGATGAAATAAAAATTTAACAATTATTTTTGTGTTAAAGTCACCATCTACTAGTTAGGTTCAGTATAGAGGCTGGTAATTTACTAATTGAAATCAATACGCTATTTTATTTTTTTCCTTATCAGCGTAAAAGACACATTATAATTACTAATTTAATTTGCTGATGGAATATGTTACGTGTATACAGTAAATCTTGCTAATTTGTAATACTGCTGAATTTAATTTTTTTAGAAAAAACTCTTGTTCGGGTTATATTACCATATATTCTAAAAATACTTATTTAGTTTTGTGTTCTTGTTTATTACTATTATATCGTACTTTCATGAGTTTAAAACATTCCATCTTAAATAATTTCTAGTTCCTCGCATATAGGTTGTGATTTCTCCTTTTAAGTTTAAAATAAGTTGGTAATATGCGCCACTATATTCATAACCTTATTAAGGGTATTTATTATTTTAACCCAAATTGTAGATTCATTACGTTACGTTGTACTTGTGAATTTTCGAGAACAAAATTGTTGGACGATACAGTTGAATATTCGAGATGACGTTTTGCGGTCATTCAATAGATGAGTATGTATGAAAACACTCAAACAAAGCTAACTGGTTAAAAATTCAATTGTGTACTTTGCATTTGACGAATTTTGAAGCCCGAAGAAAGCTGCGAACTCGATGACGATCCATAAACTGCTTTGTCGAATGTTTTCTTTCTTTTAGCAAAGATTGTTTACACAAAAAATGTGAGGCAAAGTTTCCTCCTGAAAATAGTCAGAAATTGGAAGAGGAATACAACTTAAATCTTTAAATATATAAGTTCTGGCATATAGAGTCTAGAATGGTAGAGGTCTAAATATATTAAATATATTAATAAAGTACTGAACGAAACAGTTAGATTAGTTACAATTAGTTAAAACTACTACAGAAAATGTTCTATATATTGTATATGGAATTTCTTTGCATAACTTTGTCGTCAGATTATAGGGAAAGAGAACGATTAATGAAGTTCGTCTTTATATGGTTTGACATCTTAATGTCGTTCTTAAAATATACTCGTTTCTCAAGAGGTTCAGCAGATGTAAACAATGAATTACAAAAAACGATAGAAAAGTAGATATTTAATGACCAAGCATTGTCTAGCTTGCCTTAATCAATAAACTATTTTGTATTCGAACACGAAAAAAAAATAGATTAAACTGGAAGTTTCTTAATAGACTTCCAAGATCTAAGAAACAGAAGAAATGGAAGAAGAATCAATTTTATGTTAGTGTGGAAAGGTACAGATTATTCAACACACATATGGACGTTTTTTAATAAATAAGATATGAACAGGAGAGGGTCTGATTTTGGCGAAAGCAAATGCTACTGGTATTGACAAAAGGTGGGTTAATATTATATTATTTAGATGTAAATTTTCATATCAGTTTCAAAAACTTTCTACTTAGACCCTTACATCCAAATCTAACTTATATAAACGGGTCGATTCTAGAATTTCGGAAAAAAATTACGAAAATAGTGTTAAAATCGAAGCTAATGAATATTACAATAAAATTCTTATAATAAATTTATTTCGAGACAAATATATTAATATTTCAATTGCTGTTGCGTGTTGAATCTGCCTGGTAGCGCACTCTTCCACACGACGATTGGAAAATTTAAAAAAATAATAAAGTAATGTTTATGATATACTCTCAAAAAGAAGTTTCCTTCGTTTTGCGCATTTAATTTTGGATATAGTAATAGTTCAAGTTAAAACCTACAGCAATTACCATGATGTGAGGCCATGGTGGTCGCTAGTAATTAATCGATAGTTATTCATTTCGAAATTAATTAAAATTTGTACTGTTAGAAGGAAGTACGAGGGAAACTAGAAAAAATCTGTTTAGCCATAATAGAAATAAATATTTGTACGTTGCTTAGAAATTTCCAACAGCGACAACAAATTTGTTTCACTTACTTTAATCCACTTTTATAAGCGCAATAGCAATTTTAGTGTGAGGAGCAACGCAAAGTTATTTCAAAGTAATCTGCCTTAAATTAATGCAGTTGCATCACCTGTCTCGCAACGTCTTTAATCCATCAGAGAAAAAATACTTCAACCGGACTTCAAAATAAGCTCCATTTTTTCCTTTTTTAGCTGGTTATTGTCTGCAAAATGACGTCCTCTTAAGTACTTTATCAAATTATTAAATAAAAAAGAGCTAAATGTAGCCAAATTTGTTATTGTGAGTGGTTAAGATTAAAGAAGTTGCATGCGCGGAAGATGGATTTTAGTTTGGTCGTTTTCAACCTGGATATTTTTGGTCAATAATCGTATGTACTTTTGTTAGGTAACTGCTGCTATTGTAGTCCTCTTTGGCATGTATTCAACAAGAGTAATTCTTGCTTGGTTACAAAAAACGCTAGGATATCTTTAATGGATTCACGACCCGAAACTGCTTTGATCACTACTTTACTCTAAAATGTGATGAAACTTCGTCTCCGTACACAGCATTTATTCGCTTGTGAATAGTTCTAGAAGAATTTAGTTCTTTTGTTAAAAATTTGATGACACTGATTGTCTGGTACGTAGATTTCCGCGGTCGTGATCCATACTATCTTCTTCTGGGCTTCCAAGCTGGAACCGCGTCACTGGTATAACTGCCGACATTTCATACCCACTCATATGGGACATCTTTAGGGCTCAACTACTGTTACTGTTTGTTGCACTGAAACATTTTTCATTGCGAAATTTTTTATAGAGCACGGAATTTCGAATAAATTAAAAGGAAATAGAGTAATGTGTACTTAAAGAGTTCGATTGGTATTCCGATGACACAAAAATAAGTATTAATAAATAAATAAATAAGTAACAACATCTCAAGTATAAGTATATGTATGCTGGAATGGAATATTAAAAATAGTAAATGATAGTAGTATAAATAAATTAAATCAAAATCAAAAACTATTTTATAAACTTTCTAAAAAATGATTGAATTAATAATAAATTGCGATAACGGATAAACAAATGCTTAGTAACTATGGTACTAGTGAAGTGCCGAGTTTGACAAATTTATAATTGTTTATATCCACAACTAACCGTATTATTTTTATATAAAAGAAAGAATGGAAGTAATGGAGAGGTCAATAGATTTAGAAAATAATTCTGTATAAATGTGTACCAATTTATCCCTGACGTACCATAAAAAAATTACTTTTCGCAAAAAAGACTGTCATCGCATACTGTGATAAATCCTCGAAGATACAGAAAACACATTTAACATGTTAACATGTTGTTTTTGGTATTACTTGATAATCAATTTTAAATGTTTGGTAGCTTTCTAGATTGTAAAGTAGAAAATTAATTTTCCGTAACCGTAATAACGAAAATTGAAACATGATATGCTTTTAGACGTTCAACAGCATGTAAATTCAAATTATGTGAAAATAATTAGGACATTCTATTTGAATTTTCATAATTGATGTCACTTCCGTAATTACTAGAAGTGACCTAATATGTTATTGCAAAATTGGAAATTTTCTGATATTCGATTATCAAATTTTATTTGCAAATTGCAAACAAGCGAGATATTTCAGAATACTTTTAAATTCACAATTTAACAGTTATAGAGTCATCGAAAATACTTGGTGTGATAAAATTTTCACAAGTTTAAAAGTGCCAAAAATTAGAAAATAATTTCTTGGGGGATAATTATATTTGAATTTTTACCGAAATGTAATGTATTGGAACCATTGAAGTGGTTAATCACAACAGGCTGTAGTTGTAGTTTACAATAATATTATGCGGAATAGTGGTGTGTCCGTAGAGTGAATGGAAATCGTATGTAACTAATCAGCGTTTTGTAGGATTAGTGTTTTACGGGCTGCTCTCTCCGTATTAAACTTTCAATTTGTATAAGTAGTTGGACAAGTTAAAACAGACATGTTACAGGAAAGGACGAAATTGTCAAACAGGATGGTTTTTCATAAAGAAATATTATTCCATGAGAAATGTTAAATCATATACGAGGGTGGCTTGAAAAGTTTCCGACCTCAACGTGAAGATAGCAGCACTCATTAATAAAAGCTAATTCATATACGAGGGTGGCTTGAAAAGTTTCCGACCTCAAAGTGAAGATAGCAGCACTCATTAATAAAAGCTAGGGAATGTAGTTGTGTATTTATTGTCATGTATTCACCAAAGTTACAGTCATTTTGGAAGCGCAGTTGTTATTTGAGAGTAGTTTGAGTGAGTCGATTTGAGTGTTATTGTGAAGATGGAGTATCGAGCTGTCATTAAATATTTGATTTTGAAAGGCAATACGCCTACGCAAATCAAAGACGAGTTGGACTCTGCGTACGGGTACTCTGCACCATCATTTATCTCAGTGAAATTTTGGGCAGCGGAATTTAAACGTGCTCGTGCATCGTCTCTCTTACGGCTTGGGAGACGACGAACGTTCGGGACGTCCAAAAACCTTAACTACTGACGATATTATCGCTAAAGTTCACCAATTGGTGCTAGACGACCGTCAAATTAAAGTGAGAGAGATAGCAAAGGCTATGAATATGTCCAAAGAACGTGTTTGTCACATGTTAAATTAAGATTTAGGCATGAGAAAGCTGTCCGCGCGTTGGGTGCCGCGCTTGCTGACGTTAGACGAAAAACGTGTTCGAATGGACATCTCCAATGCTCTGTTGGCGTAGTTTAGGCGCAATAAATCCTAGTTTTGGCACCGATTAATGACTGTATATGAGACTTGGATACATTGTTATACACCCGAAACAAAAATACAGTCAAAACAGTAGACTGTAAAGGGGGAACCGGCTCCAAAAAAAGCAAAAACTGTTTTTTCAGATGAGAACGTGATGGCGAGTTTTTTGGGATAGTCATGGAATTATCTTAATCGATTATCTTCAAAAAGAAAAACTATTACAGGAGCACACTACGCATCAATTCGTCATAAGCTGAAGGCAGAAATTGTGAAAAAACGGTCACATTTGCAGAAAAAGAAAATCTTGTTTAACCAAGACAACGCGTCGTCCCACACCTCAGCGGTTGCCATGGCGGAAATCCACGAATTACGGTTTGAACTGCTTGACCATCCGCCTTGCTCACCAGAATTAGTCCCAAGCGACTTTTTTTTGTTCCCTCATCTAAAAATTGAGCTCGGAAGACAGATTTTCGTCAAATGAGGAGGCAGTCATATTCGTGAACAATTATTTTGCAGAAAAAAACGCCAAGTACTATTTGGACGGGTTAAAAAGATGGGAGCGTCCCTGGGAGAAGTGTATAGAGTTACAAGGAGACTATGTAGAAAAATAAATACAAATTTTAAGAAAAAATGTCTTGAATCTTTGTTAAGTCGGATAGTTTCCAGATCACCTTCGTGTCTCGACGATAAAGTTAAAATTCACGAGAAGTTAAATGACATAGTGATTTCAAGATAACTTTTCAAAGATTTAACTAATGGCAAGAAAAAGTACTTGGATGATCTTTTCAAGCACAAGTCACAACAGCTTCAATGAGTGCGGTTAATAATCTCACGTGAGCGTTGACAAATAATCTAGCAAAATGAACAGCGCATGTGTTTCTTTAAATAAATGATTCAATATATAAATATATTTTTATATTTTACAACGTATTATTAAGCTCATGTTACTCATTATCTCAAAAAGCTGTTTTTTGCGTATGCTAGGATGTTAGTATTCTATATCTTACGATTTCCATGGTTTACATCAATGACGCCAATTTTTAATAGTGTGATGCGAAAAAGTTATAATCCTTTTTTTAAGAACACTGCAGATTCATTTGTTACATAAAATTATCTAATTTCCCGCTTGTCCCAATTTCAATTTTTAAAACATCGTTTTAAACATGGCTACTTGAAAATAAAAATTAACTCAGCAATAGGTGGTAATTTAGTATTCGTCTTTATAGAGAGGCAAGTAAATGGAGTGAAAATTGGGTTGGATAAATTTAATCACACATTATATGTATACGACAAGGGCTTCTCTTTTCAAGGTATTTAGTGGATTGTAAATACAATTTCTAAATGTAACAATAGGAATGCTCCTAATACGGGTTAATTTATATGTCAAACCTTAATCACACCTTTTGAAATAAATACACTTTCCCAAGCTTGTTTGAAACGGGACGATATGATTATTTATTTTGGTGGTTGTAATTAAATTAATGCAACATAAAGGGCAGCATAAAATGCTTTTATAATAAAAACCAAATCATTCATTTCGAAAAAAAAAGACAGGGAAATGAAAGGGACTCTTTTATTTACCAAAGTCAATGAAATTTAGGTAGGTACAAGGATTTTTTGTGATAATCAGAGAGAATTTTATTTCTCGTACTGCCACAAAAACTTTTATATTCATATATTTTAAGATCTTTGTTTTTATGGATAGAGTAGAGCGGAGTTGTTTGATGAAGATATCTTTGTTCTGTCCGACTTTGAAAAGTACGGTCGCTTACCGATTTCGTATATAAAAAGCATTTAATCGTCTGTAGTATTTTCTCTTGAGCGATTTGATGTGCTAATAGCTTAACTTGTTGAGTATTATATGGAAATATGTAGTCATATTTTCCTAAGATGCTCGAACAACTGTTCTTATAAACACGTTATTATAAAAATGAGAATTCCATGAAAAATGAGATTAAAAAACTGTTAATTATGTAAATGTAAGGATTATGAGATAAATAATGTCTTTTAATTATACCGCTGAGTATAAAATTGGGTCATTACAAAAAATCAGTTATTTTTAGAAATTAGTAGTTTTATGAGGAGTATTAATAAGTAATAAGCTTATATACATATTTGGCAAAATCATGAAGTAATACTGAACCTTAAAGAAAATCTTTGTTTTGGCTTGCAAAGCAGTCCTCGGCAGTACATATGGTTTCTTTATTTGTCGAAAATCTTATCCCTCAAATATTCTTCTTTGGCAACAAATAATAATTTGATGGGGTTAAATATGGAGTATAGAATGGGTGGTCAACCAATTTCAATAATTTTTGCAGCGTAATAAGTGATTTACGAGCAAGAGTATTCTCTTGTAAGTTTTACGCGACGTTATGAACGATGTAAAACACACATTCAACAGAAAAGTGCAATGTTTTTACAATATGCATGATCCAGATTCATCGATCTTATAAATTCATATTATAGAGAAAATCAATAACAGTGGTCTTCCAGAGCGGTGCTTATCTTTAATATCTGATATTTCTCTCTTAAAATAGTTTTTAATAATGGCGGCAAAACGGTATTGATTACCGAAGGTTTCTGTTATATCGTTTTTTTGGCCTGTAATCCTTTGCAAAAAATACTTATCACCTAAGAGATATCACTTAAGAAACACTATCTATAGAGAAATCGTAGTGCCAGAATTTCTCTACAGATAGTGTTTTTTATTTTCTCTCAGGTAGTATTTGTTTTGCAGAAGGTTGTAGGGCAAAGAAATTTTTGCCGACATAACAGATATCTTCGTCAATATAAACCACAATAGTAGAATGCCAGTTAAGATGGCTGGGACGTGTGCTAAAAACGAATGGAAATAAAATACTGAAGAAAGTTTACGAATCGAAAAAAATAAAGGCAGACAAGAGACACAAAGAGACGAATGCAGTGGAATCAAATGATAAAATAGAAATGAGTGGAGAGAATTGTGTAAACGTAGCCCAAGAATGTATCTCTACTCCCTCACCGCCTTACTCCAAGATGGGTAATAAGATCTTTTAGATGCATAAAATACATAAACTGGATCTATCAGGCCTGGAACAATATTTAATTTCTTAAAATTTGTATTCAATATTTGTAAATTCATCCAGTCGTCTGGTATGGTCTAAACAAGTATTCATTCAACTGTTTTTAAGGTAATGAAATAATTTTGGTTAATTTTTTAAAGTTAAAAGATATTTTTTGCCATCACTGGCCTACATTTACATAAACAGTAAATTTTTCGTATTAACACATCTCAGCTTGCTGGCGTGTGTTGTCAGATAATTTGAAGTAAACGAATACATATGTTTGTACAAGTTGGAACCTGCATTATTAAAGGATGTATAAACATCTGGGCAGCATACTTTGTCATTCATTTGAATCGCCTGCTGCATTGAGTGAAGTTATAATGCAAAATTAATAACGATATCGTGAAAGTGTGTGCAAAGCATAAAGTTAGGTGATCCGAAGTTCGAGGGAACGTTGTTGCGATGGGCAAATGAGTATGATGAACCGCCTTCTGTAGAAAGTGATGTTTCGGGAGTAGAAAATGATGACATTATAGAAAGTGTTACGGGGTAAATTGTGATTAGTTGCGATGACAATGGTAATGAAACTAAAGCAGAAAATATTAGTGACAGTGATAATCCAAACCCGAGTATTGAATCAGCAAGTTTTTATATTTATCTAAGCAGCCTGGAGTGGAGAAGAAACCACCAGATAAAAATAAAATTCAACCACAATATTATTCGGTAAGCACATGGTTTGGCACAAAAACATGCGGCTGCTGCACCAAGAGAAACTATCAGTTATTTGTGGCTGAAGTTACTATGCAGGAAATGGGAATGGGATGTTGAAAACATGAACTGATGTAACTGCCGATGAACTTTATACATTTTGTGTAATATTTATTTGTGCTGGAGTTGATAGAAGCTGGGATGTTTCCACAAGAGATCTTTACTCTGATGAATTTATATATGGAATTAA
The DNA here is from genome assembly GCA_031893035.1 of Dermolepida albohirtum. Taxonomy (NCBI): domain Eukaryota; kingdom Metazoa; phylum Arthropoda; class Insecta; order Coleoptera; family Scarabaeidae; genus Dermolepida; species Dermolepida albohirtum. The sequence goes on from JAVIWB010003701.1 coordinate 61,385, forward strand.
TATAGAGCAACGATGTAAATATTTCATTTGAAGAAATTTATTAGATTTGCCAATAAAATAACTGGGATAAATTAGCACTGGTATGTTACAGGTCATGTTTATTCAACAATGTAAAGCGTATATTGTACCAGATACCGATTCCATCAGTATATACCAATTAAGACGGGAAAGAATGGGTTGGTATTTTTTTGTATATGCGAATTTAATTCTAGCTTTCCTCTTGATGCCTCATTGCTAATTTGGGAACCAACAAAAGAGAATATAAGATTTTAAACAGTGAAAGACTTTAGCGCGTAGTATTCATAATTCTGACCTGTATAATTGTTAACTTTTTATAAGTATTTTATTGATAGAGAACCTTTGGCGAATAAACGTTACTTTTGTTAGTATTCTTGTTAGTACGTTACGTTAAGTGAGACATTTTGAATGTAATGAAACCATTGAAAAACCGTCTAGCTACATCTTTCCTATTTCACTTCTAAAACAACGTAAGCATGGTGAGTTACATATCTATAAAGAGCAAATGCGTAATCCTACTAAGTACTGTGCATCATGACAAAAGGCAAAGTAAGCGATGGCCTACGACGGTTTTATATAATATAATTGAAGTGGCGATACTAAATGTGTTTATTTTTTATCAAAAAACATCCAAATTATTACGCTGGTGTCACTCGCATACGTAGAATCATTCTAAAAGAATTAGCGTAGGAGCTGGTATTCGTTTACCATATAAAGGCTGTTTCAAATTGCTCGGTTTTTTTAGGAATAAATAAAATATAGATAGTGTAATGAATTTGTCTGGGTATGTGGGCGTTTAAAAGTGTGATGTATGACATTTACAAAAATGGCTTCGTACACGGTACAACAACGCATTCAAATTGTTGAATTATTTTATGAAAATCAGCGTTCTGTGAAAAGGGTTTTTAAAAAATTACGTGAATTTTAGGGTTTGCATAATCGTTCATCTGTTGGTCGAATTATTAAAAAATTTCAAGGGACCGGTTCCGTGGAAGACCAAAAAAGTGAAAACTACATTCGTAGTTGTCGTTCACAAGAAAATATTAGCTTGGTTCGTAAAAGTGTTGCTGAAGATCCTGAAATGTTCATTAGACGACGTTCACAACAACTTAGACTTAGTGGATCAACAACATGGCGTATTTTACACAAGGGTTTAGCTCTGAAGGCATATAAGGTTCAAATAACACAGGAACTGAAGCCATTAGATCATTTAAAACGTCGTTCATTTGTCAATTTCATCGATAAACAACCAGCTGATTTTTCTCAAAAATAATGTTTTCTGATGAGGCACATTTTCAATTTTGTGGCTATGTTAATAAACAAAATTGCCGTATCTGGGGTGAGGAAAATGTACGAATTATTCATGAGAAACCTATGCATCCTAAACGAGTTACTGTTGGGTGTGCATTATAGTCAGGTGGTGTAATTAGACCTTACTCCTTTGAAAATGCTGTTGGTGAAGCTGTAACTGTCAATGGTGATCGATATCGTCGGACGATAACCGAATTTTTGTGGCCCGAATTAATGAATATTGATCTAAAGGATATGTGATTTCAACAGGTTGGCGCTACATCTCACTTTGCACACGAATCAATTGACTTATTGAGAGAAAAATTTCCTGTACGTGTAATCTCAAGAAACGGTGATGTTAATTGGCCACCACGATCATGTGATTTGACAACGTTAGACTATTTTCTTTGGGGTTATGTGAAATGTCAGGTTTATAAAAACAATCCATAATCAATTCCTGCTTTGGAAGATGAAATTATTAGTGTCATTGATGAGGTAGAGAATCAATTATGTCAAAATGGCATTGAAAATTTAACAAAAGAGTGGACAGCTGTGGAGCTGCAAGAGATTTGGCAGATCTTATTTTTCGCATATAAATGTCATAACTGATACTTCAGTTACCAATAAAAAGTTTTTGAAAGTGAATGCAAATTATGTGTTTTATTTATTCTTTAAAAAAGATGCGAAATTTGAAACACCTTTAGATAGGTAAGATTGAATAGCCATAACACACGATATAACGTTGTTGAATGTATGAAAAAATTTACTGATATACTGTTTCACATACAGTCAAACAAATCAAACAACCAAGAGAAAAAGGTGCTCAGATATATTTTAAGGATACCTTTAAAAATATATCGTAAACGCAAAATGGTATGTGCTAAACGAAAAGATAATATATGTAATGAATACAGTATAAGAACATGCACTACTTGATATTTTAATCAATAAACAATTTTTGTTGCATAATAACTATTTATTTTTGTTTTCTTGTGAAATGCTCTTTCGAGCGTTGAATTATTTCAATAAATTTGTCTTGTCGCATTTTATAATGAATTTTAATGGGCGAGCTTGTGAGACCATTTTATGTAAAGTAGATATACCAGTTACGCATACTGGGGTTAAGTAAGTAAACATAAATACGACACTTCAAGACATATGCCGTCACTTCAACCATTGAAAATTCCAGCAACACTTTAATGAAGTACGTGCAATACAACTGATTATTCTTTTTTCCTAGTCGTGAAAACATAACAACGAGCATACAAAGGGTACTAGGAAAGTTTTGAAATACAGCTTTGTTTATTTAATTTTTTCAAAGTAATTTTCTCTACACTCAATACACCTCTCCATCCTTCGAAACCAACCTTTAAACTAGTTCTGCCAAGTTTCACTAGGGAGTAAAGCACACTCGTTGTCCCAAGCACTTTTAGATTCATTTTCACAAGCGGGAACAGTGCAGAATCGCAGGAAGCAAGATCTGGACTGTAGGGAGGGTGCTCGAGATATTTCAATCCTGTCGTGGTCAAATATTCCGTGCAGGCTTTGGCGCAGAGCATTCTCGTGATGGAGGAACCAGGTATCCATTCTTGGGAGCAAGATCTGGACTGTGGGGAGGGTGCTCGAGAAGTATCAATCTTGTCGTGGTCAAATATTCGGTGCAGGCTTTGGTGAGCTGGAGCATTATCGTGATGGAGGAACCAGGTGTCCATTCTTGATTTTGGCCGCAGGTTCTTCATAGATCCAATGACTTTCGGCAGACTCTGTTCAGTATACCACTTAGCTATGATTATCTTCTGTGTGTCCAAAACGACGCGTTCCACAATTTCACCCGATTTGAAAAGCACAGCTATCATTTTCTTCTTTACAGATCGGGATTTTCTGACAACTAATGGTGTGTCCTCATCAAAGACCTAAACTTTGTTTTGAGCTTTAGTCAGCACTTCGTAATAGTACAGTCTAGTCTCGTCACCTGTTACGATGTTGTTCACATATCGAGATTGTCCCTTATTAAACTTTTTTATCATCTCCCGGCACCAAGTCACATGTCGTGTCATCTGCTCTTCAGTCAGTCCGACGCGGCACCCAGAGAGAACAAAGTTTCTACACGTGCAAATGATCATGCAGAATCGAACGAATTGCTGGTGCATTTAGGCATGCGTTTAGGCAACCTATCAGTTGGTAGGTCACTCGCCTGTCCTCGTCAAGTCTTTCCCTCACGGTAGTAACATTTTCCTCCGTAACTGACGTTCGTGGCCTTCCCGGCCTCTCAGCATCCTCCACAGTTAAATTTCCCCTTTGGCATTCTCTATACCACCTGAATATCGTTGTGCGATGTGGGCAAACATCACCTAGTGCAAGAGTAATTTCTTCGAAGCACTGGGATATGTTTAAACCACGCATGAAATTATAACGCAAAATTGCCCTTATCTCGTTTCGTGACCACGATGCCATCGCAAGCATTTTACACTCTCACTACTAATGAATAACTGAGCCCATTGACATGGCGCGACGGCTGCTATGCACGTATGAACATGTCTCAGCATGCCATATTGCAAAATTTTCCTAGTACCCTTTGTATCTTTCAAATGTATTCAACAAATACGGGGTAATTTGGAAATACATCGTCAAAACCTATTTTGCTATTCGGTAAAAATCTCCCATATCACAAATAACAGTTTCGAAAATTACTGATTCAAGCTGAAATGAATACAATTGAACGGCAACCACCTCTTATGTCCTACAAAATTTTTAATGCAAAAGAATTTTTTATTGGAAAAGTGATTAAAGGCTTTGTACTTATGCTTTTGTCATTGGCTCGCAGAAGTGTATTTTAAAAATTCATTTTATAAATATTTATCAAAATAATTTTAAATTATACATAATGAAACAAAGCAATGGCTACAACGTTTATTTTACTTAATCCAAAGCTCATCGGATAACCTCGAGGATATTCGGCAGTTGTACGCATCTGGTGGATGTTGTCGAAATGATAATATAAAGTGATAAGAGAGAACTGCAAGTGCATCAGTTGGATGGAAATGAAACTTTTATAGATAGAAGTAAAAGCACTTATCCGCATTGAAGAGAACAATTTTAAACTTTACTAATACAATATATTTTGTTTGAACAAAATAGAACTACTGAAAAAGAGTTGCATAAATAAACACAAAAGTAGCATAAGATTCTATGTGACACTAATAAATGTGTTAAATACATATAATACAGGACTTTAGGTTACGTAAGAGACATCTTTGACATTCGTTGAAGAATTTTTAACAAAGAAAGTAAAGAAAGCTATGAATTTTATACGTTTATAGAAAATATCGGAAAATTTTATTTATGGAACATAAAGTTATTCAATAAGGAGAGTTATAGAATACGAGGGTAATTTGATGGAATATGAGTATTAAAATAAAACACACTACAGCAACAATTTTTTAAAATTTTCCAATATATCTCCCTTCAATAATAATACGCTTGGGTCAGCGGTGTAGGAATGTTATTATACCAGTTTTATAACCACCAGCATCAAAGTTATCAAAATACTGCTTTACTTCTGCAATAATTTCCTCGTTTGTTTCTAATTTCCTTTCGGCGAGAAACCGTAGAAATCTGAGGGAGTTAAGTTCGCTGAATAAGGTGGTTGAGGTACAGTCTAGGATCGTAATTCATCCAACTCTTTTCGAACAATGCGACCGAAGTGTTTTACTTTGTGTTAAAAGGTAGCATAATATGTCTTTTGGTTTTTTCGAGATTGTCGACAGAAAGTATCCTCTTCAAATTTCGAAATATCGTAGCCATTATCCTTCTAGCTGAAGGAAATATCTTGGCCGTCCTTAATGGAGGACTAGCACGATACCTCTACCGTTGAGATTCCCGTTTCGAATCTGGCACGTAGTAATGCAGTCAAGTTTCATTGATTGTAAAAAAGTGATGGAAAAAATCTACTGGGTAGGTGTTAAAGAGTTTCAAATGGTCTTTATAAATTCGCGCTGTTTCACGGTGTTGAATAAACGCGGCATCCACCTGACAGTGAGTTTAGATATACCTAATTCGACATGCAAAATGTGGTGTACACGGTCAGTAGACATACCAACAGTCTTCATAAACTTCTCCACTTTGACCTTTCAGTGACGTACCACAACGTCATGGACTTTTTCAACCACTTTTGAAATGGTAATACGTTTCGTTGGTCCAAGATATCCTTAATCTTTAAGACGATGCCGCCACGTTTAAAGCGACGGCAAATCGAATCCTTCGAAAGAGTAGCGTTATAAAATGTTTACTGCATATTTGTGAAAATTTCCTTTGTGTTCCTTTTTTTTTAAAAAAAGTACTGAATTGCACCACAAATAGCGATTTTATTTCTTTTACAAGCTTCACTATACACGTCTTCTTTAAGCAATTGTATCCTTCCAACATCAGACGATATTGAAAATTTAAATGGTTGTGTGCAAACGCATGGCCTACTCGAAAATAATATCAATTTTTTTCACAAACACCGATAGGTTTCATCTTCCGTTAAATCATCCTCGTATATGTTGAGTACGTCAGGCCCCGTATTTGTAATGGCATAATGAGAAGTCAATTCTGATGGTATTAGAAGTAGCGAGTTTGTGAAAAGGGTGTAAAAATTTTGATGGTAATGTACTAACAAATTCCCTAGGTTGGACTGACAGTTTTGATATTGACACATAAATGACGAGATTTCTTTTAACTGTCCGTTAAAGCAAAATTAAGTAAATGTTTGTACTTTATTTGCTAGTAAGTTAAAATATTTCACAAAAATTTTAGAACACCCTTCTGGTGCCCAGATTAAAACGTTCACATTTATAAGTATATAAATTGTGGGTCTTTGACTAACTTTTTGTTAGCACAGTACGGTCTTTTTCCCGTTTTAACATTAAATGAATAATATTTGAGATAAAAAAAATTATTTTTGTATGTTAGCCAAGCACTTGATACATTTAGTATAATGATTTCACATCCGATGTTCAAATTCGATGTAATTGGCTTTTAAAACGAAATTGGTACTCCGTAAATCAAGTGGTTGGGCTCAAGTTGAGAGTTTCTCAAATATCGTACGTGTTTTATAATAACGTGAGATTCAAAATGAATGTCTGTACGGCTACTATTAGAAAATTCTAGCTAGGCTGTTTAAATAAAATTGTTTTCGTAATTATCCATGTAATTATCGTATGTTATTACAAGCAATAATTACATTGTTTGTTGCTACTACAAACCATAATTACATCAACAAACAACTTAAATGTGGACATTATTTAAAATTTTATAGAATACTATGTTTGTAAAATTTATAATTTAGTGAAAATAATCTGAAATAAGCGTATTTAAATTAAAATATTTGTCTTCGTGAAGAATTCATCGACAATTATTTAAAAAAAGTTGATCCATGTGTATTAAAATAATTGTAGATCAAATACATAATGTACTTATCCTGTTTTTTAATTAATTGTTATGTAAATATACATGTTATTACACTTCGTATTATTAGAAATTTTGACTGATGATCATTCGTAATCACGCCTGTGTTCATTCTTTAATTTATTCTAATACGTTTTCCAAAATTTGTGGTACTATTTCCATAATAGCTGCTTGCGATGCTGCTGCTTTTACTTTTCTTCTTTGTTTAAGCAAAATGCTTATTAATCGTTGGGACTGTCTTGTTGTTGCTCGTAGAATATCAACTACCAGCTATCACACCATCTCTTATGTAGACATCCTGGAAATCTACCTTCGTGTGGCCTTTCATTTTAAGTTATTTTGAAATTTTGCCTTCTATTACTCGATCTATGTATTTGTTCCATTCTATTCTGCGTTCTGCCATTTATCACTTATTTATCTTCAATCGTACACTGATTTCTAATTTCAGAGCTTCGTTTTGGATCCAATAAATTATGCCTGGTGATTGCTGTTATTTTGTTATTGTTGTGCCCGCTCTTGTCTCTGTCGTGTATGTAACGATAGACCTTACGCACCTTTTATATGTTTGGCTTTATATGTATTCTATTAACAGATTTTTATTTTTCCAGCTTGGTATAGATTCGTTATTTACAGTAACTTTTCAGAGAATAGGTACCTTGTCTATTGCTATATATTTGGTCTCACGGGTGGAGAGGATTATGTGAAATTATTCGGTCTCATTTTGGAACGTGTGATGTAAGATTTGTGAGATGTCTTCCAATCTGGAGATAAGGGTTACATCTGCATTTGGTTTCTTTGTTCTCCATCATTTGAATAGCAAATGTTGATAATTACAAAAGACTACACCAGACACTTGTTCGTACTAGCGAAAATAGGAAATAAGAAATAGTAGTTCCGTGAAGAAACTGCCTTTACTTATGGAAATGTTCGTTTACTTTGTCACTTCTGAAAATGCCATAAAAAAAAAGATGTACATTAAAAAGCGTATTCAAATATAATTTGTGAAACTCCAGTATTCTAATTTTAATTATTATATATTTATTAGCAGAAATGCTAGTTTCTTCTTCGTACCAGAGTTGTTAAGTTCATCGCTTTGTAACAGTTTAAATAAAATGAGCAATACTACGTAAGAAAGTAACAATACGTGGGTTGTCTTTTAAGTTTTGCATATAAAACTGGAATAAAACAGTAGGTAGCTTTTAAAGACTTCATTGTCTTTCGAAGTATTCTCCAGGAAGATTAATGCACTTTTGCATGCACTCGAATCAACTCTAGAAGCAGTTGTTGGTACAGTCAAAATTACGTTTTTGAAGGCATCGATTGCTCCTTCTGAAGACTGGAACCTTTGACCATGTAGTCCGTTCTCGATTTTCGGAAAAGTAAAGAAATCGTTGGGACTTAGGTCTGGACTGTACGGAGGATGGTCCAACAATTCAACGTCTTGTTGTGATAAAAATTCAATTGTCTTGCGTGTTGTGTACGAATTTGCATTGTCTTGGTGGAGGGTGATTTGTCCTTCAGAATTGGTGTTTCGAAGCTCAGCGATGACTTGCGGCAAACAAATTCTTGTATACTAATCGGCAGCAACAGTTCTTTGATCTCGTATAGAAATTGTTGCTACATGACCTACTTTCGAGACAAATGTCACGACCATCTTCTTACAGAAACTTCAAGAACGAATGACTTTTGTCTTTGTTGGCTTTCCTTCACTTTGGAATACCCAAACAGACGACACGCGTTTGCTTTTGGCTCCTATGAGTAAATCCAAGATACATTACCATTGACAAATGTTGTACACGTTTTTAGAGTTTCCGGCGTGGAAGCGATTTAATGTTTTTTGACACCAATTCACCCTTACTGCTTTCTGATCTTCGATCAGTAGATGTGTTATCCAACGAGGAACTAATTTTTTTGCACACAATTTTTTACGCAAAATTTTTGAATTGGGGTCTTTAAAATCCCCAATAATACTTTAATCTGGCGATGTATCACATATCAATCTTCGTTGATGATCTTGCGCATAGCATGGACGTTTTATCTGAGTGACTGTCGTTTTTGGTGAACCTGCTCTTGGAGCGTAGCTAAAACTAATCTGCCCATCTTTGAATTATCTATACCAATGAGAAATGACCGACTGATGCGGTACTTCATTGCTGAAAACAGTTGAGAAAATTATAAAAAATTATTCTACGAAAACGTTCTCGGTTTAATTCCATTTTCAACTAGCTTGTCAACTTTGACAGTTCGTTGTAGCTACAACACTACACGTATAGCACTGAAACTTTGGATGGCGGTTAATTTTTAGTACCGACATTTGATTAGTGGCGCCCTCTATGTCCTCCTATGCAAAACGTTAAAGACATCCCACGTAGGAACCTAAAAGTTATAATTTATAAATAGATTGAGGCGCTGTTGCATAAAAATACCTATTATTCCTATTAAATTAGAAACTGAATAATAGACAAGTGATGTGTTGTCTACGGTACCTTAATGCTACAATGTGATATTTATAAGATGCTATAAAACACATACTGTATATATCCGTACATTTTCTGCGACAACGTTGGAAAGGAGAAATCATATGTCTCTATCTATTAGTTAAAAATGTCACCAAGAGCAGACAGCTCAATCTATTAATATATTCATTAAATAGTGCTATAAATGCTTTAAATGTAGTAACTCAGTAGATAGAAAACATTGACGTTTACTTTACCGACCTTATAGTTATAAAAAGACTAATAGAAACAGTTATGCAAAGAATTAAAAATATTCAAAAACAAACAAATATTTTCAACTTCAATGACAAAAATTTTTTTTATTATTGTTTTTTGTATTTGTTGCTATTTTTAATGAGTATTAATGTTTTGTGTTTATTTTTCTGTTATTTTTTGGTTTGCATTATCGAGTGTTTGCTATATATGGCACATCTATATTTTATTCCATTTAACACGCAAATATTTTATTTCCTTTAAATTACTAACTTAGACTATTTACGTGTATGTAGTATAAAAAAGATTCCGAATAAAAGGTAGATGTGAACTTTATTTAAGTATTTTAATGAATAGCTGTATTTTGTCAAAAGTAATTTGCTGGGATAGTTCTCCTTGAAAATAATTAACATCGCCATTTGTGAGGAAGGACATTCGAACTTCGAAGGCCCTCCTATTGTACTTATTCAGACTAGGAAATTAATTTATGCATATCAAAGACTTGAACAACATCGTAGCCTCGTATTGTGGATAAGTAGTTTTATGAACTCTCTAAATTCACTATAGACGAAAACATAATTTAGCTGAAAGAGATTAGAAATCATTTAATTGAACGTATTAAGCTTTGCTTACATTTAAAACGTAAAATTACTTTATTTTCGTTAAACATATTTTCTAGTTCGAAATAAAATAACGAAAAGAAAACATTAATTTAAACTTTGACTGTTGGTAATTTTAATTTTTCCAATTTACTTTTCGATTTGTAACTTTATGTGATATTTCGATGTATTATTTCAAACGTTCTTCGTACCTTGTACTAGAATTAAAGGAAACCAAACGTAAATATAAATTATACATTATGTTTTATGCATAGTATGTACGATTTGCCTTAGATTTGGACTGGGTTGAGTTGAGTTGTCGCAGTTTTACATATAAAAACTTCTTTTTTAAACATGTCCAAATTAATCTGTTAAAATTTATGATGAAGGGTAAATACAATACTTTTGGAAAAAATCTGACATGCTCGGAGTTGCACAATATAATGTTCGAAACAATATGTACATAATAGAAATGAAGGAATAGACGGGCATTCTCCGGTTTTCCGGTTTTCAGAATTATGTACTCCATACCTTTTCCCATAGTAAAGAAAATGACTATCTAACCTTCAAAGAGATTGAATGTGTTTGTGCTCTAATGAACATGTCGCAGTAGTAAAATCAAGATTCGTCATCTGTTAGGATAATGTTAACACAACGAGGTGTCTAAGTAAAGTTAAATAAGGAATTGGCGGCATCATGTAGCGCATTGTGTCAACTGTTCATCTCAAATTGCAGGTACATGAATGACTTTTTCTATCTCGTGTTAACTTACATAGCCCTGTAATTCATATCTTTTTGACAGGATTAATCTTTTCCCCAGTAACAGAAGAGGTGGAGGGTCCTGCCTCCTTCAAGTCGAAATTGCGTACGATATTAACAGTCATCTTCTACATAGGAGCCATTTTTTCTAAACACATTGTAAGCTATTTACACTGTCACACTTTGATAGTAACTAACACAAAAGACCGAGCTGCCGCGTACAGTGTAGATTTGAATAAGCTCCAACTATCATTTGTCATAATGTAGGAACAATCGGTTGCCCCATGCGTAAAAACTTTTTGAGTGACCTTTGAAATAAAAATCTACTGTTCGACAACATTATAAACAGATGCTTTATGATATTGTCTTTCGGATGTATTGAATGAAGTGATATTTTTACTAATGAAATAACATAATGTAAAGAAATAAAGTCAGAAATATTTCTTAGTTTTTAAAGATTTTTATTTTTTCGCGTAATAACTTTTCTCTTAGTCTTTTTGTAATTATAAGGTCAGTAAATTAAGCGTCAGTCTTCTGTCTATTGGGGTACTACATTTAAAGCATTTATAGCACTATTTAACTAATATATTAATTGATTGTACTGTCCGCTCTTTGTGAAACATTTTTAAGTAATAGATCGGATTTCCCATTTCCGACAGTATCGCAGAAAATGTCGGTGTTAAAATAAAAGTCAATTGTTAAAAATTAATGGGAGTAATTTCATTTGTTTTACAAAATATAATAGTAGTAATGTTTATTGATAATTTACATTAATGGCACAATTTATATTATTAGTTAATAATCCCTGTTATCCTGTTAATCCAATGTTGATTAAATTTTTATATATATTTTTGGTCACCAATTCTTCGAAATCCCTCATTTAAATATCAAAATTATTAAATTTAACATTAATATTTAAAACCAATGGTAACAGGAAAAATTATTAACTAACACTGAAATTCACAAAAGATGTTTTCTTTTAAGAAAAATATTTTTTTAGCAGTTGACCATGAAACTATGTATACATGCAACTCCTATATAATGGGACTTTATTGACTTGCTACTTTTATTAACCTCGCGCACAAAAGATTGTTGAGCAAATAAACTTGGGGGTCGTCAATAAAGTCCTACATTATGTCTTTGTTCCATATATAGTTATTATTAAGTATAAAATGTCAATGATGGGACAATACATATATATATATATATATATATATATATATATATATATATATATATATATATATTAATTACAATCATAGACACATTAAGAACAGTTTACTCAATTATTGTCAGAAAAATTCGGAATATACGGAACAAGGTTAATTAAAAATTTTCTTCGGAAAGTTTTTAATTTCAGAGCACACACGTACCTCGATAATAGGTAATTTTTTAATCTTATTCCATATATATATATATATATATATATATATATATATATATATATATATATATATTGTAATGATTATACACTACATTACAAAATAAAAAATACTTGATTGTATTATTTAGTTAAAATTATCTAATATATATACATTAAAACAATAATAATGGTTGTATTACTGTAATATAAAAAACATAATTTACGATATAATATACGATAATAGAATATCTATTAAAATGATGTTAAATAGCCTCTTAAATCATAGATATCATAGTTTAAAGTTTTTTTATTTATTATTTGATTGAATTATGGTTTCGTTTTGTTTGAAATTTATTAATTCAAAAAGATTTTGTTGTTTAATATAATTTTCTAGTTAATAACTCATATATCAGATACCCAATCTATTAAATGCTATGGTTACCTGTATTACAAAAGTGACTAGATTATAGTAACTTTAATATTATGATCTACTGAAATTTTATTTTATTTGAATACTAATTTATAATAATTAAAATATCCATAATTTATGTTTATATCAAATTGTCAATCAGAAATGAGTTTTATATTTATGCAGGGTACATTTTAAAGTAAGAAATCAAGGCTGTGAAGAAACAAAATAGAAAAGAAGACGTCAATTTTAAATTTATACGTATAGAGACTAAGAATTTATACCGCTCTAGAAAATTATAATTTAATTATTGAAAGTAAGTAGAAAATATATTATTAACTGAGAAAGTATACCTTTAAGTTTAAATTCAACTTTCATATGATTCTGGTATTATTTAATCTGAGAAGCACTTATGTTATTGAACGAGTCCCAAGCTCGGAATAAATTGAAGAAGACAATATTTATTCAAACAAAAAGGAACATAATCCTATATACCCTTTCTGGAACAAATATTATTGTACTGAAATCCGAAGAATCCAATTGGTAAGATTACATGCTTATCAAGTATTAGCAATCAGTATCCTAATTAAGATATCCTTCAAAATTCTTAAAATCTTGTTTTTTTTCAAGATAGTATCAAGTTTTCGTCTTACAAAGTATCATAATATATGAAACCTCTTGTAGAATGTATAATGGATACCTGAATAATAATACAATAAATTAGATGCCCAATATATTTAATTAATTTAATAAATAGGGATATTGGAAGGTAAATATTGTTATTAAAAAAGAAAGGATTGAAAGAATTTACTATCAAATTAAATGAGAGGTATTTGCATAATTCATTGTTTTGACTTTTGATAATACAATTAGTATATACATTCATTTAACCTACAAGTCGAATTTAAGAAATAATTAAAAGTTATTTTTAAAAGTTCTGACTAAAAATACAGATATAATCATAAAAGTTCATTTACTTTAAAGGGCAATACTACTCTTTTCGCAGTTTTTTTATAATGTTAATAATAAAACATTTATTATTAATATTTCTAATTAATTGGTTATTTTTTGGTTGGTTTGAATAAACTAACTTACGTCATGCGTAGACTAGTTATTAATATAAATTTATAGCTAGGTAACATTTATCACCAATTATGTATTAAATAAAGAGTATATATTTTTTTATTATAATTATAATCATATTATTAATGTGCAGAATATTGAAAAGATTGTTTTCTTGTAATTAATTAGTTTATGTTAATTTAATAAATTTATTAAAGCCTTCATGGGGATTTTGATTACAAGTTCAAGTTAATATTGTTATAGTATATCGTATTATAAAATAAGTTCTATATATATATCTGTATATCAATAAAATAATAGGTATATATATACATATATACATATATATATATATATATACATATATATATATACATATATACATATATACATATATACATATATACATATATACATATATACATATATACTGTCAGGCACACCAAAATACCAGTGGTCTTAAATTTGCTGATATATCAATTTATACGTTAAATAAATGAAATTCAAGTTTATTGAACTGTTTATTTTAATATTTTATATAACAAAATAATTGTGCATCAAAATAGCAGTCATGTCAAAATACTAACCAAATGTCATTTTTACTTATTGTTAGTTAATTGGATTGAAACACTTAATATTTTGTAGCTTGACCTTTATTGTTTATCACTTCTTGACGGGGCAATGAGTTCACCAGAGAGACCTAATATGTCTCTGCTGAAATTGATTGCTATTCGGCTTGGCATATTCTCCACAGATCGTCAATATTTTGCGGCTTAGCAGCAGATATAGTTTCTTTCAACTTCACTCATAAATTTTCAATGGCGTCTAAGCAAGGAGTCTAGCAACTGTGTCAACCAACCCAAAATGCGAATGCTATTATCTCGAAACTAAGTTTTCGCTTTACAAGAAATATACTTCGGGTTGTTATCCTTCATATACAGCCATCTTAGTGGTATTTTTTCTCTGCGTATATTAAAAGTGCAGTTTGTAATATATTCACATACACATCAGTATGTATTATGCTTTCTATCTTGTGTAAAGGACCTTCGCCATGCAACGAGAAACATCCTTATAGCATGATGCTAGAGCCTTCGAATTTAATCGTCTTTTTGGTGTACTGGGATTGAAATGCTGTCAAGGGTGGTATTTGTACTTGTTGGTATGCATCGGAATTAAATAAAACTATTTTCGAATCATCGGACCATAGTATAATACGATGCATTTTTTGTCCGTGTTCATGAGCAAATAACAATCTACTTTGCATTTGCCTTTTATTTAATAATGGTACCTTCCCAGTCCTTCTTGCACGCAACTTTTCTTGAAACAATGTTCGTCTAATAGTAGAGATGCTTATGCAAAGGTGTAACTCACTTTTAATTGCAGTTGAACTTATGAATGGTGTCTTTTTTTTGCACAACTTATAATGTTTCTGTCTTCTCTAGGACTAGTTTTCCTTATTATTCCACAAGTTTCTCTCATTTTTCTTTAAAAACATTTTCGCAGAACATGAAAGCGTATTTTGTATAAACTTGTAGCATTTGCCTCTATTAAATAAATCGAGTATAATGTTTTGCTAGGCCCATATTACAACATAAAGGATGATTAAAAAATTGTTGAATTATTCTGCAACAGACAGAACTTTATACGTCTGCGTTTAGTGCCGCCAGTTATGGTACTGATATTTTAATGCATTGGCAAATAACAGCGCATGACTGGAAAACTCAGTAGTTCCTTCTCATATTCGATACTTTACCGGAAACCATATATATTCAGGGATTTTAAATATTTTCAATATAGCTGCATCAGAATTGTCTGTTGTAAGAGTTATTTATGAGTATTAATTTAGGACTGCTATTTTCGTGCACATGACATATATATATATATATATATACATATATATATATATATATATATATATATATATTATACAATATATATATATATATATATCAATATGGTATATAACGGGTAAGGCAGAATAACGAGCGATTTTAAAAAGGCTGTAAAAAACAAGAAAAACAATATTTAGGAATAAATTCATTACTTTCTCAAAGAACATAAAAAAGCATTAATTATTTTATTTTTTAAATATAACTCCGGAAAGATGACATCCATTCAGACGTACACATTCTTCCAATCGTGTTTTGAAACTTCATTACATTTTGCAGCATTGCTAGGGGAACGTTTTCCACTTCCTGTCGGATCCGTTCTTTCAGGGCTTGAATTGTTTGTGGTGGGTTATCTTGAAACACTTTACTTTTTAAGTACCCCCACAAGAAAAAATCGCACGGTGTGAGGTCCGGTGAACGGGAAGGCCAGGTGATGTCCCCATTTCAAGAAATCACATGATTTGGAAATAATCTGTTAACAATATTCATGCATACTCTGGCTGTATGGGAGGTTGCTCCGTCTTGTTGAAAAAATGCTTTAAGAGCCTGTACGATTTGGATTTTGTATGGATGAAGGTGGAGATCCTTGTGTAATATTCGTCTGACAGTTCGGTTTGAAATCCCAAGTGTAGTGCTATGCCGGCGAGCTGAACGACGCGAGTTTCGCTCAATAGCAGTTCTTACACGGTCGATATTCTCGGGCGTACGCACCGATTTTGGCCGACCAGGTTTCTTTTTTTGTCGTTGACGAAGTTTCCTCAAAGTTCCTAACCCATTTTTTAATGGCACAGGCAGACGGCACTGGTTGATTGCGATTAATGTTAAAATGATTTCGAAAGGCACGACGCGCGCGTATGTAAGAATTATCATTTTCATAAAACGGCTTAACAGCGTACGCACGCTGTTCAGGGGTCCAACGCTCCATTGTTACTAAATGCTAATATCAAGGAAACATGGCCGATAGTGTCCCTACCACCTCCGAATGACACGGCGCGAATCGCGGGCTTTTTAAAATCGCTCGTTATTCTGCCCCACCCTGTATGGTATATATATATATATATATATATATATATATATATACATCATGGTTAACAAGAAACAGGATTAATATCAATCTTATAGCATCTACCGCTTTAGTTTAAATCTGTTTGACATCAATTTCACTAAAAAAAATAGTAATTCGGGAACAGTGATTACTCAAAGTTTATAGTTTTTAGACTATCAAAATTAAGAAAGCAAGTGTTTGTTTTAGTTTTCTTTTTTCTAGGTCAAAATACTAAAAAATTTAAGCTGATAAACAAAGTACAAGCTTATAAGTAGTATGCAAGGGCCTATTTTGTCTTCGTCTAGACGAATATCGTGTAAAATGATAACAGAAAGGATAAACATTGGTGTCAGAGGTTTATAAAGAGTTGTGTGCAAGCAACAAAGGAACGAAGAGAGCGATATCTGAATACAGCCTGGGACTTTGTCCAATAACCAAAAGGTTGGGTTTGCAAAATAATACCATTCCTAAATGAAGGAGTGTATAAAAATAAATATAGAAAACAAAAGTATAAAAATGAAAGCACCTAAATCAGGCGTTAAGATCATGTTGGTAAAATTCTTTTATCTACGTGTCATTGTCCATCGGAAATTTGTTACCGTCGGTGTCGCATACGACGATGACGTCATGGTTTTTCTACTAAAAGTGAATTAAAAGAGTAAATTTCTATAAAACGAGCGATTGATTTTTCTTACACAATAATGAGTTATTTTAACACAACACATTTTTTGCCGCAAAATCTGTCCATTTCATCACGTATCTAACCTATTTACCAGATTTGGCTCCAGCTGACTCTTTTCTCTTTCAACCACCATCTCAGGGAAATACGTTCTGAGGACGTTGAAGCGATCGAAGTGCAAGTAACGAATCGTTCTGGCAAAAAAACGCACTACTGGTACAATTTTAAAAGTTACCAATCCATTCGATAACCGAATGAAATTTTAATTTCAATCTCCAAAACCATTTACATTTGGACATTCGTTTGTACAAATATTCAAATACATTTATGATATTATTAATAAATACATTATCAATGTCTTATCATTTTATAGTGGCCTGTATAACAACAATAATTGTCATTAATTGAAACAGCTCTAAATCGTTGTCTATACATGCTTAAGTCTATTCTTTTGTAGATTATATTTAATAGATAAAATAAATGAGAATAAATGACAACCTGACCCTTTTGATAATTATATTTAAAATAATAACTCTATTAAAACTCAAATCACCTTCAGTTACAATCGTCTCATGTATTACATGTATAAAAATGTGTGTTACATTAGAGTATTTCGAGTTCCAGTAGATCAATAGATTTCAAATTTAAACACTACGCATTCAAGAGCAGAATATATGTGCTATATATTACTTCACGACAGGCGTTATCGGATTGGTTTTCTGAAAGAATTTGTTGATACGCACTCCGACTGGAGTGGAACCTTCATTGCCTCTCAGAAGTTCCCATCAGATATCGTCCTCTAAAAGAAGAATACACTTCCGAGGGTCTTTCTTCACAAACATTTCCTTCTAACATTTTTTACAAATCATCCGTGGATGTTAATTTGTCCACTCTTGATGCACAAAGACTTATCATTTTCGTAATTCCTAATTTTACATTCTTTTTGTTACCCATTATAGATTTTGTCGTTTCTTATTTGATATTTTTTCTACGGCTGACCTTGATTGACTCTTTTTTTCCAGTTTTTAATTTGCCTTGTTTTATAACGTTTTTAATTCGTTTTTTTAGGTACTACTTTTTACAAATTTGTTGCTGTATGTATTAAGCTTTATTTGCTTCTTCAATAAATATTAATAGTATATTTTTATAATTAATAATTGAATAAGCATTTAATAATTTTCATGTGCCTCCAGAAATCTATGAGTTTTGATGTTCATGCATATTTAATGTAATGATGAACGTGTAAGAACATTCAATTGTGCTGCTTTGAATTGCATAACATAAACAACATAAACATTCATATGGATGCTATCTTCTTCTGGGCTTCCGTGATGGAACCGCGTCACTGGTATAACTGCCGATATTACGTACCCACTCGTATAGGACATCTTCAACTACTGCTACTGTCTGTGGCACTAAAACAGTTTCAGTGGACCACGACCGCGGAAGTCTGCGTACCAGATTCATATGGATACTTATTGAAGATTAATGTTCTTCGATTTTTATCAAATGCGCTTGACCACGGTTTAAATTTTAGTAAATAGTATTAACATTTATAATTTAAAGTTCAATTAAGAAAATTATATATGAAGCTTCTGGCCCTAAAATAATAACATTCAATCTTACGAGGGAGCGTTTTTATATTCGCGAAATGGGGGACAAGTGGGGAAATAAAAAAACCAAATTATTTTTCTTTTTCAATATATTCACCTGCAAGACGGATACATTTTTCACATCTTTCAATTAATTTATTTATACCCTCATAAAAAAATGATTTCTCTTTATCTGCAAAATACGCCGAAACTGCCTCCTTGACTTCATCATCGGCAGTAAATTTTTTACCCCGCAGCTCTTTTTTCATAAACAGGTAATAATCACTCGGGGCCAGGTCTGGGCTGTAGGGTGGGTGATTCACAATTTCGAAGCCCACCTTATGCAGGGCAGCTAACGCAACGCGGCTCTTGTGGACGGGCGCGTTGTCGTGCAAAAGCAGAACACCTTTTGTCAATTTTCCCCGTCTTTTCTCTTTAATGGCTTCTTTTAGTCGCTCTAATATAGAAGCGCAATATTCTCCGGTTATAGAAACACCTTTATCTTTATAATCAATCAACAATATTCCTTCCGAGTCCCAAAATACCGTTGCCATGAGTTTCCCAGCTGATTGTGACACTTTAAATTTCTTGGGAGGTGCTGTGCCCTTTTTATGCCACTGCATGGAGTCTTGTTTGGACTCAGGTTCATAATGATGAACCTAAGTTTCGTCTCAAGTAACAATTCCACTCAATACATCATCCTTGTCTTCATTACAGAGGTCCAAAAATGCACGCGAACACTCTACGCGCTGTTGTTTTTGCGGCGGTGTGAGCATTCTCGGCACCCATCTTGCGCTGACCTTAGACATGCCGAGATGATCGTGTAGGATTTTAAAAATTGTTGTATCGGATACTCCAACCATTTCTGCGATTTGTTTCTTCTTTAGTCGAGCATCTTCGAGTACAATTTGTTCAACTTTTGGATAAGTGCTGGCGTGGCCACCTCAATGCTCCTGCCCGGCCTCGGGTCGCCTTCAAGGCATTCCCTTCCTTGTTTAAATAAACTATGCCACTTGTACACCATGGTTTTTCCTGGACAAGAGTCGCCGCAAACCAATGACATCTCATTCATTATGGTCGCGACTGATTTTCCTTACCTGGTAAGGAACTTTATAACGGCACGATATTCGATTTTTTCAATATTTCACTTTTCACTCCTGATTATTTTACTTGGTTGACGATAGCTCAAAGACTAACTGTCTAATAACAATGAAACTTCGTATTTATACTAATCATGAGTCGCTGCACAGGCCACGCCCCCAATTCGCCTACTCACCCCTCTACAACCCGCTCATTCTGCGAATATAAAAACGCTCCCTCGTATTATAACCAAATGTATTGGTACATATTATATAAAAAAATTGGAAACGAGGCTTTACATACAAATTACAATAATTTCATAACCTAATTTTTATCATTTTTCAAATATAAATATACTAAATATTGTACTTTATGGAACAGTCGTAATATGAAGTATCCTAAAGATGTTTGGAAAAATAGGCTACTGCATTCTTCCAGCGTATGTCATAATTTTCTTATATTCACGGTTTCAAGTTGATTATTTGTTGTCGACTGTTGTTGATGATTGTCTTGAATTGTTTTGGAATACTCGAAGCATAAGCATCAAGAAGAGGTCGGGTGAATGAGCAGAGTATGAAATTCTGTAATGCGAGAAATTACGTACTGCCAGAAATTCTCATGAAGAACATTCTCTCTTCATATGGCATGTAGGCATATCCTGTTGAAATTATTGCCTACCGAGTTGTAAGTTTTGGCCCTATAGAATCTTCAAAAATCTCTCAGAAATGTTGTAACAATATGTTCTCCATATCGCAATTGATTCACAGCAACGGCCTTCAACAAAAGAAGAAACCGGCAAGCTGATAAGACATACTGCACACAAAATTGTTACACGCTCACAATTGAATAGTTTCTTTGCTGTTATGTTTGAATCCAAGAAGACCAGTTGTCTATCGCGTGGTAAGCACATTCAAATGGAAACGGTGTATCAGTAACCATACACTTAAATAGAACATTGCATCGTCCTAAACTAGCATTGAAGCACAATACTTAATTTTCACACGTTTAACTGCATTATTCGACGGTTGTTCAATCTGTATTTTATGGGAAAAAGGCCTTCTATTTTCATGAACATTCTTATGGAGTTTGACTAAAATTCACTTTTAAAGACTAAAGAAAGAAATTTTGCTTGAATCTTCCTTGATTCGCATTAATTGTTACTGTAACTGAGTGACTAGTACAGCTTCCTATGCGTCGATTCTTAATAGTTGATGAAACTTTTTTCTAAGTTAGTTGGTACTAATAAACTTGCTCCTCGCGATTGTCCAGTTCTGTATTAAATAATTAAATATCGTTCAGCTAAAAAAATTTCCCGAAAGCGCAGCATCATTTCAGACCCTTTTGATGTTATATTTGTATGAACATATTGTTAAGTTTTTATGGAATTTGAACGAGCGAAATGGGCTTTTATAATTTTTTAGTTTTTAGTATTAGACCACCGCATTGATGCAAGCAAAAGTAGTTCGTCTTCAGAATTTGGACGGGCATTGAAAACACTTTCGGTAATTTAATCACTGAAGGTTGATTTATAACCCTTTTCCACATTAATTTTCGTATTCTGTATACGTATTTCGACAACTAAGTTGTCATCATCAGCAGATAATTAAACAGTGTCGCACCTGGAAAACTACGGCAAAATATCCGTACGAAACAAATTCCGCACACGATCTGTGCCGTTAAAAGCCAAAACGCACCGCATCACCACTTATTTGCTAGAAATTATATGGAATAATGGGTGTATCAGAATGAATGACTGTGACGCAGTTTTCTTGTGGAATATTAGCTTTTTGCTGTTCTGTATTATCTGTTATTTTTCATTGTCAAAGTAGTTATATTTTTTATAGACGTATCGACTGCTTCTTAGTAATTTGTTTTGTATTGGTTTCGTAGACCAATTTTGCTTCAAAATTTCAAACAGTTCTTTGAATAATTTATTGGTTATTATTTCTGAAATGTGTGTAAATAATAATTGTTATGTCGAATACCAAAATTTATGTTATATATCGTAGATGATTTCGAATTGGGCATTAGCGACGATCGTGGAACACAGTATGCTAACGGAACATGAACTTAATTAATTAACTTACCTGTAATGATGTTTCAATCAATTTGTTGAATAATTCTCTACTGTAAATATTGATTATGATGTATATGGTCAATACAAATGGCTAATCGTACAACCTTTTGAGTCGAAACGTAGCATTTTCAAAGCAAAATCAATGGATCGGACAACCAGAGGCTGTTGTCGACGATGTTCAAGTCTGTGTTGAACGAAATCCAACAATATCTTCACGCAAATTGTCAGCATAAAGACGTAATTTTAATAAAATTTTATGACTCCGATTTACCTAAGTAAATTTGATTATTTATAGGAATTTCTGCTAAGACCTGTTCGAAAATGCTCAAAAAAACTTGTAAAACATGTATATACACATACAAATATACTGACGTACAAAAACTGTATGCTCATGATGTTGAATCAAGTGTGTACATCTGATTTAATAGTTATTTGAATAGCAACTAAATATTAAATTTAATCTTTTACACCAAGGTATATTAATAGTTAATACTGTAAGTGTTGGGTAACTGAAAATCTCACAGCTTTGACAAAACTGAATTGCATCCAATTGGAATTGGTATGTGCATCTCAATAGAATGTTAGATGATTATAGTTGTTATATTTTCCATGAAACAATTGCTGCAAACAGATATCGTAACGTTATTTTGGAAAATTTTTTTTTGCACAATTAGATGACAAACTAATTCTAGGATATGTCCAGCAAGACAATGCAACAGCACATGCTGCTCAGACTGCATTAGAGTACTTATAAGAATGAACATGTAATCGTATAATATGTAAGTAGAAAGTTTATGGCCTCCTCGATCACCAGATTCAACACCTCCACATTATTATTTATTGGGCCAAATAAAAAAAACATTTATAAGAATAGACTATATAATCTTGACGATTTGACCCAAGCTCTCCAGCACAAGATTGAAGCAATTACAGCAGAAGAACTTCATAATGTTTTTGAAAATATGAAAAGAAGAATTGATTTATGTTTGTAATAGGCGGACATTTTCAACTTTTATTGTAAATTATGATAGTCTGTTTTCTTGAAAGGAAATGTAAATTTAATAAGTATTGCTTTTCTATATACTAGGAAACTTTAGAGTTTGATATTAAGGTTATGTGCGAAATTAAATCAAAAGTTCACCTTTAATAATTTTGGTACATTCTATAGTTCACTATTAACATGACGTCAAATTTTAACTCATTTAAATCATTAGAAATAAACTATATTTCTTTAAAGTTACGTTTATGTACTAATTTTAAATCTACTAGTATTTTTAGAAGTACGCAATAAATTTATATTATTGCTAGCGTCTATTTTTGGGGAATATGAAACGATAAAATCAAAATCAAATAGAAACTGAATCCTTTACCCCCTTAAATCATCTAGTAAGTGGTTTAAATCATGTTACTGCTGTTAATTTCAAAGTACTAAGTTCTAACAATATCAATTCACTTTGACTGACCTTCTGCACTTGCGCGGCTCGTGGGAGTATATAGGGACAGTTAGGGGTGATACATTACTTGCGTTTTATTATGCAATCCTTCTATGAGAAATAATTTATTATCGCGAAATTTTGTGTAACGTTTTATGTTTTAAAATGTTGTTTAAAATGTTTATGTTTTAAAATGTTGTTTAAAATGTTTATGTTTTAAAATACGAGAAACGTTACGTGCTAGAAAGAAACGGACATAGCGTCCCCAAAATAGTTCAATTTATGCAAAACTGCGTGATGATTTTTCATTACAAACTAGTATCACTAGTGGTCGGATCATTTTTTAACAAAAGTAACAACGTGTTAATGCACAACCAGCATTTACACTTTTGAAATAGTTCAACAATCCTTGTCAATAGAGACGCGCAAATAGAAACTAAATATCGCAATGTATAACAATGTAATATAAAGGGAAATTAGAACAATGATATACAACACAATACATTTTAATTAATGAAATACTATTTTTAGCAAATTAATACTTTTCAATTTTTATTGAAATTACCACTACATTATCTGGTATACTTATATTTTCCAATTTATAAAAAAAGTATTCACATTATTAATTTTGGTTTCAATTATGAAACATTATCTTAAATATTGACCATAATACTATTACTGTTCAATATGCTGTTGAAAAGTCATTATTTGCAATATACGTAGTTTATGTATTTGTAGTAATTGCTCATTAATTATTGGCTTTTGTTCCAAGCTTTCGACAGCCAAATTAATATTGAATTTCGTGAATACATACATCATTCATTTTATCTCTATATATTTGTTAATTATAAACTATTTACGTGGATTCATAATTATTTGTTTATTTACAAATATAGGCAAGTAATTCTATTAAATTTTACTGTATTTTAAGAATTCCTTTAAAATTACGTTTCCAAAAATTAAGTGAATTGAATGAATGCGATAATTACTGATAACGTTTTCTAATTGCAAAATGAAATGTAGAACGACATGCCTTATGAGCTAAACAAAACAAATTTCGAATAAATATCAAAGACTACCTCCGAAGTAGATCATGTATTAGAATCCAGCAGTGATATTACCTCCACATTAAAATATATAGAAAAGCAAGAAAGGCTAGCTTGCATAATTTAGTTTTTGAAAATTGCATCTAAAAGGTGATGTCCTGACTTTAAAGTTAGTTATCATATTATGTAGAATTTCCGGTCAGAGCCACTTCATCTCGAATTCGTTGTTTAAGGGATTCGATTGCTCGCGGCATTTCCTCTACTCCTCAAATAGCCCTACAGGAAGAAGTCACAAGTTGTAAGGCTCAGCGAAAGGGCGAGCCATGCAATATATCTATATCGAGGATATATATATATATATATATATATATATATATATATATATATATATATATATATATATATATCGGATTTTGTGATTTGGAAACAATCCGTTGATAATATTCATGTTTACTCTCACTCTGTGGTTGGTGGTCTCAACTTGCTGAAAAAAATGTCTTCACATTTACATCGTACTGAGCTTGTTGTGGAGTAAAAAAGTTTTTCAATATGTATGCACACCTCTTCAAAGTCATGGTCGTAGGATATCTCGCAGTATCCTCGAAAAAATAGAGTTTTATCATACCCGATGAAAGTACAGCGCACCATACACTCACCTTCTCGAAAAGAAGAGATTGCTAATGAAGTTTTCGAGGGATTACGTCACTTGAGAACCTGAAGCTTTGTAAGTGCTACTGTTTTGATAAAACACTGGTGGTGTATACTAACTTTGTTGACAGACCCATCGCTCTATTGTAACTAAATATTAGAATCTCTAGACTACAGTTGATAGTTTTTTAATTTTCTATCTACATCTACTATTTATGTTTTTAAATTTTGTAGCATATTACTGTCATTTGCAATCTTTACTGTAAATTTATCTTTGTTCGTTGTTCAGTTTTTGCATTTACGTTTCTATAAAGATTTCAGGATGTTTAGACCAAATTTTCCATTTCGTCCCTCCTTGGGCAAGTATTTTACAACTTTAGCGTTCGCTTAAAATTTTGTTGACTTCTTGTCTTCATTTCTTCCTTGAGAGGCCTCTTTTTGCTTTCCGCTGTTATTTCCTATGCCACATTTGCAATTTATTATAGATTTTCCATTTTCTTCACATTTCCTAACTCTTATATTACTTTTGTTCCAACAAATGCACGTTTCCCACATATTTGTAGTAATTACAAATTCCTCTGCATATTCAGACCCACTGTTCTTATTGGAATATATGTAGTCCTAATATCCTACAATGCAGAATCTTGTTTTTCTTCCACAGTTTTTAATAATGAATTTATCGCATTCTCTAGACGATAGAATAGACTATGGGAAGTAATGGACCTAAACTGTCGTTATTAATTAATTCATAAAAATTTATCTAAGAAAGAGAAGATATGTGAAACTAACTTTTGTGTTAGTGAAGTTCTAGCACAGTAATAGCAGACGATTCTTAAAGAAGAGGCAATACGCCATATAACACCTCGTTTGCCTAACAATACTGTATAACTCCTCAAAACTTTAATTAATTTTTTGGTTAAATTTTTAATATAGGAACTCTTTTCTTAAACAAAGATAATTATAACTAATTTATGTAATTTCAAATAAAAATCGTAATATTTTTCATATTGAAGAGAATGTTTTTCTGCCACGTTTATGAGTATAATATGTTTATTTTCTCTTAAAGCTATTTTTAAGCTTATGTTCATATTTAATCCATTAATTAGCTATATTGAGAGTTATGTTCACTTTAAATTCGTAAAGAAAAGGAAAACGTAAAAACATAAACAGAAACCAAATGAATTTCTTTCTTTAATGCCTATATTAGATTTAGACTTCAAAGAAACAATTTTATTTTTTTTTTATTTTGTAAAGGAAATATTACTAAATACTAGTTCTACATAACAAGCTTAACATCCATGTATTATAATATTATTACACTTTACTTTCAAATATTCAATTTCAGATGATGAAAGATTATCATTTTAAATACATCTCAGATAAAAAAAGCATCGTCAATTCATGAGGTTACAACAAGCATCAAATCGACTAAATTAGATCAGTGAAATACTCTTAAACTAACAACCTTGTTAATGATCGACAAAGTCGACTTTTTCTCAGTCTAATTAATTACTTAAAATATATACACGCTATCTGCTTTGACAAAAAACTAATTACATAAATATTTAACGTTTTATGTTTATTTACATACTATAATCTAGTTTAATTACATATACTGTGGGCTGGTGGTAGTCAGAATATTACTTTTATTAGTACACTTTCGTTTATTCGTAACCAAAGATATATATTATTCGCTTTTTAAATGTGTTCCTGTATTTCTAAATAAAAGCCTCCTATGGCTTTAATACATTTATCAAAATAATAAATAAATATGTATATAAAACGAAACTTAAACTTTTTCTATAAAATAAAATTTAATAAACATTTGCATGGACTGTACATATACTTACATATAAATAGTATCAATACCATGTGTATAACAGTTTTCAACTGTATATACAGGTTGTTTCAAAAATAATATACGTATTTCGAATGCATATATTTATTAAACTTTAAGACATACGAATATGAAACTTTACACACAATATTTACGAACCTCTCAAGTTCAGATTACAGATGTTCAATATGTCCTCCATCAGCGACACGAACAATATCACATTGATACTCAAATTCCTCCCATACTCGGGCAAGCAAGTCCTTTGTCACTGATGTTATGGCAGAACGGATCCGGTTCTTCAACTCTTCCAGGTTCTGTGGGAGTGGTGGTACATAAACGTTGTTTTTAACGAAACCCCACAGGAGGAAGTCATAGGGTGTCAAATCCGGTGACCGTGGAGTCAGCTCAGACATGCTAAGTTTCCAACTCCTTGACGACCAATCCAACGGTTCGGTAGAGTTTCATTCAGATATTCATGCGCACGACTCCAGATACCCGTTGTTGAAAAATGAAGTTGTCTTCGTGCAGCCTCAGAAACAACCAGTTTTGTAACATAGCAAGATACAGCTAACCGTTAACCACGTTTCCATCAAAGAAGAATGGGCCGTAAACAGATGATCGGGATATCGCACAAAACACATAGATTTTAGGCGAATCTTGTGCATGTTCAATGGCTCCATGTGGCTTCTGTAGACCTCAAATTCGAACATTGTCTTTGTTTACTAGACTACTGACATGGAAATTCGCTTCATTACTGAACACTATGCTTTGTGCGAAAGTGTTATCATTGTCAATAGCATCATGATTCTCGTTACAAAATGCCACACGTTTCCGTTTGTTCGTTTCTCCAAAAGCCGTACTGAGGCGCAGCGGTCGAGAGTTTGGTCAAAATAATACTTTGTAATACGTATATTCTTTCTGAAACACGCTGTATATATATATATATATAACTTCTTAGTAGATATCTATTTATGCTGCTCTCGAAATGTGTATTATATATATATACACATTTGCCTATTTGCGGTAAATATTTTCGTCACTACAGAACGTTTTTAATGTGTTCGCATGCACTTTATATATAAATCTAATATAATAGACAAGGCTGAATGCAAACCGAGTTAGACAAAACTGCAACGATGTACGTAGTGTGTACACATGTACTATGCTACTAACGTACACGATCAAAGAGGATTCGTTTCTTACTAGTCCATGATTATGGATCTTTCTCGCATAATTTAGCTCAATAGACGATTAGAGCACGAACGTTTCGATAGGGTGAAAGCAGCAAGTAAAGATCGATCTTCGTTATGCTAGATACTCACTCGAATCACGATCTTCCAAAATCGTTCTTTTACAAATGTCTACTTACGAGGCGACTAAAGAAGTATTGGCAGAGGCGCTTAATTCTTTTTCAGAAGCAATCCATTTAAATCTTTATTTTTCAAAATCTAGTCCTGCGTTTATCACTTGAGAAACCCTGGGACTTCTAGAAAATTAGAAGTTCAATGAAGAGGTAGTGGTTCAGAATATTATGGCACATCAAAATATCTTTGTATTATTATTATTAAATTTTAACTACAATATTTTAGAAGGTAATTCTTCTGGGTATCTTCCTATAAGTAGATCAAATTTGGAAGATTTCCTGAGATTAATTTCGCTTTTAATAATTTAATAGTATTTAGTTGGCGATCTCTAGACTCCTTTTAATTTTATTTTCTATTTCCAGAAATATTTCACTATCAAATTATTGAGAAATTATTACTAAATTCTCTATAAACTTTCCTACTTTTTTTTAAACACTTCTGAAGTTTTCTACCCGAACTTCCGTTGATATTTCTAAAAGTTGATATAAATAACTGCGATTTCTAGATGATTTTAACATAGAAAGTGCTCTGTTTCTTTGTGGCCGTCGACTGATCCAGATGTTTTCGAATACATTCATTTTTCAAGTTCGATATTAAATTTTCTTAATTTTTTATTAACTCTAACATTTGTTTGTTTTTAGGAGTTCTATTTAATTACCATCGCTTCCGAGTTTTCATATTTTCTAGAATTACTTTTTGAAATACTGATAAGTATTTTTTTACTTTATGTATTTTTTTATATGTAGTTTATTAATTTCATATATGCATATATTATGCTAGCCTAATCATGTGAATATTTCAAAACGTGAACCTCGTCTTTCCTGCCTCAAGTCGTAGTATATAAATACAGTGCGCGATGGCGGGTGGTGGCCCTTATACAAGAGATCTGTTTGCTGCTGGAGCATTAATAGAAGACGGAAGGAAGTACGATTTGGTGGAATCGTGAGTAAAACAATACTTTGTAAGACTAGGACTGGCTTATTTTGCTGCTTTATTTCTACCGGATCGTTCACACTCCAATAACTGTTGAGCTGATTATGCGATAAACATCCTGGATGTAGCAGATCCTCGATTAAATTAAACATGTATGTTAGCGACTACACATAAAGTATATTCTTATAGTCCTGTAAGACTAGCTTCTAAATAAATCTTATCTACTATAATCGTGCTATACACATATAGAGCGGATACGAGCACGTTAGAATGTCCTTTCGGGACGAAAATATTTCTCTGCAAATGAGCAATATATGTATACACATTTAGCGGCATAAGCAGATCCCTATTAAAAATTGAAATGTATGCGAAGATGCGAACTATTACGCAGTTAGTATTTATAACTGCTTGTAATTTAAATATATACATAACTATATTATTTTCTTTAATATATGCATTAAAGATTTAAAAGGCTTTTATTTATAAATACGAGCATATTTTTAGAAAGCGAATAATATAATAATTTATTCTTTGCGAATAAAAGAATTGCGCTAATGAAATTAATCATGACCGTGATCAGTACATAAATTAATCAATCCCTGTTAGCATAACATAAGTACTAAAGAAGATATTGTTCTTTTTAAGAGTTTTTGAAGTCTAACGTTGCTTTCCATACTGTCGTTTATATATTTCTGCCAATTCCTTTTGCAAGTTTTACTGATATATTTCAATCAATTCGTTCACCGAGCAAATTCCTAGATTTTTGCCAATCTGTCTTTTTAGTCCTTAGGATTAGATGCTTTGTTAATGTGTGGAAAAAAGTGTTGTAATTATGGATGAGTGACACAAGTAAGTCTATAAGATGACTTTCTTTCATAAAGGTTTACGTTTACTTCTTTAACAACACAAATACATTGATTTATTTTCAAGAAATAATTATGACGTTTGTGAAACACATAGCACTAAAGTATCTTATGTTAGGTAATCTCCAAAAAAAAAAAAACAATTAAATTATAGGCCACCGTCAATTAAACCGTTATTTAATTTGACCAGCATCACTTATATGTCTATTAGGATCTAATCCATATTGATTTTACGACAAAACGTTTAATGTGGAACCGTCATATACTGAAATACTACGTTTAACTTTCAAATTGTAAGTAAAACCTTCTAGTAAATACAATCTCTTCTTAGTTTCCAGTTTGTATATTAAGACACTCCTATTTAAAATCTACACACATCAACAGATACTGAAACGCCTTTTCACACCATTACGCCAGTAGTGAACATGCTCATGTAGCTGTGAAACAAAACTAAAGGTCGACATCCGCGCTGAAGAACACGAGTGTATAAATTCGATCGTTATCCATGGTTATGTCTATACTTGCTGAACACAGCAGCAAGTATAGATATAGAACCGAACACTAACTTCAATTCTGAATCCTCTCAACTACTCTACTGTAATTCTCACCACTATAAAATCCGCTAGCCATCATTTTGACACCGCAAAGGGTTCTGTAAATCTCACGTTAGGTAGCGGACAGAACATTAGTGGTGGAAGAATAATTTAACTCAACTCAAGCGTTAAATCCGAGAAAAACACTTCAGGATAATACCGAAAGCTCACAAATTGAAATTATTAATATGTATAAAGCTACAGCTAACTCTGTTCTTGTAATACTATCTCATTTTATTCAACGCATATATTCAATATCTTCCTTTTGTTCGGTGTTTTGTTTGTATGTAGTATACTATGTGTCAAAAAGACAAATTACCCAATAAAATCATATTCTTTTAAACTAAATTTTGTACAAATGTTTACTGTTTTGAGAATAATAAATGATAAGACAGGTGTAGCAAAGAAAAAAGCAATAATTGTGTACTTTTTTGCCCAACTCTATCGAAAACATTCGTTTTTTTCTTTATTTTGAATAAGTTTGATTTTTCGAATTTAACAGTTTATAGTTGTGAATTAGTAAATTAAAATTCCAGGAGTTTGATGGCAACCAAATTCTTAGCGGCTCAGCAATTTTGAAAGAGGTCGTATCGTTACCTCAATAAGGTAAATAAAATAACAGAAAAGCTGAACGACATGCAAGAACCACCGAACGGAAGGATGGGAGACTAAGTTTGTTTACCCCTAAGGATCGGCATAGTATCTCAAGGTCTTTGGGCAATATTTTTTTACAGAGATAGGCCATAGAATAACAATTCCATATTCGTTCGTTTGAGGTAATTTCCTATAATCGTACACTAATACCATCTCTCGCTAATCAATATCGCCCCTTAAATTTGAATGGTGTAATTCTGCCGAAGAACTTGAAACTGCATTTACTAGAGCATTGATCGTTTGAGGGTTGAATTAGCAAAGAAGTAGGACTTACTCAGGTCTAAATAGCGCCACATTCAAGCCCTCGTATTACAGCCTTTACATTACGATACCTGGAAGAGGCCAATATCAGTATTCTCAAATGGCCTGCGTGGTATAATGGAGCTATCCGAACTGGGTATAAAATTTCTAGTGATAAAAAGGTAATTGTAAACCATTTAGGTCCCGACAGAACTGGGGAGAAAATGTAAATTGTTAACAATACCTCTTCTTAATTGTGAGTACTTATTTCTTAGAAAGGTTTAAAATGTTAATTTTATTACTCTTTTTCTTGGAATCGGTAATTGTGAGTACTTATTTCTTAGAAAAGTTTAAAATGTTAACTGTATTACTCTTTTTCTTGGAATCGGTAATTCTCTGCAGAGAGCAAGACAAGTTGATTTCGAGTCGACTCCAGTTTTAAAAACTTATTCTAATAAACAAGATGGACTTTAAAAACATATTGAGCGGGCGTGGAAAACCATTAATAATTTATAAAAGTTTTAAATTTTGCAAAAATCTGGAATAAAAAATCTGGTGAAACTGTTTGGTGTTGTACAAATAAAAAACGTTCTGTGCAATTACATACTTTGAACTCCGTTTTTTCAAAAATAAGTGGTGTGAACAATTATGAGTTGGATGAAAATGTTTTAAATCGCTAAAGGAAAAACAACGCCGTAAAGAGAGCCGAACCGGACATCTATCAAGTCCCATCAAAATTGGTTCATAGAGAAATAAATGAACAAAAAGAAGTAATAAATTCCTTGACTGCCAAAGACATGAGGTATAGAAGTAAAAATATAAATCATGCGAGACTATAAACTGTTTCAAGATTGCCTAAATCGATTGAGGATGTACACGAATTTCACCAGAAACGTACAGTAGAAACTATCAAAAATAAACCGTTTTTGAAATTCAATGATAGGGAAGATAATATTGTTATATTCTCATGCATATGAAATTTATGTGTCAACGAGAAACATTGTGAATGGACAGCACTTTCGCCTATTGTACAAAATTTTTCCTTCAAATGTTTACGATATATGCTTTCGCTAATAATACATATGTACCTGTAGTATTTTGTCTTTTGGCAAACAAGCATAAATCGACATATAGCAAAGTGTTTGAATTATTGAAAAAACAATGCTCAGATTTGGACCTTAACTTACATCAACTAAATATTGTAATAGACTCTGAGAAGGATATACACTCCAGTTTAAATTATGTTTTCCGGGATGCCAGAATCGTCGGTTTTCGATTGCATCTAGCACAATCGTGGTGGCGTAAAATACAAAGTGTGGGATTGACCATCTAGTATAAAAATCTAAATAGCGAAATAGGAATATGGTTAAGACATATATTTGGGTTAACATTTCTTACTCCGAAAGATGTATGCGACTGTAGAAGATTTCATGAGTGATAAACCCAATGACAACAGAGTTGACAATTTTGCCGATTATCTATTGGAAATATGCATTAAAGAAAACGCGACACTTCCACCTGAAATCTGGGCAGCAGAGACAGCTAGCATACATAGAACCACAAATGCGTGCGAATCTTTCCATTCAAAATTTAAAGCTAATTGTTCTTCCCCTTATCCGAATATTTACATTTTCTTGAAAACTTTGAAAAATATCCAGACCGATACTTACATTAAAATTAATTCTGTTGAAAAAAATCAAAATTGAATTATCTGTAAAGAGGTTATAAACAAACATTGGTTTATTAGATCAAAAGTTGTTCAATATCGCAGTAAAAATATTTCAAGGTATAATTTTATAAAATGTTATAGCTATAAGTTTGATATTATTGTTCTGTTAAATTAAATTGTTTTATATACATATTTTGGAATCTAATAAGATTTAAAATAATAATTTCTTTACTTTCACTTTCTACCCAATTCGAACAAAGTTTAAAAGTTAGCAGGTAGATAAAAATATTTCGTACCCAATTCGGTCACTGGTTTTACCCAGTTCGGATGCACCGAACATAGTAGATCGAACAGTTGGTATTAATATTCCTAACCCTCCAATGAATTTACGACAGCAACATACTGCCCTACAAGTTACTTTGAATGAAATTCTACCGGAGTGCATACAACATTTTAATAGAAGTAGGTCTGGGCGAATAGCAAAATACATTCGTTTATATGCAGCACTGATTATTAAAATTTATCTGTAACTGCTAAACTCCGTATTTCGCAACGTTAGTTCATTTCTTCCACCTGGAGAGCTATCATAAAACAATCCTGTCAAATATTCGCAAACAACAACCTATTAACATTAAACAATCTCTTATAATCTCATTAAACTTGGATCGAATATTCCAAAATGCATTAAAAACTCATTAAACTCATTACACCGAAACCAAAAGCGATGTAACCCGAAGAGTTACGAGGAGCCAGTATATAAAGCAGCGGGAGGAACAGTCATAGCCAGCTTCAGGTTGACGCTTCACTACGAAATAACTCCTGAAGAAGATGATTGAGATGTCATCGAAACGTCGAGACGCCGATTCTTTCAAGAATTTCTGTGCAACATCGCGGAGAGCCCGAGAATCTAATATTACAAGTTATAGATATATGTATATATAAATGGTGATGAGCTTCAATTGGTATTTATATTCAATTTGATTTTAATTCTAGAGAACAATAAACTTTTATTAATCTTAAAATATCCTCTACATATTGTATATATATATATATCTCGGGTTTGTCAATAAGGACATAACAATTTTGTATTTAAATGAAACACAGAATAATAGAGATATTGGGCGAAATTTATTTCAGGTGCAGTGCACAAGCTACATTTAACTATGGAATTAGATCTCGGTTATATTTGTATGACCACCGTTTGCAGCGATCGATTCTTTGGAGTCAATTTTCCACCACTCTTTCACACATATCGGCCAGAACGGTGGCAATTTCGCGTTCGATATTGTCCCTGAGCTCCTCTAACGTTGTTGGCTTGTTGGCATAAACGATCGGCTTACCGTAATCCCATAAAAAGGAACCTAATGGCGTTAAATCGCATGAGCGAGTTGGCCACTCAACCGGACCATTTCTCGACATTAATTGTGTAATGTCGAGAAATGGTCCGAGCTTTTCCTTGAATAGATCAATTGTTTGACTAGCTGACTAGCACCATCTCGTCAGAATTCATTCATTTTTCCGTTATCATCTTCATCCGGACGTAATTGCCTTGCTTTTTTCCACACGTTTCTTTTTCTGATGTTGTGCAAAGATGAGATCTGGGATCCCCTAATTTTTTAATATTTACTTATGTGATCTTTTCACACTACTGGGTTGCAATACTTTATCGTATGCAGATGACCTGGAGTTTTTTGCTTCAACAAATAAAGTACATAAATGACGCCTTACAAGTGAACTTGAATATTATTAATAATGTTGTTTTGCAAATATGAATCTTCTGAATACAGGCAGATGCTGTATCGTGTTTTATACTAAGTGTGACTAAGTTATTAAATTTGATTATGGCACTGACTCTCTACATAGATTAAACCTAGAAAACGACTTAGTGCAATCTGACTGCCTTAAAATTCTCTAATTACATTAATAGAATTTGAACAAATGCATCGAAACAACTGAACGTCATAATCGCATCTGCAGAAATTTCGGTGAATTGTTGGATTTTAAATCTTTGTATTATGTATTTGTGCTCAGCAAATTGGAATTGGAAAAATGATTAATTGTTTGGAATCCCAATAACATATATCTGAGGCCTTGCACTTGAGCGTGTCCAAAAGCAATTTCTGATATTCTTCTCAATTAAAGTTGATGGAATTTACGAAAAACTCCTGCAAACACATTATCCTGTATCACATTCGTCGAAGACGCAGGATTCTAACTTTTGCTATTTGGTGAAGATCACTGCGAATAATATTACTCACTTTCGTTGATGGTTAAGGACGGCTTCTTGATTCCGTCATGATGAACTTCCTCAACGTATATATTTTTTATACCTAGAGTAAGAGCAAATATCATGAGGAAGGCGTCGATTACGCTGTGTGTAACGCTAACAAAATATGTAAGCAAGAATAATTGACTGTATGTAATATAATATCATATATATTTAATGTGTGTAATCTAATTTCTATTTATTCACTTTGTATTCTATTAATTTTTTTACTAAAAGTTTAATTTTATTTTTAAAGTATACCATGTAATTTTGTGTAAGCATTATCTTGTTAATGGTTTACAACTGTTGGGCAACAAAGACTATTATTATTATTACTATTATGGCGTAGATTTCGCTCACTTCCTCAGCTTAACGCCGGGAATGTTTTCACACAATTCACATATCTGTTGGTTTGAGGTAGGACTGTGCATGGCTGATACTAAGACGCTTTTATCTACTATGAAACGGTAAATTAATACAAGCTTTTTGATGGTTTATATGCGTGTAAGAAGGAATATTATCATTATTAATATCTTTGCGCTTAAATGGATATGAAATTAGGTTCTTCTTTACCGTATATTCAGAAAGATGACGATTGTGCAAGTAATCATAATATCGGCTTTTTGTAAAACAATACATATAACTATATACATATAACGGGTGTTTTTTTTAAGAGCTTGAGAACTGATAATACAAGACAGAAACATTGTTGGTATGAAATTTTTTTTATTATAATCTCGTAGATAATTTCATGGCATTTATTTTTTAAATATGATTGAGGCATATGTCCGCCGCGGTTACGAGTTACGTTGTTCATTCAATTAGTCCAATTTTTGACTACTTTTTCCAATAAATCTGGCCGTATGCCGTCAATGGTGACTTGAATATTGGCTTCCAATGCTTCAAGAGTTGTTGGTTTATCGACACAAACCAATGACTTAACATAGCTCCATGAAAAGTAATCCAGAGGCATTAAAGCGCACGAACGTGGAAGGGGGGGGGGGGGCAGTAAACCGGACCACTTCTGGATATAAAGTTGTCACCAAATTGATTTTGCAATAAATCGATTGTTAAGCGCGCTGTATGGCAAGTTGCGCCGTCTTGTTGGAACCAAATGTCGTCGATGTTTAGCTGATTAATTTTTGGTATTTTTTCCAAAAATTAATCAGCTAAACATCGACGACATTTGGTATAATTCAGTCAGCATTACTCGATAGCGCTCGCCATTCGCCGTAACGGCAGCTCCTTCCTCATTTCGAAAGAAATAGGGACGATGATGTCGCCAGCGTGTAAACTGCACCAAACAGTCAATTTTAATGGATGTAATGGTGATTCGTTAACGACTTGAGGATTGTCGTTGTTCCAAATACGACAATTTTGCTTATTGACATAGCCATTTAACCAGAAATGAGCTTCATCATTAAACACAATTCTTTGATAAAAATGCTCATCTTCGGCCACTTTCAAATGAGCCCAATCATGGTCGTTTGGCTTCAATTCTTGCACAAACTGTATTTTATAGGCACGTAAGCCAAGATCCTTACGTAAAATTTTCCACGTAGTCGAAGGACAAAGGCCAACAAGTTGAGAACGACGACGAATCGACATTTCGGTGTCTTCTTCATAACTTCGCACTACAGCAATTATATTAGTGGGTAGTGAGTAGAGTAAAATTAGTGAGAAAACTATCAATAACTGCACAAATTGCTTGCTCACTAGGACGTTTATGTTGACCATAAAATGGACGAAGTGCTCTATGAGCTTCGCGAAAAGATTAATTTTTCAAAGTAAATTTCAGTAATTTGGAAGCGTTGTTTTGGCGTTAAACGATTCATGATGACTTGCCAAACCTTACTGAACAGAAATGTCAACACGGTTTGACGTTATCAGCTGTCAAATCATAGTTATCGGTATCGGTAGTTCTCATGCAGCTTAAAAAGCATCCTTTATATATTTGGGTTGAGATCTTTGTAAAGTTCTTTAAAAGTTTCATGGAGTTGTTTAGGGAATCAAACATGGTTTAAATTCCGCTTCAGTGGTAGAAATTATTATTATTAAGATTAATTATTATATATCGCTATATATATATTTGTAATAAGAATGACTTGTTAGAATTGGAGAGTTTTTTATTAAAATCTATTCCTAGACTACTAAAAAAAAAATAAATCTTTAAAATTCATTTTTCTTCCACATCTATTACAATATGATAGATTTTCAGTGGTAGAAATTATTACTAAAGCCTTTAAGAAATAAATCTTTAAAATTCATTTTTCTTCCACATCTAATACAATATTCATTTTGAGCTCGAGTTCATATTCATTAACTAGCTATATTAAATAGTATATTCACTTTAAATTCACAATACAGAAAAGGAAAACCGTACATAAAAGCCAAATTAAATTTCCTCACTAGGCCATACATTAGAATTAGGGTAATGCGAACTGAAATGTTCTTACAGAGGAAAGAAGAAAGGTCTAACCCACTACAATGAAACACTTAATAGCGTTACCTTGCTCTTTCATCATAAAACCTCCATCATTAATGTTACTTTTTATCTTTTTGCAGTTCCACCTCAAGGGGTGCAAATTAGTGACGACACCGGTCCGGTGAAGAATGAACTCACATCAGCGTATGCGGAAGGTGCTAGCATAACATTGACTTGCTTGGCGAGCGGCGGAAAACCATTACCGCGCGTCACGTGGAAAAAGGATAGCAAAACAATTACCAACGAAACACAGTATTTTCACGATCGACGGAAATCACAAAGTGTTCTTAGAATTGAAAAACTCATGCGATCACATCTCTTAGCAATGCATAGTTGTGAAGTAAGTAATAGTGCTCAATCGCCGCCATTGATAGTTCGTGTAGCTGTCGAGATGTATCTCAGACCTTTAGAAGTGAAACTGTTGGGACAAAATGAACCGCTCAGTGCTGGTAGGCGTATAGACATTGTTTGCCGATGCAGAGGTTCTAGACCGCCGGCTACTATTACTTGGTGGAAGGTAAGTTCTTGCTATTCAATAAAGTACGTAAATATAAATGTACACTACCGTCCATATTAGTTCGGACATTCAAAAAATTTTAAAAAAGGAAAACAGCTAAGCTAATTTATGTCAAAATTTAAAACTTTTATTGCATTATTGTTTATAGATGCTTATAAAGTATAGTAATAAAAGTTAAAGCAATTGTTTATAGATGCTTATAAAGTATAGTAATAAAAGTTAAAGCAATTCTAACGTTAAATAGATAAAGATATCTTAAACATTTCGCTTATCGAAGAAGCGCCCTTTTGGGCGAAGAACAGCTCGTACAATTCGAGGCATCCGTTTCACGAGTTTTTCAAGGGACTCTATTCGGTATATTACTCCGTTCTTCTTGCAATATGTTCCACAAGTAATTTGTTGAGGTATGACACACTTTTTGGACCCGCCTGTCCAATTCATCCCATAACAATTCTATGGGGTTTAGGTTGGAGCTTGGCAGTGGCATGTCATTATTTGTAAGATATTATTATTTTGTTCGATGTTTAAGAAATTCTTACATATTGTTACTGAGTGTTTGGGATCGTTTTCTTGCATAAATACAAAATTTCCGCTGATTAATCGTAGCCCCGATGATATTACATCTTCTTGCAATATTTCTAAATAACCCTCTTTTCTTCTGCCGTCGTAGCAAAAAACAACCCCAAACAAGCACAGAACTTCTTCCTTGGTTAACGTTTGGCACTATTCAATCCCGCAGCATTCTTTGACCACTCGCTCTTCTTACAAAAACAAGTTTTGATTGTCCAAACACTTCAAACTTTGATTCATCAGTTAATAAGACCATTTTTCAGTCAACCAGTGTCTAATCTCTGTGTGTTTCTACCCACTGTAGTCGTTTTTACCTGTTTCTCCGTCGAAGTAAGGGTTTTTTTAAAGCACTGCGGCCTTGAAAATCTGCAGTTTTTAATCTTCTTTTCACCATAGAAACAGAAATTTTTCTTCTATGATCGCGATTCATTTCTGCGGCGATTTCGGGCATTGTCAGTCTCCTATTTCGTTTACTCAGCAAGTATATACGGTCATCGTTGGTGTGAGATGTCATTCGCTTACGAACTGAACGTGCTGGATCTCTTACACTGCTCGTGCGTTGATGTCTAAAAAATTGTTTGAAGAAAAAATAAAATGTACAAAAATTTTAAAAAGGTCACATCATGGTCGGGTAATTAGGAAGAAAAATTGTAACGTAAATACTAATTTTATAATAACACTAGTAGTCAATACCTAAGCAAAGTGTCCATAACTTCTAGTTTTTCTTCAGTTATTTCATTCATTACGTACTTATACAAGGGTACTAGGAAAGTTTTGCAATACAGGAAATTATTTCGAAAAAATTAGTTTATTTAATTTTTTCAAAATAATTTCCTCTACATTCAATACACCTCTCCATCCTCCTAAAACAATCTTTAAACCAGTTACGTCAAGTTTCACTAGGGAGTAAAGTACACTCGTTGTACCGAGCCCGCAGAAGGTTCTCATCACTATAAAATCGCCTCCGTTTTAGCTTCATTTTCACAGTGTAATGTCGCAGGAAGCAAGATCTAGACTGTAGAGAGGGTGCTCGAGAAGTTTCAATCGTGTCGTGGTCAAATATTTGCTGCAGGTTTGGCGCGGTGAGCTGGAGCATTATCGTGATGGAGGAACCAGGTGTCCATTCTTGACTTTTGCCGCAGGTTCTTCATAGATCCAATGATTTTAGGCAGGCACTGTTCAGCATACCACTTAGCTGTGACTGTCTTCTGCGTGTTCCAAACGACGCGTTCCAAAGTTACATTCGATTTGAGAAATACATTTTCTTCTTTACAGATCGGAATTTTCTGACAACTACGGGTGTGTCCTCATCATCAAAGACACAAACTTTGTTTTGAGCTTTGGTCGGCACAACGTAATAGTACAGCCAAGTCTCGTCACATGTTACGATGTTGTACACATACCGAGATTATCCCTTATTAAAGTTTTTTAACATCTCCCGGCACCAAGTCACACGTCGTCTCACTTGCTCTTCAGTCAGCCGATGCGGCACCCAGAGAGAACAAAGTTTCTTCGCGTGCAAACGATCATGCATTCGTGGCTTTCCCCGTCTCTCAGTAACCTTCACAGTTAAATTTCTATATTTAAACCACGCATGAAATTATAACTGCTCTTATCTCGTTTCGTGACCACGATAACATCGCAAACACTCACTGCTAATTAATAACTGAGCCCATCGACATGGCGCGGCGGCTACTATGCACATATGAACATGTCTCAACACGCAGCAAGAAGCAGCTCCCTACGATTCATTATTGCGTCATATTGCGAAACTTTCCTAGTACCCTTTGTAGTATACTATAATTATTGCCTCGGCTCTTATATCCACAAGAACCTCATTTTTTAAGTATCTATGTTCTGTTTATATAATATTATGACAATATCTTTCCCAGTCTTCTTTCGTAATTTCCGAAAATTTCTCTTTTGCTAAAATTTCTACATTGATCAATTTAAATGTTGTATTTCTTCGTCCAATATTGTGTTTGACAGTGGCCAATGTTAATTCGATGGTATATAATTTCGGGTGATACAATAGTAGCTTTAAAGACATATGTCAATGTTCACGAAGTAATACGTCAAATCTATAAGCTACATATTTATTTTTGTTTCCCTTTATCAAGAAAGTGTTGAAATATTTCTAGTTTGTTCAGAATGAATATCATCACCCGTGAATTATCATTAATCGTTTTATCTTAGATATTGTGTAAAATAATCCATCTCCATTTTTCTCATTCCAACTTTTAGAAGATGTGTGCACACTGTGTATGTACGTTTTACCTAAAAATATTATATTTGTGTTTTATTAGAAAAAGAAATTAATTTGTTCCAAGTAAGAAATTCGTAATGCACGAATATTTATCTTTTCAATTAAAACTTGACGATTGTTTGTTATCTGTCGCCATATGAAGCCTTGTTCTTTATAAGTACATTTTAGCGACGTTTTCGGACTAAACCAATCTAAAACTTTCTTAAGTACCCAATGTAATATATTTAATATAACTCGTTGCCGTTCTGTTTTATGAAAGTTATAAATAGTGGTTCGTTAAACACGAACTTGATGTTTGGGTAATTCCGTTCCACTACGTGTTCTAACATGCTTTTTTGGACATGGAAATTGTTTTTTTAAATATACGCTGTTTTCCACTTACAATATGTTCTAATATTCTGAACGAAATATCAGCGACCTTTGCAAGCACTTTTTTAAGACACTCATCATCGCTTCTCTTATTAAATAGGTGTACACATTAAAAATATTTTCTCGCAGCTATCCATAAATTATATTGTTATTATCTGTTGTGGATATTTTAATTTAAAATTGTTAATAAACCTTTTTAGTAATTTATTGATTAATAATACTCATTTATGCATATTGTTACCGCTAGAAAGATGACATAATAATAAGAAAACTGCCCTGTCTCTTAATCTGTTGTGGTGGGCGTAGTTATTCCATTACTAGATGTCCACGGACTAGAGGACATTTTTTTCACAGCCAGTTAAAACGTCCGAATAGTACTTTGTCTGAAAATACTTTTTTCTGTTATAATAGTTCTTTTAAACATTGAAATTTAAAATAGGAAGCAGAAAAATATGCACTGAATCATGTAAGGGTGAAATCTAATAAATATATATCTTAGAGAAAACTTCCAAGTTAAACGCTAACTAAAATTTTATAAAGAACTAGGCCTAGCCAAAACCTTTTCTTGAGATCATTACTGTTATGTATGATCTCAAAAAAAAAAAACAAAACAAAACAGATTAACAAGACTAATTGCAGGACTACAAATGTAATACAAAAGAATACATAGATATTACATAAAATAAGATATATACATCTATGACATGACGAATTTATTATCTAAGTTGGAGATAACTGAACAGATTGTTAATTCTACTAAATTGGCTTGATTAGAATCTCCTATACTACAACCAATTCAATTTGGCTAGTTGAGCAAGACGATTGTTTTAAAAGATACACTCGGAGAAAAAGCTTTGTGGCGCTTAATTCAAAAGTTTGACATATGAATGTGAGGTTATGACTGCAACCAATTAGATTATACAACAAACAAGAAACACAGAAACTAACCTATAAACTCAAATAACAAGTAGATTAAAATAGATATGATATTGTACTTGACTGTACTTCAGCTGATGGTTAAGGAGGTGAGAGGTAAAGAGTTTTGCGTATTAGTTCACATTTTTTCCGCCGGCCAAATAAAATTGGTCGCACAATAGGATGTTCAATCTCGAATAGTGGAAGCACGTCTTTTTTTCCGCTGATGTTACTCAGACTGTACTGTGTAAGTTTTAAGAAATTAAAGACCTTTACACGCTCAGATCAGTTTATTGTTATATAATAGGACACCAACACAAATAATAGTGAATGAAATTTTCTAATCGCAACTAAATAAGCGCATTCAATAAAAATGAGAGCAATCTTAAAAGCCGGTATAAAAATGATTCATAAACTTGCATATTTTATACGGTTGCATATGATTTGTGTTGTAACATTATTCTTTTTATTGAAACTTACTCAAATAATTATTTACTGAATACCATGTTGTCGCTGAACCAATATTGCTAAGAAATTTAAGCATTTCTTCATAATTTACTCAGTTAATTTAACATATACATATTTTTTTATATTTATTTGATTGATTTATTGTAATGTACGTATCTAAACTACTACGATATATTCAATCGCATAGGTCCATAGCGTCTTTGTGTAATCGCCGTAGTCTGTAACGCTATCGTACGTATGTCCATCGATACATATTTTACGAACGTAAACATTTAATATTCATCGTTGCTGTTCAGTCAAATTTGGGGCAAACGCGACCATGTAATTGTTTCAGACCGTGTACGTCGCCTTTCCTTCCTCACCTCGCAGTATATATAAACACAATACACGATAGTGTACGGTTCCTCTTATATGTGGGGCTGCGGCACAAAGAATAACACGTCGAGGCAAATAGTCATATAGTAGCATAAAGATCTAGAACGTTATTGGTACCCCGAAAGTTGCATTGCATGACTTAAATTTGCTGTAGCCTCCGCCTTGATAATTGTGCTCCCACCCTATTGAACTGAATTATGCGAAGAAGACCCATAATCTGAACTATTCGGAATCAGATCCTCGTTAATCAAATACGTGAGTGGTAAGTACATATGCACATACTACGCATATTGTTGTAGTCTTTTTAGACTAGATTATTAATAATCCCTTTCTATCATAATCGTATTTATGCTTAAAGTGCATACAAGTACGTTAAGAACGTGACGAAAAGATTTATCGCAAATAACCATACACAATTGGCGAGGGCTTAAGCAGATCTTTATTAAGGCTTGAAATACATATATACGGAGTTACAAACCGTTACGTAGACGGTATTAGTACTGTTTAATGTAAATATATGTACAATCCATTTATTGAATCATATTTTATTTTATCGAAGAATTTTTAAGTTTATATAAATAGTTTTATTTTATTTAAATAAAAGTAGCGTTAATATGGTTTTTATTTAGAAATACAAACATACCTTTGAAAAGTTAATAATACAATATTTTATTCGATACAAATAAACCAAGTGCGTTAATGAAATTAATATTCTAACCTCAATCAGCGCGCAGATTAATCAATTTAGATTACTGTAGCAGATATATCAATATCACTTTTTATGATTCGGAGTCACTTGAAATTTACCAGTAATTTGGTAATATTAAGCTTTTAACGTAGCCTTAAACTAAAGGGTTTAACAAAGATTCGCATTCTTTAATCAAAAGGAATGAATATGATATTCATTCCTCTTGAAATGAATATGATGGTCACTCATGGTGATTGTCTTTCGTGTACGTACAAATGCAAGA
This sequence comes from Dermolepida albohirtum, assembly GCA_031893035.1. Classification (NCBI taxonomy): domain Eukaryota; kingdom Metazoa; phylum Arthropoda; class Insecta; order Coleoptera; family Scarabaeidae; genus Dermolepida; species Dermolepida albohirtum. The sequence continues at coordinate 105,885 of JAVIWB010003701.1, forward strand.
ATTATTGTAATGACAAAGAGAAGGACTCAAGTGGTGTATTGCTGGTTTGTAAATAAATCCATTGGAAAAATTTTAAATTTTATGAGATTATCAAAACGTATCGCGTAGCCGCCATCGTTTTGTAGCTTATTTGTAACAAATATGTTTTCTTTTCGTGGGCGAATAAAAGACCAAAGTAATTTCTTTTTGAACGAGAAGGAAACAGAACTTATCTTTTTTAAATATTAAAAGCTTGATAACCTAAAGAACCTAAAGACCTAAAGAAATGGTATATTGTATAAAATAGTTAATAATTATTCGAGTCCTTCTCCAGCGCAGAAATTTTTAATTGATTTCTGTGAATTTAATTAACGATGGAATAGCAAAAAATAATAATTTTCATTAATTCCCATCGTAAAAGAACTTAATTATATGTTTATATATAATTATTAATATGAAGTTTAGACAAGGTTACATATTGTAGTATAAATTTATTTTTTAATAGATGACATTAATAAACATAACAGCAAACGAATTATTTATTGTTAACTAAATTGAATATTCTAACATTACTGTTTTGGTCGGTGCATAACTTGTCAGATAGCTTTCCACTTGTATTAACACACTCAGTTTGAATACAGATTGACTTCAAAATTCGATGTTCACAGTAGTGGATTAAATTAATTTCGATAGCAAACTAAACAAGACAATTTATGGCATACTAAGAACAAGAACGAAAATATTTTCTCTGAACAAAGAAGTAAATTATACGCGGCATGAGTGGGATGTTGTAATTTAATTAAGGAGGAAGATTTCATCTGTTGCTGAACTTTATTCAAAATAATGGAAACAAGAAAGTGTAGGCTTGAATGTAATAATTGTTTTTCAAAGCAACGTAAAGGATAACTTACTGTAGATCAAATTTAAATAAAGTTAGAAAGGATAATATTGTCTATTATTAAATAGATTGTTGTTGATTAAATAGATAAAATATAAATTTTCCTTGAGATTTCTGGAGAGCACTTTTTCAAGGTAAATTATTCACTCTACTGATTATTTAATTTTGCAGCTATAAATATTTTTAAACCACATTGGCTGAACTTGAAATATGTGAAATTTACCTGAAGTCATAATTCGTCAACTATTAAATATCAAGTTAAGAAAATTTCAAATTTACTGGTAAAATGCGAGAATGATTCGACTAAAAATGAGGCATGATATAAAATAATAAGAGTATTAAATCTTTCATTATTTTTCAACATATTCCCCTCTAACTTCAAGGTATTTGCACCAACGGTACTGTAGGCTAAGTTAGTGCGCAGAACATCTATCCCCAATCATCCCCCGATATTTTAAACTAGATACTGTAGACTGTTTTTCCATAAATCCAAATTGTAAAGGTTATTTTTGATATCGAATTGGTCGACACAGTTTAGTATCAGTCTTTTGCAAAATAGAAGGCAAAGAGGTGGAACAGTAATTCTCTGTGCGCAAACGCGCATCGCTCTTGAAAATAGAGCAAACTCTAGATATTTTCCAAACATCTAAAATAGTAGATGTTTTTAATGAAGAATTTAAAATATTAGTCAATCTGGATAAACCTTCATGACCAGACGTAAATTCGTTTTTTTTAGTGGTGGGTGTTATGTTGAAAACACACTGAAATAAATACCAAAACTATGTTCAATACTTTGTAGATCATTAAAAGTAATATCTTGATATTTTAGAGAAATTGGAATTCTGAAATAATCACGTTTGCCTTGCATAAATAATTATTTATACTTTTCATCGGTATCCTTTGTCCTATATTAAGTAGTTATTGGCCACCTTAATTTGTTCATTTAGAAGCAGCTATAATGTTTGTACAAAGATAAAGACTTACTACTCTCAGGAGGTAATTTGATGGAGCCTGTGGTTGATTATCTTAGTCACTTAAGGTTGATATATAACCCCTTTCCACACTAATTTTCGTATTCTGTACGAAAATTAATGTGAACTACTCTCAGTCGACTTATAACGTTAAGAACTTTATGTTTGCATTCCCTAAGGTTTTTCATCTCAATTTGATATTTTCAGTACCCACGTTTCTGACAGTGGACACGCCCAATTTTATGTACGACATATGATACATGAATTTAGTCGATATGCTAAGGCTGCTTTGATGACAATTTTTCGGTTTTTTTATTGATAATTTTCGGAGTTGTAGTTTTTGATGGTCATAATCGCACATTTAAATTCCGCAATCCAGGGCAAATTGTGACATTATCACCAAAAGTTTATTTCATATCAGCCAAAATTTCGGATGTATTTAGGTCTTCAAAAAATAAATATTAAGTTACAGCATTAATTGTGAATTTATGTATATGTTTTAGTATTTTCGATTTAGATACATTACTTACTGTTGTAGTTTTCTAACTAGATATCAGAAATTAAGAGAAGTTCACTTAATACCATAAAAAAGATGGCAGAATTAGAATATAATGCTGTTTTTCTCAAAATGTTTTTTTCACAAGATAGTGCTATTATAATGTGTCGCATCTCACCAAACAATTTTTATAGATTAATGCTAGTTTTTAGTTTCATTGGTATCTTCTTTTGCACAGAGTGGTTTATTTTGTTCATGTACTGATTTTTAAAAATTTGTCCTTAAAAGAAATTAGTGTAATCCAAACCAATTAGACTATTAATGTTTATAAATACCTCGTAAAGATATTAGAAAGAAGTTTTCCATATATTTTCCTCTAAAATATAAAATGGGTAGTTTAAATAAAAATTAAAAATATAGATACCGAAAAATGAAATGTTTATTTTAACTTGAACTGTATATTAGAGTATAAACAAAAAGTACTATAAATTGATCGTTGAAGTATATCCCCAATGGTACTTGAATAAAGTTATTTTCGACTAGATTGAACAAATTTCTTATGATACAAATCACACTTGACGTAATGACGTAATTACATATTGACAAACAATTTTTGCCGTAAATAGTTCTACATTACATGGTCCAATTTGTAACGTTTAATTTTTATCAGTTATTTAATATATAAACTGCGCGTTTTCTTGTAGTGCATTATTTCTCTACTAAAAACATAGAAACCTTTCTTTTAAGAACAATTCAAATTATTTCCGTACTTTTTTTGAAATTATTATTAAGGAAGGAAAATTGAATACCGCACCATAGGCGTGTGCTTGATAGTAGGTACATAAGATAAAGTGAATACTAAATAGTAATTTATAAAACGTGGTGAAATACTTACCGTTTTAAGCGTTCACAAACTGAACAGGAACTGTTCAATATTTGAAACATATGTTTTCACAATTGTTTCAGCAAACCGAGTGCGTCGTGAGTAAATTGTTCCTATATACATAAAATGACCGTTCTGAATTTAATATTATAAAATTTGCATAATGGAAATAATCCTTGAAACTAGTTAACAGATCTGTAGAGCACTTTTACAAATTTGTGTTGATATGATAAAATCTGAATCTTGGCCTAAAACACTTTCGAACTTTTCTAAAAAATTGTAATATTAACTTTATGTGTATTCTATTGTATATAGCTGTGCGTGAACAGCGTTTAATCAGAATGTCTTGAAATTTTGCCACGCTTTTCTGATATCTGCAGCTCCTTTCAGCTCGAATTTAAAAACTACTTTACATCTTCAAGATACTTACGACAATAAATCGCTGTCCGTGACCAAGTTTCTTAACGTGTTAGAAATAGCTGTCTTGATTCATGAATATACGGACACAGTCTGTTTGAATCTAGAGTACACTTGGGGGACTACGAAACATTGCTTATGTACTTGTAAATAATGCATCTACTTTTGGATGTTATCTATGAATGGTTTCTGCCACAAGAAGTAAAGTATGGCTTCTATATGTGACACGTAAGAAGTTATTGCAGTCTTCTTTAAGATACCGAATTACAGAAGCGCATAATTGTTTAGCGATAATTATAAGCATTAGGAGTTGTTTTCTTGGAAAGATCAAATTTATCCAATGTGTTTAAGATAATTTTTTACAATGCTATGTTTCATCCACACATAACCAGAGTTTATTATTTTTTAATTCTGATTTAATTATATTTTCAATAAATTTACGAGCAGATGGTACTCCTACAGGATAATATACAATTCGTGTATTTATTAGAGAATGGGATAAATGATTCGTTGTTTAATAAAATACACGACTGATTATACAAAATAAGTATTACACATAAATCGAATAAAAATAGCTAATTCGATCGTACGTCAGTCAGTTTTTTTATAATTGTGCTTCGCATTATTCAAGGACATGTGCACACAGTGATATATCGCAAACTATACATTTGATTTTTAAGCTTACGTAAATTAAATCATTTATTCATTGCGCCTGAAAATATATAAACTACATAACTACAACAGTATCACATACAATATATGTACAACAGTCAATACAAAGATATACATACACGTTCACGTCCGACTCGTTCATTCCAGTCTTTTTCTCCTACATTAGTACAAAAACAATATAATAATATATATAATAATAAACGATTGTAAAAACTTATCTGACAGATTTCCGCGAAATTTTGACAATTGGCTACTAGAACATAGCTGCAGTCAACTATGTATTCATCATACGTTAGTTTCTTCATAATTGCGCTTCGCACTATTCAAGGGTGTGTACGCACATTTGAAATATATAGTAAACTACATATTTGATTTTTGAGCCATCGTAAATTAAATCCGGTAAATCTTTAATATACTTATTCATTGCGTCTGACAATATGGTTGTTTTCTCAAACTACGTAACTGCGACATTATTACACACTACTACCGTCCATACAGAAGTGTACACATCCGCGCCTGACACGTACATTCGAGTCTACGAGCAAATGGTAATTGAAAATCGAGAAAGTTTGCAGAGCTTTCCGTATCTACGCTCATAACGTGCAGTGTAATGTTCGCATCTTTAATTATTATTATATAATATTATTATTTATAATTAATATAAAATAAAAAACATAAACTCTTCTTATTTCTTTTCTAAAACGATAATGATTTTATATGAGTTATTGTTAGAAAAAACCGGCCTATTTTAAAAAAAACAGAAAAATATTGGAATCGATGAACATCAAAGATGGTTTAAAATTTTTTAATATTACTTTTGTTTAATAATGTCAGTGTAAAAGTAAGGTTTTCAAGTTTAAAATAATATAAACAATTATACATTCATAAGCTACATAAATCTATTACTTAATAAGTTAAATTAAGTACTAGGAAACATATATGAACTCTTCCACCCTTTTCCGTAGTTTGTGATGCATTATAGTAGTTTGTGATGCATTATTTTAATAAATATTGACTTCAACAACCATTGTTTTTAGTGGTACGTAGACTTCCGCGGTCGTGGTCCATGCTACTGCTTCTGGGTTTCCGGGCTGGAGATCTCTAAGCACCCCAATAACCTTAACCGCGATGATAGCTACCCCCTACACAACGTCTGGCAATCCTGCATCTCCAAACTATCCAACCGCAACCATAACGCTCCATTAATCCAAGACCCATTACCCATATATAACCCGCCCACCATCGACTTACATCAGTTTCAGTGCAGTAGTTGAGCCTTGAAGATGTCCCATGCAAATGGGTACGAAACATCGGTAGATAAACAAGTGACGCGGTTCCAGCGCGGAAGCGTTTAGTTTTAGTTTAGTTTTTGTTAGTATTCGTATTTTTGTTAAGAGGCATTTTACGAATATTTAAAGCCGATCACATTTCATTTAAAATACGTGCTGTTTCCCTGATTATTTTAAAACAATTATTTTTATATAATGTGTATAAATCGGAGTTATGTTAAAAATGATGTATCAGTCGCTACCAACATGCTATAAATTAATTTGCTAAAGCAAATTTAAGCTAAGTTTCGTTACTGTATGTATATCTTAAACGCTGACAAGTATTCTTTTTGAAACCTAAGTACTCTACTCTCAACTACTTGGGCCAGATTTCTAGGATAATTTAATATTTGTTATGGGAGGAGGGACCATAATCACACGGAAATGGCATTCGCTATTAAGATATAGTTATTCTGAGAATTGTTTTCTCGTATTGTTCCAACAAAATAATATATTAAAATATTTAAGGTACTGTAGTAAAAATACTTTTCATTTGTTGATCTGTAGTTATAGAAAAATACGAACAGAGAAAGAATAATTCAAGAAAGATGACGAAAAAGACAAACATAAACGAACAACCACTATAATTTAATAAATGAATGTAATAGCTTAATTGATTCGTTATAAGTGATTAATTAAATTGTAATTTAGAGATCTGGAAATGATATAAAAGTTCAGGTAAATTTTATATATGGACAAAATCTTTAATAAAATTATTACAGAAGATATTAAGTAGTGCATTAGAGTGATTTGACAGGAGAAATGACTTCAAAGAAATACTTTTATGGCAAAAAGAAGGTGTGGCAATTAAATAACGAAAATAGTGTGAGAAATGTTATTTATTTGAATCAAACTTATATTTAACTTTCATCCCCTTCAATATACTCTATATCTCTATCTATGCATCATTGTACACGTGTCTTCCATTGTTCAAAACAATGCTGTAGTTCACAGTTGTCAGCCTCTCCAACATGTTTAACAGACTGAAAATGTGTTCCCTTTAATGCACTTTTCACTTTTGGGAACAGGTAGAAGTTACAAGGTGCGAAATCTGGCGAATACAGAAGATGATCAAGCACAGCAATGCGCTTGACCGCTAAAAACTGCTTCACAGATAGAGCATTGTGAGATGATGCGTTGTCCTGGCGCAGAATCCACGAGTTCTTCCACAAATTCGGCCTTTTCTTCCTTATTCTTTCCCTCAGGTTGCTTAAGACTTCTTTGTAGTATTTCTGATTAATGGTTTGACCCTCAGGTACCCAGTCAGTCTTGATAACACCCTTGATATCGAAAAAAACGATCAGAATTGCCTTCAATTTCGATCCTCAGAAAACCATTTGTGGCATTCAAAAACTCGTGCGTGCGACATAACATTATCATCAAACATTTTCCTTTAATATTTATAAATATTTTGATGGCGATTTTTTTAATTTGACAAGAAATTTCAGGTTAATTCGCTGCTCGATTTTTATGTCGACCATTATCATGGCACTACTAAGTAACAGTGTCCTCTACAATTAAAAAGAGGGAGAAAGAGACGAAAGTACGAGTTGTTGCTTGGGAAGCATTAAGGTTAATGACATTCCAATTACAGGCTCGCCTTATGCGGCTGAGTGATGGAAGGAGCATAGTCTCTTTATTTAATTGCCATACCTTATACTTTAAGGTAAGAGGTAAGTTTTTCTAAGTTCTTCAAATTAGGCATTCGTTGCGGCCTTCATCTACTCATTTGTCAGAAACTTCTTTTTATCAAGCCATTTTTGTTGGTTTGAAAGCAAAAAAAATCACTCGGAGCCAGATCTGGTGAATATAGTGGATGCAGCAACAATTCATATCTTAATTCGACAAATTTTTATTTTCTAATTCGGTCTTTATAAGGTTCGCAATAGTGTCTTTCACTCGCGCTAAATTACACTATTACTTCTGGTTGGTAACTTTTAGTGTCAAATGTATATTTTCTCCAAATCTAATGAAAGTTCTTATTCTCTGCTACACGTATATGATGAGGAAAGTTTCACGAAGTTAACAAAATAATGATATCAAATACAAATTTATAATATATTTTACATTTTGCATTCAATACGTGTCTTTTGCAATCCATAATGCCAAATAACAAAATAATAATGTTACAAATAACACATTTAATTGTAGTTCCTGTACATTCTAACATAGAAAACGATTTAGAAATTTATTTACACATGTTGCCTTTAACAATCCACTTTTGTGAGGCATCCTCGCGTCAGTGGCATGATGCAAACTATCGGCAATGGCTGCACGCGTTTAACTCCTATAGGTTTTTGTCGCTAGTTACCCGGAGGATTGTTCAACTTTACTTAGTACTTACTGAACTTTGACTCAATTTTATTTCTTTTGCTCTTCGTAAATATTTTATTGACATCTCTCTCGTTATTCTTCATAGACCCTGGCAAGATATGTGATTTCCATTATTTTTTAAAACTAATGATAACGTATTTAAAGGCATAATGAAACTATAGTTATTTGTGTTTAAGAATATTTTATTTGCTGATATTAATTCTAGGCAACAAATTCAATAAAGGTGAATCGTTTACCCCTGTTGGTGCGTTTACTAATTTATTTGACGTTTTTTTAAATTTATTAATTTTTGAAAGTCTAAAATTTCAGTTTAGGTCTTTTACTTTCTATATACAATATTTCAATAATAATTATAATAATATACAATATTTAATAATTTTGTTTATTATTAATTAAATGATTAGCAAAAGAGGAATCCGTTCTTTATATATGTATGAGTTTCTATGCTTTAATATTCGTTGGTCAAAATATCTTCCTGTTTGTCCAACATAAACATTTGGGCATATACCACATATGACTGAATTCTAACTTTCTATTACACAGGCCAGCACACATTTTGGTGCCTGCGATTTTTTAACTGTTCCTGGGTAATTTTTGGATGCAGAATGTAAAAAAGTTCTCAGATTTGGTCTATCAGATCTAGTTTTTGAGATTTTTAAAAAAAATTGTGTATATATTTTACGTTATAACTGTTATAATATATAATATTACTATTGACAGTTAAAAAAACAAAGACACATGGATTTAAGTATTTATTGCAAAAACTTAATTTACATAATTACATTAGTCACTAATCACATAAAAATTTTCTTTTATACGACTTTCTAGAATGGAGTTTACTAGGGCAGTCTCGCTGAAGGCTCCAGCAGTAGTCCGCGATCATGTGGCTATCCCATCGTCCTTGATAACGATCTTCCATAGTTTTCATATCCTGATGGAATCTTTCCCCCCTATTCTTCACTACAATCACCTAAGTTTTCTGGAAAACGATCTAGGTGGCTGTGGAGGTAGTGAACTTTTATACTCATGTTACAGCCGAGAATATTAAAATTTGAAAGCATAGTTTCCACTAATTCTACGTAATTCTCTGCTTTATGATTGCCAAGAAAATTTTGTACTACTTGAACAAATGAACACCAAGCGTTAGATTCAGTCTCGTTCATTGATGTGGTGAATTGTGGATCTTTAACAAGTTGCCTTATTTGAGGACCATCAAATATACCAGCTTTTAGTTTTTCCGTGCTAATGCCAGGAAATTTACGTGATAAATACCCAAAACAATTTCCATCTCGATTTAAAGCCTTCACAAATTGCTTCATTAAGCCTAGCTTGATATGCAAGGGAGGAAGTAAGATTTTTTCTCTTGCAACCAAAGGTTCGTTGATCACGTTTTGATTTCCTTGAATCATGACATCTCTTGAAGGCCATTTTTTTAACCCAGAGCTCATTTCTATCTCTGCTGTCCCAAAGGCACAAAAAACAAGGATATTTTGTATAACCACTCTGCTGTCCAAGGAGGAAGTTAACCATTTTTAAATCGACACAAATTGCCCATTGATGTTCTTCGTATTTGATTTTTCTTAAAACTAATGCAATTGTTTCATATTCTTCCTTCATGGTAGTAGAATGACCAATAGGAATTGAGTCATATTTGTTACCGTTATGTAAAAGAACACATTTTAAACTACGTTTTGAACTGTCAATAAAAAGGCACCAATCATTGTATTCAGGCAAACCCATTTTTTCTAAGAGCCCTTTTATATTGTTACAGAATACCAAGTCATTATCCAGAGCGAAAAAAGGCAGCAGATCCTTTTATGATAAAATGTAATATTAGTACCTGGACAAAGTAGATTTTTTTCTTTTAATCTGGATGCAAGTAGTTCAGCGGATTCCTTTGAGAGATTCAGGTCTCTTATAAGATCGTTTAGTTCTTCTTGATTGAAACACTGCGGAGTTGCTAAATCTGCTTCAAAATCGCTGTCGTTTTCTGATTGAATTCTTTGAACTTCGTCAGACGTTGATGTTTCTGTATCGTCTTCTGTCAGTTCGGGTAGACTGCTAAATGATGGAACGGATATTTCTTCTGAATGCGCTACAGGCCTTCTTGCAGAATCTAGATCAGGATATGTCCATTTGTGTCTATTGTTTCTATTTATGCCTTTAATATTAACGAGACAAAAATAGTAGTCGTCATGATGGTTTCGCGGTTCTCTCCAAACCATTGGTACACCAAACCTTCGGCACTTCCTCTTGCCAGTTGTCCACTGTCGCAAATGTTCAACACATGTTTTACATATGAAATGTGGGGCCCAAAATTTATCTTGATCTCCTAAATGAACGCCAAAATAGGCAAGATAAGCTCTTTTCACAAAGTCAGAAATCGTTTTTCTGCTCTCTTTCAAAGTGTATTCACCACACACATAACAAAAAACATCGGGATGATTTACACAGGTACGTCTGCTTGTGGATGCCATTGTTTCAGTTTCTACCAAACTTTACACAAAATGATAACACAACTTTACCTGGGAAAACTCAGTAATATACTAAATCGAGTACAGCCAAGCAGGTATAGAAGGATCGGGTCATAGGCAATTACAGGTATAAAAGTAATTAAGAGCAGTGTATTGAGTAGTTCCTAGTATAGGAACATTGGGTCAGAGACAATTCCAGGTCTCCATTTGGCTAATTACATTCTGGGAAATTTCTATTTTGACGATTAAGTACATATTTATCTCTTTATTTGTTGTCCTTTATCAGAAAAAAATATCAATTAACCTGTAACCTGTATCTCAAAAACTAGAGCCGATAGAAAAAATCTGGTGGCATTTTTGGAACCAGCACATTAAAAACATCTAAAATCAGATGTTAGATTTCCGGCGCCAAATTTTTTTTTTTCATTTTGTCACCCTGTGTCATAGATAAATCTATTCCTCAACTTAACCTTCCTTAACTTGAATGCACTTGCGGTACCTGCCCTATAATATCATAAAATTGTATCTGCTCGTCTTTAAAATAGACAGCTATCTCCCCTGGTTATCGTTTGCAAATCCACGTCCTCTGAGATGCTTTTTCAAATTTTTAAATTAAAGGAAGTAAGATGTAGCCAAATCCGGCTGGTTCTGGGTGATACTATTCGAAGTTACACTCACAGAGGATGGTTAGACTTTGGCTGCTTGTAAGCTCATGCTTGTAAACTCATGAAGAAGCCGTCTTTGTGATGAAAACCCGGAGATTTTTGGTCACTAGCCGTACGTAATTTCTTTAACGTTTTACCGTTGGCAACTGCTTCTATTGTAGTACTGCTTGATATGTATTCATGAATTTTACAAAAATAACTCCATCTTGGTCCAAATGATCATGGGTTTTATTGAACCCATCGAAATTGTTTTGACTGATATTTTAAATTATGACGGAATCTTATCCCGATACATTGCAATCATTCTTTCGTAAATAAGTTCTATTAATAGTTCTATTTCTTTGTCAAAAATTTGATGGCACTCCAATATTCTAATTTCACAAACGTCAGTTTTTGTTGAAAGTCAAATTTTATATGGAAACAGAGAAATGTCTCCATCGAATGTTACTAGGTAACGCACAATTATTTCTTCTAGTTGTTTCTATCGTGACTAGGTGGATTTTTTTCTGCCTCCCCTTGTATTAATATTTTACAATAGCGTTTCTGATAACAGGGTTTATGAGCCTTAATCGTTGCAAAGCATTTGTGTTTTGATATTTGACAATTCGTATGTAAAACGCATTATATTTGTCGATTTTTTTGATTGACCTATCCTCAAGGAAGATTTCATTATTCAAATTTAGAGAAAAATTGGTAATATTATATTTCAAATAATGTACTTGTCAGATACTATAAATATTACTTTTTAGTTTCGCAGGTCTGAGGTAAAAGTTAATTACATGAATTTTCATTTTCGTAATTATAACTGTCTCTCCAAATATTTGTAATTAATGCATATCGTGGCTCACTCTCTACTTTATATAATATGATGAATTAGCAAAATAATGCGTCATTTAGTGAGACAGGGATCGTTATGAAATATGTAGATCCACGTGTTACAAAAACAATATGATTAAAAAGGGTGGAGTAATTGTACGATATTTAGGCTATCGCCATTTCACATTCCACTTGCTCTTTTTAATCGTCCGAAACGAACTGGTGGGGGTGGGGGGAGAATCATTCTATTGGAATACAATTAGCGTGATTAATTACTTTTTAAGTGATTTTAAATTTTTTCAACATCTCCATTGTAAGTGGTCTCATATTTTTCCTCCAGAAAAATTTAGCTCATCCCAGTTATTTTTAATTTCAGTGGAACGCTGTTTTATACTAAGCTTTGTTTAAAATTTCTCAGTTCATGAATACGTAGACAATACAGATTCAAAGCGTTCTTTTCATAATGTAATAGAGACAAAAGCATCGATGTGAATCCAATAACATTTTAATTGTGCATAACAAATGAACGCCAATTAAGTGTATTATATTAATGAAAATATTTATGTGACGATCTCATTGAAGTTCTAATTAATGTTTCGTACATACATAAAACAATGAAATTAAACATATCCGCCCAAAATATATATATTTTTCTTCAAGATCGGTAGTCGAAATTACTTTCATGAATTACTGTTTATGCTTTTTTTGTTATTAGTAACAGGAATTACAACGTTATCGAAATATCGGTTTTCAAATACTCAACCACAAAAAACGCATATTTTGTAATATATATTTGAAATGATAATATGTCACAGTTAGGGCTAAGTTACTTGGCGGCGAATTTGCGTAGGTATTGCATCCCCCTAATGCGTAGCAAGCGGTCGAAATATAAGATTGCTAATATTGTTATAATTGTTAATAACACTTATTGATTAACATTCATTTGTACACTCTGTTAACCGCTACAAAGGTTAAATAATAATAGGAATAGCTTTGGTCATTCCATTAGCAGATGTCTACGAACTATAACCTATCTTTCTCATGGCCAAGGTAAAATGTCCCAACTGTACATAATTGTAATACGAAAAGCTAATAGGGAGGAATGAAATAATCTCGGCCTAACTAAGGAAGCAGTTTTATTTGCAAAATATTTATTTTTCTACATAATATGCATACACTTAATTCCTCTGTGTGCAATTCATCGAGACGTTCAAAATAGGGATCACTTTCAGACATTTGTCGACGGTAAACACAAAGGAAGTTATTTATTTACAAGAGATTATATGATTCAGATACATTGGCAAATAGCTACGAGCAGGCTGGTTCACAATATTTCACTCTACAACTTATTTAAAGCAGTAGGCAAGGTGCTTACTTTCACAAATCTGACTATGTACTAACTTAACTATGAAAGAACTCAAATGATAGTCGATATACCCTTTCTTTGTCACGATCACTACAGTGCAGTACATCTTGTTGTGTCACTGAGTCATAGATGCGCGGTGATAACAAAAAGTAGTTTCATCATTGGACAAAATCTCTACCGCCCATTGTCTCGGGTATATATATAAGAATTCGGATTTCATCAGTTTTGAAGCGATAAAGTTGCAAAAGTTCCCAAGCTTTTTATACTTTTATATGTCGTAAGAATCCGCAGTCGTTGTCTATAGTTTCGTCTCAATTTTTAGACTCAAAACGTGTCAATAAAACTGAAATTTCAGTACTATAATGTCAAGATCAACAGTAGTAGTTCTAAATGTCTCCGTTACAGTAATGGATGAAACTTTAGCCAGTCAAGTAAAGGTGCCGGAGATACTTTTCCAAAACGAAAATCTGTTTTGATATATTTAATCTTTGACATTGTTGGTCCTTTATTAGCACGTACGGCACCAATTTGCCTGAGAGCTTTGTCATATACGAGGGTGGTCCGAGAAGTACCCGACCCAACAAAGAAAACAGAAAAATTTTGGAACGAAATATATTTATTTTTCAAATAATCTCCTTTCAGCTCTATGCACTTTTCTCAGCGAAGTTCAATAAGTTCTATACTCTTTTTATAATAAGAACTGTCTTGCTCCTCAAAATAACAATTAACTGACGACATCACTTCTTCATCGTTTGAAAATCTTTGACCACTGAGCCATTTTTTAAAGTATGGGAACAGAAAATAATCCGAGGGGGGTAAATCTGGCTAATAGTGTGCAAGAGGTAGCAATTCAAACTTTAATTCATTAATTTTGGACATTGCAATAACGGATTTGTGAGCTGGTGCATTGTATTGATGAAACAACACTTCTTAGCCAAATGCAGCCGTTTTTGCTTGATTTCTTCGCTCAAACGTTGCAATAAGTTCGCACTGTACTCGCCGTTGGTAGTTTTTCCTTTTTGAAGATAGTCAATGAAAATTATTCCACGCGCATCCCAAAAAAACCGATGCCATGATCTTGCCTGCAGATGAAACGGTCTTCGCCTTCTTTGGAATCGGTTCTCCATTTTGAATCCATTGTTTTGATTGTTCTTTTGTCTCGGGTGTGAAGCAATGGACCCATGTTTCATCCATGGTTATGAAACCGCGCAAAAATTCTGCTTTCTTACTGTGAAACTTCGCTAAACATTCAATTCAAACATCTTTACGACATTGTTTTTTCTCGAGTGTGAGCAAACGCGGCACCCATCTTGCACACAGCTTTCTCTTGTCCAAATTTTCAGATAATGTGTGATGTACCGCACTTTTTGAAATGCTTACTGTCTGCTAGCTCGCGCACTTTCAGTTGACGATCATCCAGTACCGTCTTATGCTTTTTTTTCACCATTTCTGGAGTCATCACCTTATTTGGTCGACCACTGTGATGCTCGCCTTGGCATCTCGTATGGCCTCGTTTAAATTCTGCTATCCAATAATTCATTGCTGTAAGCGATAAATACTAAACAATGTGGCGTCTTCAAACTTGAAACATATGCTTTATAGATTGTGTACTTTCTAATACAGTGATATTTTTCAAACAACTATCACCATCTCTAGGTCAGGAGGGGTACTTGGATCACCGTCGTATGTATAGATGCTCATGTATCATAAAATGTATCTTAATATGATAATCTCCTTATATTATGTATCATCTGAAATCTTTACGATAGTCACAAATATAATGTATCTTGAGACGACGATTATTCAAGACTGCTTTGACAATTTTTCCAGTATTATCGGTGCTGATTGAGTTTTGCCATTCATGATGCCCATCATTTTGAATCGGTGCATAATCACATTTAAATTCTATTACTACTTTTTTTCTTGAGAACGAAGAGTACCGGAGTTTATTCAATCTCAGTTTTTATTTTAGTTGTTTTTAAAGTTATCAACATGAAATATTTATTACGTTCCAAAACACAATCTCTCATGCTAACAAATGAACGAAGGTTGTTTATTTCAAATTCGGATGAAATCATGTTGATTGTACACTACCTAATCATAGCTTCAGAAAATAAACTTTATTTGATATTTTATTTGTCAAATCTAGATCACTTCGCTCTACACCAGCGTAAAACGTGACATGAGAACTTAATATAACTTCACGTCTCCAGAATTAATGTTGAGGGAACATGGAAAGAATTAAATTTGTTTAATATAATTAATAATTATCGCAGTACTTTTCCAGATCAATTTTAGGAAATGAACTGCACCGATTTTTTGCTTGAGATACATCCAGTTCTTTCAATTATTTTAATTATTATTCACGTAGAAAGAATGCCATCAGGGTATTTGTACTTAAAGAAGTTACGATGAAATTACCTTCCGAATATAATTTTATGTGTAATTCATATAATTAATCGTTGCTTGCTGGATAGTGTTTTCATGCATAGTTATTGTAATGCAGTTGTAATTCTAGTGCCGAATTTTAGTGAGTTATGACTATTTAGATCATGTTCAAAATATTAAATAATTTCGTGTTATTAATTGTGAGTCAGTTCAAATGAAATTTCGCCTGACATTTCGACTTCTGGTAAAAATTTGTCTTACATGTAAATTAAATAACTAGTTCAAGGTTTTATAAGGTTAATTTAATTTTTACTACAACAATAGCTTCATTAGGTGGATCATAAAGCTCTCCTTCATCCATATGATGAAGCCAAAGTTTGGTGTAACAATAATGGTATGTTACAATATTATCAGGTGGATAATAACTTTTCATTCACCTGATAATGTCGAAGTTTGGTGAAACAATTAGAGTATTTTATATTAAAAAAAGCTAATTATTTCAGTCTATTCAATTCTATGAAGGTAATTTTAATGAAGTTTGTGGTTGATTAACTTAATCACTTAAGGATGATATATAACCCCTTTCTATATTAATTCTTGTATTCTATATACGCATTTAGACATCATTAGCAGATAATTAAACAGTGTCGCACCTGGAAACTACGGCAAAAACCCGCATGAAACAAATTCCCCGTACACGATCTGTACCGTCGAAAGCTAAAACGCACAGTGTGTGTTTTGGCTTAATGTGGAAAGGGGCTATATAACAATCTTATATGATTAAAATATTCAATTCTATATTTAAATTAAGTTTTAACACGCATTTTCATCCTCAATTAATTACTTAAAAGTATGGTTTCTGTGTTGATTTCTTTCAATTATTATCACGTTTTTAATATAACTGACAATATTTGCTAATTTTGTAATTTATGATTCTGGTCCCAAATTAGAGTAGGGAGCAGGGGAGTGCCGCAGAGCTTTATCATATACATATCTTGCCCAACAAATTTGTTAACGCGTGTGTACTGCATATGTATGCAAATACTAATATTCTATTCATGAGTCTCTTTTTCGTGAAGAACTATTAACGATTCAAAGTTTTGAATATTTTATACAATATACTTGAAGAGAATGCTTCGTTTGGAAATATTCATTTGTATTACGGTATTATGTACGTTGTATACAATTATGTAGCGATTACATAGGTCGAAAAACGACCGTTATCTGACAGAGTAAAAAAGTTTATTTGCGAATTTATAGAATTAATGTACGATGACGTAAATGTGAAATGCTTAGTTTCGTTTAGGCCGCTCATGTACTGGACGAAATATGACTGCAAAAATTACGTGGATAGCGTGCAGCACAAACTAGTGTACGCTTGAAACGAGCAATTTCTATTCGATTTATGTTCAATACTGATGCTGCGTAATCTACAGTATCGTTTATTAGATAACGAATCGTTTTACTCATTCTGGAATAAATACGTGAACTGTAAATTACCTAGCTCGGAAACGTTAAGAAATTTTGTACGAACTGCTCGCAAACGTATTGAAAATAAAAATAAATCATAATTGGAAAATAAAAAACTCTAGTTATGTGTGCACGAAACGACAGATTAAAAAAATCTATTGTAAATGTCATAGTTAGTACCTCACTTCCAGTTGACAATCATCTAGCACCGCTTTGTGGATTTTCTTAGCCATTTCTGGAGTCGTCACCTCATTTGGTCGACTTTGACCTCGTTTAAACTCTGCTACCCAATATTTTACTGTTGTCAGCGAAGGAGCAGACTCACTCAAAGTAGAATTCAGTTCAGCTTTTATATCGCTTGGTTCGAGGCCTTTCAAATGAAAGTATTGTATCACATAACGCTACCAAACAAATACTAAACATCGTGGCGTCTTCAAACTTGAAACAAATGCTTTATAGATAGTGTACTTTCTAATACAGTGATTATTTTTCAAATAACTACCGCCATCTCTAGGTCAAGCCGGGTATTTATGGGACCACCCTTGTAGAAGCTCTGAACTGTCGATTGACCTATATCTATCTTTTTATAATTTGTGTTTCAGAATCGACTAAATTAGATATTTAGTCGACATCTGTAGAAATTACTCGACTAAAAGGAGGAGCATCTTAGACATTTGTTTCTTCGAAACGAAATTTAGCAAAACATCTTTGACATATATGTTCGTTTACGGTACCTTCTTCATACGCAGTATATATTTTTCTTTTAGTCTCACTTGCACATTGTTCTTTGCGAAAATGAAACAATATAATGTGAGAAATACGTTGCTTCCTTCAATCACCTTTTAAAATATAATCACTTATGTTGTTAAATTACTTTAATTAGCAAAACGTCTGCTGGTGTGTCACTGTGAAATACCCGAGCGAGTTTCACCAATCTACAAAAGTCGTATCTCAAAAACTATACCTTAACGCCATCTGCAATAAATTAAATTTAACTATTATTTAAGGTTTGGTTATGTCATATTTATACACTTTACATTTGGTCCTTTATCAGTATGGATTCTATATTAATGAGTTCTTTTACAATGTTGCTGAAAAAATAAGTTGTTATAATAATAATATAGTATATGTACATTACTGTGTCTAACCGTTTTTATATAAAAATGAGCAGTTAACAATTTTAAACAAGATAGTTAAAATAGTAAGTAGAAATTTTAAATTCATAGTATGAAAAGCAAGTAAAAGTGGTCTTAAATGCAACGAATAACTAATATGAAGTTAAATTACATGTAAATTACATTCAAGTAGTAGAATTTAGAATCAATTTGTATATTCCACTCGAATGCACCCTTTCGGAATGAAATTTAAATGAAGAAATAAACGATTTTTAATACAATCATAAAAATGTTATCTAGAGAGAAAATTGATTTGGTTTGATGCCGGGATGCTGAAGAACAATTAAAAATATGAGGAACTTAATACAAAAAATAACAGTTGGAAGTCTAAACCGCATTCCCATATTTAGCTAACAAATTGTAAAAAGCAACACATTCTGATACTCTCTTTGGTAATATTATGAAAGTAAGTAAATATTAGTCTATTAAATACTAGTACCATGACCACCAGAGACGTCTTGTTAATATTCGATCTTGCTAGTAAGCAGTTTTATTTTATGTTTGGTAAATATTTTTATAAAAAGAAAAGTTCAAATATTAATTATTGTATGACAATTTGGCGATAAGTGAGATTCATTATGAAATAAATAAGTTAGAGCATTAAATGTTTCATTATTCCTAAAAATATTATCTTCAAGTTTAAGTGACATGCTAATAATAATAGTAATAACAAAACCAACGAGAAAAAATATTAGAATATGTCCGACTAATAGTACTAATTGTGGCGTTAGAAACAGGTACTAAAAAGAAAATTTCTCCGGCACGTAAAAACTCTAATTTATGTCTATACGTCAAATATACAGATAAACGTAATAAATATATTTCTCTAGTAGAAGAGATACAACAACTATGACATCAGAAGCAAAAATTATAACAAATGTAATCTCTAAACTGAAGTAATTCATAAACAAATCTATGAAAATGTTAATCCGTATATTCATTTCACCTCGCTACGAAAACTGTACCACATTATATTCGGGTCTAGCTGCCGAATACCGATCAGAATGTAAAGTGGTGGGGCGCGAGTCATTTGAATCACGGCTATAACTGACTACTGATCGTACTAGCTGCCAAGTACCACGAAAAACTATTTAATCTGTAATCTGTAGTCAGTCGTTGTTGTGATTCGACTGACTCGCGCCCCACCATTTTACATTCCGATCGGCATTCGGTTTCTAGACCCGAATATAATATGATACGGTGTTTGTAGCATTTTAATATGAAAGCACGGTATATACAGTCAATCTTCATTATTAGTAATGTCTTTGTATTTAAATGTAGACGAAACTAGATTTTCCTTTGTTGTATACAGAAATACAATTAAGCATTTGTTCAAAGTAACTGTTTTTTTGAGACTTTAATTTAAGGAACTTGATCTTAATCCATCAAAATCATCATATATATGTATATATTTATATCACTTGATGTTAATCTATATATATATAAATATATATTGGGTCTGGGAAAAAGTTCGTGGCGTTTTTCCCGATAGATGGCATTGGTTGCCGATAACTAAAGAACAACAAGTCACAGCGACACCACCGACGGCTCGTTTTTTAGATGACCTTCCGAACGTTAGTTTGAGCGTAGAAACATTGTAATCGGTGCAGTGGTTGGAAAGTTATTCGCACTTGAAAATGGAGAAGAATAATGAGAAATTTCGCTATATTCTGCAATATTATTATGATAAGGGGAAGAACGCTGCGCAGGCTTGTGGTAAAATTTGTGCTGTGTACGGTGAAGGTACTTTATCGAAATCTGTTGCGCGGAAATGGTTCGCACGCTTTCGTTCTGGAAATTTCAATGTGAAAGATGAGTCACGCTCCGGTCGTCCAATCACTGAAAAATCTGATGAAATTCTTGAAAAAGTCCAACAAGATAAGCATATCAGCAGTGTCGATATTGGCATGGAGCTAGGCATTGACCACAAAACTGTTTTGAACCATTTACACAAAGCTGGTTACAAAAAAAAGCTTGACGTATGGGTTCCTCATGAGTTGAGCGTGAAAAACATGATGGACCGAATTAACATCTGCGATGCGCTGCTGAAACGGAATGAAATCGAGCCGTTTCTGAAACGTTTAATAACCGGAGATGAAAAATGGATTACGTACGATAATCGGAAGCGTAAAAGATCGTGGATAAAGGATGGTGAGCCGTCACAAGCGTTCGCTAAGCCAACATTGACGCCAAAAAAAGTGATGCTGTGTGTATGGTGGGACTGGAGGGGAATCGTCCACTACGAGCTACTTCCAACTGGTCAGACGATTGATTCTCAACTCTACTGTGCACAACTAGAGAGATTACGCCAGGCGATTGAAAGAAAACGGCCCGAATTGATTAATAGGAAAGGTGTTGTCTTCCATCATGACAACGCCCGACCACACACTTCTTTGATGACCCGTCAAAAATTGAGAGAGTTTGGTTGGGAAGTTTTGATGCACCCACCTTACAGTCCGGATATAGCACCCTCTGACTATCATCTGTTTCGATCTCTGCAGAACTCTCTCAATGGAATTAAGTTGGTTTCAAAAGAAGCCTGTGAAAACTACTTGATTCAGTTTTTCGACCAGAAACCACAGAAGTTTTTCACCGATGGGATCATGGATCTACCAAAAAAATGGCGAAACATTGTCGATAATAATGGAGCATATTCGGTTTAAATGAATTCGTCCACGCGCCATGCGGGGACCAGTTGAATTTTACTGAAAAAACGCCACGAACTTTTTCCCAGACCCAATATATATAATCAGGTGTATCGGTCTGTTGAACAAAGACTCAAACAATTTTAGTTGTGTAGGACAAAATAGGTTAAATGAATGGTATTGGGTTGAGTTTTATTCTATTTTTCAATGTATTTTGAAATTAAAATTGAAAATTATTTATACGATTATTTTGAATTAGCCAGTGTATGACTCCTGTTAGTTCACACTCTGAGGAATAAAATTGTTTGGGTCTTTGTGCAACAGACCGATACACCTGATAATAGTTACGCTTAAGATATATATATATATATATATATATATATATATATATATATATATATATATATATATATATATATATATATATATATATATATATATACCGTGAATATATTTTATAATGCAACATGCACATACATACATACACTAGTTGCTAGAGTAACGTAATAATGAAATGACAGCAATGTATTTTAGCGTGTATTTTATTTTGCAACATAGGATGTCAAAATAAGTTACTCTTTTTTTGGGGTATGTATAGTGTAGAAGAAAAACTGTTATTAGTGAACTGGTATAACTCGAATATGAGTTTGAGGAGAGTAGCAGATTTGTTTCAAATTACATATCCTGACCGTCTAAGACCGAGTCCAACTACAATAAGTAGGTTAGTACAGAAGTATAAAAATAATGGATGCATCGTTCCTAATCATAAAAAAAGAATAGGCCAAGATATGTTATTACTGACGCCAAAAGAGATGAAATTCTACAAACAATCGAAAATAATAATATGCTCTCCACAAGAGCTTTAGCACAAACTACAAATGTAAGCAAATCTTCCGTGCATAAACTACTAAAACTAGAACATTTTAAGTCGTATCATTTTCAAAACCATCAGGAACTAATTGCGAATGATGCAGAAAGAAGAAGTAACTTTTGTGAAATCATGTTGGATAAGCTTCATAATGATGATACTTTACTCCGCAGAATTTGCTTTACAGATGAAGCAACATTTTATGTAAATGGTGAAGTAAATTCACAGAACTGCCGCTACTGGAGTAGACAAAATTTGCATAGATATCATATCACAAGGACCCAGCGGCCACAGAAAGTCAATGTTTGGACTGGGTTGATTGGACACCATATTGTAGGGCCGTTTTTTATTGAGGGTACTCTTACAGGAGAAAAATATTTAGAATTGCTTGAGTACAGAGTTATGCCAGCCCTCCACGCTTTAAATATTGATGGTGAGATTTGGTACCAGTATGATGGCGCGCCGGCACATAATTCTCATATGGTTAGAACATTTTTCAACCGAAGATTTCCAAACCGTTGGAGCAGAAGTAGAATGGTCCGCAAGGTCACCAGACCTGTCTCCAATCGATTTCTTTCTTTGGTCATGTATCAGAAATAAAGTTTTTCATGGAGAACCTCCAAACAATATTGACCAATTAAAAAATAGAATACGAGTTGCTGCAAGAGAAATAACTCCAGAGCAGATACAAAATACAATAAATGAATTCTACAATCGCTTAGGATACTGTCTGGCCGTCAATGGTGACATTTTTGAAAATTTGTTAAATTAGTTTTTAAATTTTGTTCAACTACTGTATTTCACATCCTATGTTGCAAAATAAAATACACGCCAAAATACATTGCTGTCATTTCATTATTACGTTACTCTAGCAACTAGTGTATGTACGTATGTGCATGTTGCATTATAAAATATGTTCACGGTATATGTAAATTAAGATAAATTTTTTTAAGTTGGAATTGTAAAAAAACTGTTGTTTTGAAACCTTTTTAGTCATCAGAAGATTTCTTAATATACGGCAAGGACAAACCTAATTTCATCTAATCGAAAAAGGTACGTAAAACCCCTTACCACATCAATGTTTGTGTTCTGTATAGGTATTTCGACAGCTAAGTTGTCATCATTAGCAGATAGTTAATAACAGTGTGGCATCTAGATTCGCGGTAAAACTCCCACAGAAAAATTTCGCACAACTTTTCCCGTTAACAACCAAACACATTTTCTTCTACATTTAAATACAAAGATACTAATAATAATATTAGCTCCGAACAGACAATGTGCAAATCTATATGTAGGTTGTGTAAAAAGTTTCCTGGTGTTAGGATGAGGAAATGCGAAGTATCTAAACTATAGTAGTGATAACAATAATAGCATTTATCGCACTACAGCTTTCTATTTATAGAAGAAAAAGAACGAATTAAATTGAATGCATATGTATATATCCGTACAATATTAATACAAATAATAAATTACTATCATAATAACGAAAAGAAATAAATTATATTTCAAAGATATGAACTCATAAGTACGTAGTGCTTCACTTTAAAGAAGGTACGTAGATTATAAAATTACATTATTTGTTTAACTCTTAACTCGAAACATGGGTATTTTACCGTAAATGAGAAACACTAGGTCTATAAGTTACGATATGCAAAGAGCTGATGTGATAAGTTACATATAAATGGATTATTTAAAAATGAATACATATGTGTATATTATAGAAAACCAAGTACTTTGGAAGGTTCTAAATAGTATAATTAAACGTTAGATTTAGTACAGTTAAAAATAACTTCCTGCTGCACTCCAAACAGAAAATATGTGCTTATTTAATACGTTTGCAGCAAATTTGCCCTTTATTAACGGATAGATATATACCACAGTTTCTCTTTGATAATTTGTCATCAGGAATGTCATTGGTAGTGCGCTCCTCAGTAGGTAATACCCAATGCTTTTATATTTACGTTTGCAAGTCTCGTGGAGGATTCGTTTTCAGTCTGTTATGTAAATAGAGTTCTATTAGTTGCCTTGCAAACTATTTAATAAATTTATATCTGAAGAGCAATTTATTATCTTTGAAGCATATAAATAAAATACAAACCTCTACAGTGCTTATATTCACTAACATATAGAAAATTATTAATGGAGTTGGCCTTTAGCAGTTTGGTATACGTTTTTCTTCTATTTGCACTGTAGTTAGCGCAATTTGTATCAGGCATATCAACTCCTGATTTTGTATAATTGTAATATCGAATTATCTTTAGTTTCTTTGACCCCAAGTCAGTGCTTTTATAATAGTGCATTTCACACTTGTTATTTTTTGTGTTCCAACAAAGGTAACATCCGATTTAAAAAGATTATTTCGCTAGTTCCATGGACGAAAGGTAATTATTTGCTGTGACCTTTCTGTTTGAATTTTCAATTGGTTTGCAAAGACTCAATACAAATTAACAGTGTTTAGATGTTTGTTGTTCCTCATCGCTTAGTCCTGTACTATTAGAATTTTTTAAGCGATAAATATAGCCACTATAAAAATAGGAATTTTTTGCATGTCAGGCAGGTCACCTTTCTTTATAATTTATTTAGATGGCATATGTACATGAATGCGAAGTCATGTCCAGGTATGAGGTTTTTTTTGTGAAGTTTCAACAAACTTGTTGAAAATGAAAAAAATGTATAGCAGCTACTGGTCAGTTTGTTTGCGTTCTTCTCTGTTTGGTCATATCTAAGACAGGTTAGTAATATTTCAATGCGTTCTACTGACATTAATTGCCGTCTGGAAAATTGGGCGGTCTAATCAATCACTTGAAAATAATGAAAGGATATCTTCAAAATAAGACCAATAAGCGTCTTCAGTTCAATTTTATCGGTATTTATACAACTGGATTTATTAGTTGTTGTATCTAGCGCATTTCGAATAAGAAAAAGCTTTTCATTAGGTCTAATTATAATTTCGGTAATCATTTGATCTACTTCAAATATTTGATATTGAAAACTTATCGCCTATCACTTTTCTACACTCTGTTGTAAGAAAAGGAAATCTCTTAATATTTAAAATGTTTTGCTTTCTGATTCGAGAATTGCGTGGAGGTTTAGCTGACAACCATTCAAAATAATTCAAGAGACTGACCTATCCTATGTCAAAATTGCAATGCGCCTCAATATCATTCAATAATTTTTCATCTGATTCTGGCACCGCATTACTATTCATTTCTTTTTCAATATAATTAAGATTTATATTCTAATCATCAGTTTTATTATCTTCAAGCAATTCAATATCGTAATCTATAATAACGTTTGTCTTTATTTTCGAACTTTGAATCGGGGATACTGACAATCTTTCACTTTCTATTCTATGTACAAGAGTAAATAGAGAAACTGGACTTTTTAAAATAGTAATTCTTAGTGGCACTAGTTATTAAAAAAATATGCATCGGCAAGGTAGATCTTTCACTAATGTTGTGTCAAAATATGACATTTGCATCACTAGAAGCAGAGAAATTGCTCATAATGTAAGAGTGTGTATATTGCATTGGTTGAAAAATGAATTTTGAATAAAGTGCAAATATCAAGTTCTGTTATAAGCTCGGTAAATCGTTTACTGAAACATTTTAATTTGATGCAAGAAGTGTATGGTGAAGCGTGTTCATCATGTACAAGTGTGTATAAACGATTTATAGACGGCCGTACGGACATAAATGATGACGAACATCGTGGTGCAAAAAATCTGCTGTTATGGGAAGTAACATCGAACTTCTCCGTGAATTTATCAGAAATGAGTCAAAATTCTCATTGCGGTACGTGGGAATGGAATTAAGTATTTCCAAAAATTCAATTTGTCGCATTTTCATACAGCATTTGGGACTGAGAAAGATTTCTGCAAGGATTGGATACAATTGTGTGATAATACAAGCTAACTGATGATCAAAAATGGTTCCGAATTCAATATTGTACAGACTTGATTAAAGACTCAAAAAAGAACTAAAGCCTTCTATTATAACTGACGATGAGACGTGGTATTTTCAATATGATTCAGCGGCTAAGCGTCAAAGCTCTGGTTGAAAGCATTCAAGCGAAGAAAGATCGAAAAAAGTCGTTTAAAAAAGTCAAAAATGAAGAAAATGTTGATTTGTTTTTATGATTCGGAAGGCATAGTGCACAAAGAGTTTGTATCAACTATTCGAACAATCAATGCTGTATATTCTCTTGGTGTTATGAAGCGTCTTTTGGCACATATTCATAGCTAGCGTTTGTTACACGATAATGCACCATCTCATCGCTCGACGCTTATCACTGATTTTCTAACTACAAATGGCATTTAAACTATTAACTATTCACCGTATTCATTGGATTTGGCCTATTGTGATTCTTATCTATTTTCCAAACTACATTTACCGATGAAAGGACAGCGTTATGCCGACGGCGACAGCGATCTTGAAGGATATCTCTAAAGATGAACTTAAAAAAATTCATTCAACAAGTTAAATGAGCGTACAAAACGTTGTATTGGAGCCGAAGGCGATTACTATATTTATAAAATAAATGAACTTTACACCAAAATAGTAAACTTTTATTTTTATTTTAAAAATGTTTTCTCTGAGACAGACTGTATATATCAAGACAAGTAGAAACAAACTCTTTAGTATTTAATAATAATTAACTCCAATTTGAAACAAAAGGTCTTTTAAATCTACTGTCTTAAGAATTTCTTATATACCTTTAAGTAGCTAAACCACATCAAACTCACGTTAATTCATTACTGGATAAGTAATGGGAAAGTATATGCCACCAGAGGGCGCTAAGAATAAAGTATGATTTCCTATTAAAATCTAATGGACCCATGTTTCGGAATACAATGTGAAGCAAATCAAATTGTAAATTTTTCTCTAAAATAATATCGTACAAAATTATTTAATATATTTATTGAAATGTCTTTCATTAAAATGGTTTAGCTTCGATATTTAGATATTATTTTTCTTAATAATTTATCGTCGACATTCGCTTGATGATAATGCAATATTAAACAACCTATTATTCTTTCGAGACCATGCATATATACATAACAGATGCATAGAGCCTTGGAATAAGCGCTACATCAAAAAACAAAGCCTCCGATGAATTCAAAATCGATCGCGGGAACTCATTTGCTAGATGGGAAAATGGCTTAAATTGACATATTATTCAAAAAAGGCTTTTATTTTCCGAATATATTTTTGAAATACCCTTTAGTGCATTACAATATGCGAGATGAGGTTTAGCTATCGCTAAAAATTATCCTTATGGGAAAAGAATCCGCATATTTATAGGTAACTAAGTTCATATTGAAACGTATTGAATATTTTCTGAATTTTATATAATTGTCAATACATTACAATGCACGTCATATAAAGTATTCTATTATATTTTAACTTTAAAAATATTCAAAGAAGCTAATAAATTCACGCAATGAAATACGTGGAATTTATAGTAGATTCTTAGAAGAATGAACAAATGGCACCTTTTTTCGATTGCTTACTTGACTATTTTGACTCCTTCCATTTTTTAGAAACTATTAAAAAGAAAAGTTGATGATAAACGGGGAAGCTAATTTATTGTATATATATATATATATATAACTGAGAAATTATACAAATTTATGTTGATATAATGCATTCTAAAATTTTGCATATATGTAAATTATCTTATAAAATCGAACACACCCAAACAGTTTAAAGCGGCTAATAGGTTTATGTAATTTTGATAGTCAACATTTAATAATAATTAACTCCAATTTATGTATGTATGTACATATATCAGGTTGTTACAAATGTAATGTCCGTTTTTTCCTTCAGTCTGAACTGAATCGCACCTGTGTGAAGACGTGTATGTTTTTGGTGAAAATTATTATTATATTTGTAGAAACGGGTATTTATTTGTGTACCTGTTCCATTTCTTGGAAAGATTAATACACCTGTCCTTGTCTCGCCTATGGAAATGCTGTAGGCAAGAGATATTCGGGCAATTTACCGCTTTCAATTTAAAAAGGGATTAAATGCAGCTGCAGCAACGCGAGAAATTAATCAGACGTTCGGTGAAACCACGTGTAATGAACGCACATTACGGCTATGGTTTAAAAAATTCAGCGAGGGAAATTTTGATTTGGAAAATCAGCCTCGCGGATATGCGCGTAGCACCGTTAATGACGACGAGCTGCGTGTAGAAGTTGAAAGTAATCCGTCGACAACAGTGCGTAGCCTTGCAGAAACAAACAAGTGTCCATTGCCACCATTAGTCGTCACCTTTTTTCGATTGGCAAAGTGAAGAAACTTGATCGATGGGTGCCGCACCAATTAACGGAAGCCAATAAGCTCCGTCGATTAGAGGTGGCTACCTCTTTGGCTAATCGACAGAAAGTTGAACCGTTTCTTCATCGAGTGGTAACATGTAACGAAAAGTGGATACTTTATGATAATCGGAGACGGTCAGGTCAATGGTTAGATCGAGGTGAAGCACCAAGACAGCATGCACGAGCATCACTTCACCCGCGAAAGATTATGGTGACTGTATGGTGACTATTCATTTTTTGCAACCTGGTGAAACCATCACGGCAGCGTCCTGTTGTGCCGAACTGGAAATTATGCATGGAAAATTGAACCGCTTGCAGCCCTCACTAGTCAATAGACATGGACCCATATTTCGTCATGATAATGCAAGACCTCATGTTGCACGACAGACAATCCAAAAACTTTCGGAATTTGGTTACGAAATTCTCCCTCACCCACCTTATTCACCTGACCTTTCGCCAACTGATTTTCAATTTTTCCGAAGTTTAGACAATCACTTAAAAAATAGGGACTGTCTTGACCGGGAGTCTGTAATAACAGTGTTTGAGCAATATGTGAGCTGTCAAAACCTAGATTTCTTTTCAAAGGGAATTTTTAACTATTGATGTAAATGGAGACTATTTTGCAGAACAAATATTTATATTTTTTTAAATTTAGACTTTTTTTTATTCCTTACAAAATCGAACATTTCATATGTAACAACCTGGTAGTTACAATCAGATCGACGAGGATATGCAATTTTCAGTGTGTTAGAAAGAGAACTTATTTTCCGATATACTGTGTTCCGATATAACTAATGTATTAGATAGAAATGTAGCATGAGACAAAATCGCCCAGAAAATCAGTTGGAATATGCTTATTCTTACAAATATGAACTCTCTCTTATCATCGGCTTACAACAGTCTCGAATATCTCCAGGACGTTACTTTTCAATTGGTATATATACTATACAAAGAGTATTTCAATATTAAAAACTTTTTTATTGTCTTAGAATTAAGGTCATATTAAATAAAATTAACATTTAAAAGGTGATGACGGTTGAAACATGTTTATAACTTACGATAGATGTCAGAAAGTATAAGATACGTTTTAGAAGTTATTTGAAATCAGAATTTTAGCCAGTAATATAATTAGTGATAGATATAATAATACTCACAGGTAGTGGATATATGTAAATAAACTTAAATGGTATCCACTCATGTATATGTGTATATATAATAGTATATCTTGTTAATAGTGTGATTGTAAATAACCATTTTTATAGGAATTTTTCATATACGAGGGTGGTTCTAGAAGTACCCGACCAAACAAACAAAACACAATAATTTTGAAAAGAAATATATTTATTTTTCAACATAATCTCCTTTCAGCTCTATACATTTTCCCCAGCGATGTTCAATAACTTCGATACCCTTTTTATAATAAGAACTGTCTCGCTCCTTAAAGTAGCTATTAACTGTCGCCATCACTTCTTCATCGTTGGTAAATCTTTTACCGCTCAGGCATTTTTCAAGTTTGGGACAGTAAATAATCCGAGGGGGCTAAATCTGGCTAATAGGGTGCATGAGGTAGCAATTCAAATTTTAATTCATTAATCTTGGCCATTGCAATAACAGATTTGTGAGCTGGTGCATTGTCTTGATGAAACAACACTTCCTTCTTAACCAAATGCGGCCGTCTTTGCTTGACTTCTTCGCTCAAACGTTGCAATAAGTTCGCACTGTACTCGCCGTTGGTAGTTTTTCCTTTTTGAAGATAGTCAATGAAAATTATTCCACGCGCATCCCAGAAAACCGATGCCATGATCTTGCCTGCAGATAAAACGGTCTTCGGCTTCTTTGGAGCCGGTTCTCCCTTTTGAGTCCATTGTTTTGATTGTTCTTTTGTCTCAGATGTGAAGTGATGGACCCTTGTTTCATCCATGGTTATGAAATTCAGCAAAAATTCTGCTTTGCCGCTGTAAAACTTCGCTAAACACTCAATTGAAACATTTGCACCGCACCGTTTTTGCTCGAGTGTGAGCAAACGCGGCACCCATCTTGTACACAGCTTTTTCATGTCCAAATTTTCCGATAATATGCGTTATATTGCACTTCTTGAAATGCCTGCTCTCTGCTAGCTCGCGCACTTTCAGTCGACGATCATCCAGTACCGCTTTGTGGACTTTCTTCAGCATTTCTGGAGTCGTCACCTTATTTGATCGACAATTGCGACGCTCGTCTTGGCAGTTCGTACGGCTTCGTTTAAACTCTGCTACCCAATATTTCACTGTTGTAAATGAAGGAACAGACTCACCCAGAGTAGAATCCAGTTCAACTTTTATATCGGTTGGGCTGAGGCCTTTCAAATAAAAGTATTGTGTTACGTAACGATGACAAATTTTCTCCATTTTTACAAATTCACTGAAAACGCTCACTATTGTTGGTTGCCAAATAAATACTAAACAACTCGAAGTATATGCTTTATAGATTGTGTACTTTCTAATTCAGTGATATATTTCAAACTACATACCATCATCTCTAGGTCAGGCCGGATACTTATGGGACCACCCTCGTATTCTTGGTTAAAAATGAAAGAAGTGCAGTTACTAAATCATAATACTATACACGACGTATTGGTTAAGTTATAAATTGGTATAAAGAATAAATAAGGTATGGATAAATTGCAAGAGTTTTGTTAATTACTGTTATTAAGAGCTTAAAAGTAATTATAAATACTTGAATAGCTTACGAATAATGTAATAAAAGGAAGAGATTAAATGAAAAATTTCTGCGTAAATAATATTTCGTGACGAAACTGAAAATAATTTAAAATTTATATAAGTTAAAAGCACAAGAAAGAATTTTCAATAGCAAAAATCTAAGAAATATTAAGAGACTGAAAAGAAAGTTAAATAAGCATCATAACTATGACAAGTAAAATTTATAGAAGTAAAGATGATGTAAATCAAATTTTCTTATTTAAAAATTATGTTTTACTTACTAATTAGATAACCGAGATTCCAAATATGTAATTTATTTTTAAAATTAGAAATGAGTTTATGTTCAAATCCGTTTTAAATTTAAAATTATAGTTTTCAATTGTTTATATTTGAGTTAAATTAATTTCATTGGTGTAATCAATTTGGCTATAAATATGGGTACCTAAAACAAAATAAAGAGAGTCTTGAATTGTAGATGAGTCTAGTATCTGACAGTCCGATGTTAAGAAGAATTCAGTATATAAACTAAAAAATAAGAGATTATGCAATGAAATTTATAGGATACTTATAAGAAAAATTTATTTAAGTCAACAAAATTGAACATCATACGTGTTAAACAATCAATAACAAAAAAGTATATTTTGCGTTTTTATAAACAATAATTCATAATAATTCATTATCAATATATTTGAATATGAAAATATAATTAGTGGTTAGTTGAAATAATGATAAAACTTGTACTTACTTTTTATTAAGGCTGGAATACTTGTATGCACTCAGAATGAATAAATTTTTTCTTTTTATTGTATTGAATATAGTTTGATTTTTACTTGCTATCTTTTCATGAACTTTAAAGTTTTGCATTTTGATCATGAGATGCTTAATATTATTCTATTTTACCAAATTCTTCAATAATGTACCTTAATTTTAATTTATCAGATAATAGACTCATAAACTAGTGCGGGATTAGATTGTAGTAATATTCAAAGTAGAAACAAAGTAATATTTTCATTCTATTATTTTAATAAACATCAATCATGGATGAAATTATAAAGGATTATGAAACAAAATTCTTTCCAAAATTTAAATGTACAGCATTCTGATGCCAACACAAAAAATTTCATCATCGATAATTAATTATTATTACTTCTAAAATTATAATTTTTATTCATAGTTACACTTTTAAACATTATAAATATTAATATTTCATATTTTCCTAAATAATACATCAGGTGAAAATTAGTATTTTCTGCTGTGCCGTCGTTGATTATAATCATAGAAAATAATTAGACACTACTGCGCCGGAGCAGGACTCGATGACAAAACGGAAAAAACTAATTTTCGTAAATCATCGTGAAGTGATTAATTATATATTTATACTCATATACATATTAGCATAAAAACCTGACCACTGGATATAACTATTAGACCTGTTTCCATAATATGATTTATGACGTGTTAACAGACTAGAAACTGTACTACCTAGTAACCAATTTAGTAAGGCAACCATCTAGCAGGCGGTAGATACACGTTCGAGTCCTGCTTCAGCTTAGAAATTTTTAATTAATTTCTGTGAGTATAATCAACGGTGGCACAGAAAATACTAATTTTTATTAATTTCCATTGTAAAATGCTTAATTACATATTAATATCCATTATTGTCCATTTGAATGTATTCTTTTCCTTTATATCCTGCATTAATCCACAGATGGAGTTATATTCTTAATACAGTTTATATGCAGTTAATAATGTTCTTCTGATATTGTTATATTTTATTCTATTGGGTTGGCAACTAAGTACTTTCGGTTTTTGCTGGTAGAGAGCGTTGCTTTATTTTTTGTATAACGTATGTTAGTGCTGTACTTTACCGTTTGTCGCGTGATACTAGTCACATTGACGTAACTTCAGAAGCAAGTAGTGCGTGATTTTTATTAAAGCTATTAGTTGTGGATTAATTTTAAATGGAGTGCAGAAACGAACATTTTCGACATCTTTTACTATTTTATTTCCGTAAAGGAAATAAAGCTGATGCGGCTCACAAAAAGATATGTGAAGTTTATGGTGCTAATTACTTAACAGAGCGCACGTGTCAGAATTGGTATAAAAAATTCCGTTCTGGAGATTTTTCCCTCAAAGATGAGCAATGTTCTGGTCGGCCTACTAAAGTTGATGATGACCAAATGAAAGTCATAATTGAAGAGGATCGTCATATAACTGTTCAAGAGGTTGCGGAGAGGCTTCATGTATCGCACACAACAATTGAAAAACATTTAAAATGTCTTGGGCTAGTTAAGAAGCTTGATATTTGGGTACCTCACGAACTGAAAGAAATTCATTTAACACAAAGAATCAACTTTTGCGATATGCACCTTAGACGAAATGAAACCGACCCTTTTTTAAAAGAATCATCACTGGTGATGAAAAATGGGTCCTGTACAGTAACATAGCTCGAAAACGATCAAACACGATAAACCAGCTCAAACCACACCGAAAGCTGAATTGCATCCAAAAAAGATCATGCTGTCAGTCTGGTGGGATTACAAAGGTGTTGTGTTTTTTGAGCTGCTTCCGAGGAACCAAATGATCAATTCTGATGTTTACTGTCAACAATTAATAAAACTGGATGAAGTAATCAAATAAAAACGGCCAGAATTGTCAAATCGGAAAGGTGTAGTTTTCCACAAAGATAATGCAAGGCCTCACACATCTTTGGTAACTCGTGGGAAACTATTGGAGCTTGGCTGGGAAGTAATGCCACATCCCCCATACAGCCCTGATCTAGCACCATCTGATTACCATTTATTTCGAAGTTTGCAGAATTCTTTGAATGGTAAAACTTTCACAAATGACGATGACCTTCACTCGCACCTGGTTCACTTTTTTGCTGATAAAGATCGGAAAGTTTATGAGGGCGGAATCATGCAGCTGAAAGAAAGATGGCAAAAGGTCATTGAGCAAAATGGAAAATATATAATTGATTAAAAACTATTCTTTGTTTAAAAAAAAAGTGTTTTATTTTATACTACAAAATCGAAAGTACTTAGTTGCCAACCCAATAGATGGTTCTATTATTTCACTTTATGTCGTCTTATAATAGAACATATTTAATATTTATAGGTTCATTCATGTCTTTGTAATAATATAGTTCATATTTTCAGCACTTTACTTAATGTATTGTTTATTTATAAACTATTTTATAAAAAAAAACATTTTTATTCAGCTGATTGTTGTGTGTATTTTCAGTTATTGGGACTTAACACTTATATTGTATTTACTTTTATATAATTTATATCAACTTTTCATGTACGTACGTATATTGTTGTTTATTCTCTTTTAGCTGAACTTGAAGACTCTCTTGTTTTATTTCAAACACTCATATGTACATATATATATATATATATATATATATATATATATAAGTATACATATTGTATATAATCAGTTGTAGATGAATTTTTCATATAACCTTGGCAATAATTAATGAAACTAGATTAATAAATAATAACACAATACTTAAAACCACATCGGTTAAGTTAAAGGAAATTTAGGATACGGACAAGTTGGAGGAATTTTGGTAATGGGAGTTGTTAAGAGTTTAAAAGTAATCATAAGTAGTTGAGTGGGTTATTAATATTACAAATGTAGTAAAATCAAGATTAAATGAAAGATTTATATCCAAATGGGTAATAGCTTATCTTGAAAGTTAAAGGAAATCTAAAAACTATACAAGCTTAAGAAAGATAACATTATTGAGGTAAAATAAAACATAAGGAAGATTTTCTAACAGTTAGAACTAAGAAATATTTAGAGATTTAAAAGAAAATTGATAAAAAATCATTAATATTTTCTCAAAATTTATTTTAAATCAGCTTCTCTAGAATAAAAGTTGTATTATACTTATTAATTTAATAGGGGAGATTTCAAATATGTAATTCATTTTGAAAATTAAAATCTAAATTGATTTTGAAATGCAGTTGTAGAAATCAAATTGAAGATTGTAATTGTTTAAATTAAAATTAAATCAATTTCATTGGTGGAATTAATTTCGCTATATATGTTTATACATATATATATATATATATATATATATATATATATATATATATATATATATACTCTGTAACACGAAGAGATAGACTATTCACGATCAAATCACGAGTATTTTTGACATTGTAAAATATCAACTGCGAAAATCTGATTTACGCATTCACCATTATTGTATTATTTAGTTACCTCTATGTATTAAATTGTTTTTTTTTTCAAATTCTATATATAAAACAAATTTTTCAATTAAATTTTTCAAATTTAAAGAAGATATAAGCTATCACGATGAAGAATTTATTTGTGCGAGCACATGGTATGTATATGGCTTTACTTATAATTAAATTCTAAGCTACCAAGCTAAATGTGGGTGTAATATTACAATAAAAATAAATGGAAGGAATTATAGTGAAGAATTTATTTGTGAGAGCCCATGACATGTAGTTATAATGGTTCTTTTATTTTTAGTTGAATTATATTTCTATAGTTTAAAACAAATGAAATATTTTTTATTTCTAAATAAATGCGTGTACATCTAGAATTTTTATTCCGAAACTAAATTTTATAATATATATTAGTTCAATAAGTACTACACAAAGATAATGTAAAATATAAATAAGTAACAAATAAATGTCTATTTGTTAGAAGAATCATCGGTGATATTAGAATCTTCTACATTTACGACAAATACTTCTAAATTTTCTTATTCTGTCCATATCCAACATTTTTATTTAAATACCTTTGATATGACGAATTACATGTATACAATTTTGTTTAGCAACATTATGAATGGCAGCACGAAGTAAATTTTGAATGTCGTTCAATTTAAATGTAGTATTATTTGTAGCTACTTCTCATTTTACTTGGGTCCAAATTAACGCTATAGAATTTAACTAACAGCGATATGAAAGAAGTTTCAAAACTGTTTTGTTTTTGGATTTAGCATTCTTATCTACCATGTACTTGTTTTGCTTTGATGTATGTTGTTTTACTAAATCCTTTGGTGCTATTCTTGTACTGTAGCTTACATATTTTGAATATATTCGATGTCGACTGTTTATCAGTCACGTTAAAATCACTTCTCTTCCACTTTCCTAATGGTGACTTCGCCATGCATGATTATACGTAACAAATGCACGTTCTCTAAAACTACGAAACTATAATATAACCACTTGTTCAAAATAAACTCAGCTGCAACACATGTAGGACTTGTGTGCAAACAAGGGTTTAATTTCGTAATGTTTATATGGTCGTGGTATAGAGCAAAATTGTGCTACTGCCTAAAAAAATTTCTGATAATTTCTACTGTAGGTTATAGACATATCTCAATCGTAATGATCTTTTAATTGGTATTTTTATGTTCAATATGACTTTTAATTTAATTAACTTTTTCATATAACAATATATATACCTGTGGTTGATATTTTTATACAAAATATTGATTTAATTAATGACATTTAGAATCTCTCGATAAAGATAATAAGTCTTAATAAATTATGTATATACAGAACCTTTTTTAGTAGAAATTTTATTCTAAAGATCGATAGTTAGGTAAAACGAGAGTTGGTATCAACCGCAAGTTCATTATATTTTCCGAACTCCACATCAAAAATCGCTGATATATGAAAGAGGGCATACGTAAACTTTATTACGATAGCTTGTGCACAGATGTTGCTGCTTTATATTCTACCAGTCGATTTTACTAAAACGTTTTTAAAGCTTTTGTTAGGCGTAAACGTTGGTGTTTCTTAACATCTCGAATATTTCCTTTTTATTTAATCTAGGACATTCTTTTCTAGTCAATTCTATGCAGAAAATATAAACATACTACATACGTATATTCAGAGTACAGACATGATCAATAGTTATGCGATGTTTTCGCTTTGAAAAATTTTGTTTCAAATAAAATGTTCATTTTACGAAGATGGATTAGTAATTAGTGAGTTTGGACAAGAAAACACAAATGTATTTGCAAAATCTATTTTACTTTTCAAGGTATTCTATTTGTAAGTCACTACGTTTGGTCCACTAATATTCAAATTTTTTCATTTCAATTTACGAAGAATGTATGACTTTAAGGATATACGACGAAAAGTTTTTCTACTGCAAAAACTACATTGTATCTTTGTCAGCATTAAATCCAAGTTACTTTAGTAAGCGTTCATAAATTCGAAGGAGAATCAGTAAAAATTGAGTCTAGAAAAAAAAACCGGTAAAAAGTGATTTTATTTTCCAACATATTCTCTTTGTAATTCAATTAGATTTAGACCGTCGATAT
This sequence comes from Dermolepida albohirtum, assembly GCA_031893035.1. Classification (NCBI taxonomy): domain Eukaryota; kingdom Metazoa; phylum Arthropoda; class Insecta; order Coleoptera; family Scarabaeidae; genus Dermolepida; species Dermolepida albohirtum. The sequence continues at coordinate 143,070 of JAVIWB010003701.1, forward strand.
TCAAATGTTTTCATTACTTCAAAAAGTAAGCTTTATCAAACTCTTCGTAATATGGGTTAATTTCCTTATTCGATTCAAATCTTGACTACGAAACTAAGTTTTTAAGTTGAATAAGGGAAAGTCTGAAAGAATCAAATTCGGTGTCGAAACCAGTTCCAAATGTAGAAGAAATTGATTTTCACCATTGAAGTAGCCGAAATTATCTAGAAATATTGAGTAGAAATAATAAAATTGTTTATCTTCTTACGATGAGAAGAGATTAGTAACAAAGTTCTGCAACGCTTTACACACACCAAATACATACAGTCGTCCCGTGATCGTGATAGGTTGAAGAAGTACGACCTGACGACGACTACAATAAACGCAAATTTCGACAGTTATGTTTGATTGCCAATTTGAAAAACAAATAAAATTTTTTATTAACGCTGATCTCTTTCGCCAGGCTCACTATGAGTTCGAAAGTATTTGTAAGTGATCATATTTTATATATTAAATATATAATTAAACTATACCTAATTTTGTTATTAACCTATGTGTATGTAAATATAGTGAACTATAAGTAATTTATTCTACAATGCAATATAAGTGTTGATATATTTACATTATATTGTGGAATAAACTGAAACGTATTCAACTGTTTGCTATGTTGTTTCGTATTCAACATTCGAGAAATGCAGTTTGGACTCAAAGAAGTTATAAGTATAGTGGATTCTGCGTAACTTTTCATTCAAATCTTCTAAAGTCCTTCTTACAGAGAAAGTCTGTCAACTCGGACACACCGATTTGAATGAAACTTGGCAGTTAAGTAACGTCTTGCTGTTCTGAGCTCGTTTCGAGAAAAAAATATTGATTAATAAAAGCATATAAACATTTATAAGAACTATCCGAATATGTCAAAATTGGTACCTCTTAATCTTGAAGAAGTTACGACTTCTCCCCTCACAGATAACACGAAATGAGATTCAGTTCAGTTTTTTGTGTGGCATCGTATTATTCAGAAAAAAATTCTTTGAAACAAGAGTACATTTGAATACCTTTTCGCCGCAAATCTTTTCAAAATATTTTCTAATAATGCAAATTTAACAGGATCGGTTCCTCAAAAAGTTTCGCTTAAAAGTTCTACAAGAATGCTGTTCATACATGTGACAAATGGTATTTTTTGTTCTTGCAAAATATAGATGCCCTCACAAACCCTCACTTTCCCTTAAGGGAGAAGGGATAAATAGGTTTTTTTTAGGAGAAGTGAACTATGTAATAAGTTAAGGTCAAATCGACAACTGGTACTACCGTTTTACGCAAACATCTTGACTGCTTACCCCAGTATTCCAATCTTAGAATGAATGCATGTTTGGAGAAGCGGCAATGACATGGAACAGCTATTAGCATTAGTATACTACAATTTTTTCACTATAGCAAGATATGTAGAAACATATGTATGTGCACCAAAATTAGTAGAAATACCTTTAAATTTAGTTCATTAATATCTGCTTATCAATTTATTCTAACATAAAATAATGAACTGGCCATAACTGTAGTGATATCTATAAACTTTCCTTATTTATTTAGTAACGTATGTACAATCTTTACATAGATAACAGTTACTAAATATACGAGATAGAAGAGTCTACTCCTAAAAACATGTATTATATATATTTTTTTCTATATAATTAGAAAAAGATTTTACTATTCTTGTGCATAATTGCAGAAACATATATTTTTGAGTACGAGAGGTGTAGAATCAATTTCTCTTTGTGCATTGAGAGGCTATCTAAGAATACAGATGGTAATACACACACACATACACTCACACACACACACACACATACACATATATATATATATATATATATATATATATATATATATATATATATATACATATATATTATATATAGTTTTCAGTAAACTATATTTTTAATTTGTATACTATGTGTCCAAAAAGACGAATGACTCAACAGCAGCATACATTTTTCAACTAAATTTCAATTATTTTCTTCATTGAGAATAATAAACTAATTTTCATTGAAGAATTCATATCCTCTATAGCAGGTATGGGTAACCTTTGATATGTTACGCGCGAAACTTTAATGTGCAAATACGTTCGCGGACCGCGTTTAAAAGTACTGCATTTTAAAGTAGTGTTCATAATTTTTAGTGGTAGGTATCAGACATGAAATAATACGACAATGTCTTGCGGACCGTATCAAATCTTACAGCGGCCCGGTTGTTGCCCACATATGCTCTATAGAATAAATTTAATAATAAGTTGCCATTGCACATAAACGAATACATTTTACAACTTTTCCGAGCATGCTTTTCACAAAGTATTTTATGGACTCCTTTGGAAGCTTATTCTAAGAAACTTGTGAGGCATCATGTTGCTGTTGCAAGTTCTTGGAGAGTAAGGAAGCATACTATCTCTTAGACATACCATATCCCAGATACATTCCAAAGGTGATGGATCTAGCCCAATTAAGACTGATATTGTCTCTTTGCAGGAATTGAAATGTATCGGTACAGCATGATAACAGATATTGTTTTGTTGAAATGTAGTCTTTGGATCTATTGTAGAACTTCGTAAATGTACCTTCAAGCTACTTCATAAAAGTTTACGGGTTGGAATCGAGTTCTTGATACTTCTGCTACCAACGTTTGTTTTCACTTACATGAGACATATTCAGGGTGAAAGTCTGTATCAGGCGAGTTTATATTGGCATGTTCTTTGTCAAGGAGCTTGGAAAGTTGTGGTTAGGGTAAAGGTTTTTGAAGATCTGGGATTGCTAAGAATTGCGAACGCGGTAGCCATAATCACGGCTTAGGTATTGGGCTACTTTAAATTTTCTATTGATTCACAGATTTCGACTATAGTAATGCCTAGTTCAGGACAGGATTTGGGTAGAATTGAATTGGATATTTGTCTGGTTTTAAGTCTACCCTAAGCAAGTGCAGCGCAAGCTATGCGCAGCAATAAAATACAATGTTCATAATCTGAAGTACGGATGGGAAATGACCACTTTGTTTCGTCGATTTATACCTTGCTGCACAAGCATAACATCTTGAACACACTAGATATTTCTAACGATCTAGAATTAGATTATAGAGCTCTATTGTTAAAATGTCGACCAAACCAAACCATCAATCCTCTAGTAAATACAGTCTCACGTTCTACGGAAAAATTCAGAAATTGCCTTTCCCCTCTTCGACGTCAGACTCGTCGACGATGGTCACATGGGCGCAAAACAAAAGCAAGCTGCCCGTGTATAATGTTGACTATTCAGAGGCGATATAGTTTTCGATTATAAGAAATAACCCAAACAAACGAAAACGAATATATGAAACACTGTTATTAGCCTATCTCCACAAAAAAAATATTTTTCTTCGAGGTACTCTGCTGATACCTAAGGGCAAGCAATTTTAGTCAGTCTATCTACTTGCACAGCGGTTCTTCTATATTAACTGCAGCGGTATTTATTTTCATCCGCTTTGTGGTTTTAGGACATGTAATATCCACCTCAAGTAGTCCAACGATACGACCCTTTTTAAAATCTTTCAGCTGGTGATAATTTGGTTGTTTTCGAACTCTCGACATTTTAATATACTAATTCACAATTACAAATTATAATTTGGAGCATAGTAGAATGTATTCGTTTACGTGGAACGAAGAAGAAGAAGAATTTTCTTAACAAAGGGTAAGGATCTTTTATCGAAAATTTAATCATTTGTTCTCAATACAAGAAACATCTGCACAAAATTTTGTTTAAAAATATGCTTTTACTGGATGATTTGTATTTCTTTGATACACAGTATTCATGTATTTCCTACATTAATTTTATATGACGTTTGTAGCAAATTACTTATTTATTTCACTCGTAATGTACAAATTATTCCATCAAATAATTACATTTCGTGCTTTTAAATACTACCGCTTCCTATAACAAATGAATTGGCAAAGAACGAAAGATTTTATTATCTCTGGATTGTTTTGATAAATCTACTACAATATCGTTAATAAAGCAGATTTACTTTTCTTGCTGAAATAAATTACGTTACCATTTATTTTATTCGACAACTTTAATCATCTTCTACAATTTAAATTTTAATTTGGAAGAAATCTTCCAAGTTAGTTGAAATTCATATGAAATTGTAATTGCGTCGTCGACGATAAATCGCGACGGCTAATCGATTCCAAAACGAAATAAATCTCTGATTTAATTAAAATTTAATTAGTTAGAATGTCATTAACTTACAAATCCCGAAATTAGAGAATACTTTCTTCATCTTGTACGAGTACATATATATTTTTCGAGAAGATGCTAGCTAATTTAAATACAAAATAAATTATTACCTTTGATAGACAATGATTTGTCTGTAATACCGTCTACCTTGGCATCAAACAATAATTCCAAAATTAACTTATTTTCATATGAATAATACAAACATTATTTCAAGCGATGAAATAGCTAGAATTAGCAGTATTCGTAATATATTTATAGTAAAAAAACCCATGTTTTAATCTTTTCTAGAAGTAAAATTTCAAATAGTAACTGATAGTTTCCTCTTTACAAACTACAGTACATTAAGGCAGGTTCTGACCAGTTTCGGTGAAACATTTTCACTCATCCAGTGATAGTGAACAAATAATGAACGTTTGAAAACAAATTTTCAATAAAAACAATCAGCAATTTCGTATTTTGAGTTCAAGTTAAAACTAGGTTTACTTTTCCTTCAATTTCGCGGATCATTATTGAAAATGAATAGAAATTGAAATGAGGGGGAAGAACTACATGTTTAGTGATTTGTTGCAGTTTTATTTGTTTTGAGGTTAGAATTATTATTTAAATGCCAAAATAATTTTTTATAGCGTAGTAAACAAATCTATCTATTTTTGGATAATTACAGAAAAAACGAGTGCCTTTGTAATCTCAGTAGCGACATCTACAAACATATATGCAATATAAATTAGTATAAGATAACGTCCATGAGTAGCTTTGTACCGACATAGGGTTCAAGGTTGTCCATGGGACCACTGAAAAGAAGACTGCTAGGCCATTGATAAAATGGTCTGGATGAATAAATGCCTTTCATTCTTTCATTAGCGCTGAATCAGTTGTAATGATTCATTCAAACTGACTAGTCTTCTTTGGATTGGATTCCGAGATGCGACAAGAGAGCCTATTCCACTGCGACCTTCTATTGTGGTCCTCATGTCCTATTAGAGTACGTTCTCTAACTTTATTCTCTTAATTAGACATAGGAACTTACATATATTCACTTCCCATTTGTAGAAACTGCGTTCTTGTCACATACTCATATTAGAACAAAATGTGGATCGCCGCTTCTTACTCCACTGGACAGGATCTGCATATGATTTCTTGTGTCGAACTAATTATTTATATTGATCTTAGAATGTTTTGAGAATAGATAGTATTCTACTATCACAACAACTGTTTTGGCTATCTTTGACTTAAGATGTTTTTCCACTTTTCTCGAGATCTACTTTTAATTCATTTTTTATAACTTTACTCATGTCTCAATGGCCCCGGAAGGCTTCGGTCCTAAGAAAGCCATAGATGAAGTTCGTCGATCAAATTCATCTACTGTTTCATTAGTCTCATAGACTGGATGCTCTCTGATTGAAGTCGTTGCCACCTTTTTGCTTCTATTGAGCTTATTGAGTACACGCATACAATTGCTTGGCTATCAGAGAAAATGGCTACCCTACGATTTATCTCACCCTGTTTATTAATTCTATCTTGAAATATCGTAACATCTTCACTTAGGCTCGTCAGTTTCACCGTTTTCAAGTCCTTAGCTTCCAGTTTTGACTCGTTCTTTTGTTTTAGAGTCGTCGTGTAACAGATAAATTTTACCGGTAAGATGGACTTTTGTCAATTCCTCCGTATAATTATTATATAATTTTTATCAAAGTTGAACTGTTGAACGATGGAAATACCCAACTTCCATATAAAGGAGTCCGCCTTAGGTTTTTTTGGTTTATTTATTATTATTTATTATTTATATTTGTTATTATATTATTGACCCTGCGTTAGTTTGTAAACTACTGACTTCACCTCGTCTTTTATGTCTAGAGGTGATAAGTTCAGTATCACTTATAAAGTAGCTATAACTGAGATTTGTTCTCATGGCTCCTGCGGCAGATATGAAAGTCTTTGTACAAGCATGCTACTTAATAGACTGTAACTACTTTTTGTTTAGTTTCTTGGTAATTGCGACTGCTATACAGGTTATCTACAGTCTCATTACCTTTATGTTCAACTATAGATTCATCTACGAACTAAGTTCTTAATTTTTCCCACACATTCGCCTGCACCTGCTCAAAGTAATTATTGCTTTATTAGTAATTTTCAGAATATGAGGACTCTATCTGAGTTTTTGTCAAACGGAACCCCTAAATACTTTGTTGTCCTGGAAAAGAGAATTTACACGTTTTCTTGCGCTGGTGGCTGTAATTTTTCCAGTGTTCTCTTTTTTCTGAATGAAATTACTTGTGTTTTCTGGCTATTACTTGCTAAACGTTTTTCTACACCTGACTTATATTTAGAGGTGTTGCGTTTGTTCCGAGATCAGCGAAGCGAATTTGGATGATGAATGTTAAGGCTCAACAAGGCGTCATTCTAGTCGTTCTCTCTTAGGGCAATTCGCGCAATAGACAGACATTCTGCCTGTGGGTTCTTCCATTACTCTTTATCTGCTGTAACTATTTTACAGTTATTATTAATGTTGATTTTCCAAACTATGAAATCACTCGACTTTCTCATAAGAGAGCCTTAAGCTTTTAAGTTCTACTCTATCAACTCGTACTGATCGGTGTCGTGAAATCGCTTATAGCAGGTTGGCCTTCTACTGATCTTGCTTTCCTCTGACACGTTCTTACATACAATATAACTTTAGCATTATTATCAACAGACAAGTTGAGATTAAACATTTATAGTAGATGTCCTTTTCAAGTCACGTTTAAGCTTTTCTAAATGTATTCACTTCATATATTATACAATTCTGCTTTGCACTTTCGTAATTTTGTCATCTGTTTTTGCAGACAATTCTCGAAACCGTGTCTTTAAGATTATTTTATACATTTGTGCGTTCTAAACTTGAATACGTTGCCATCGTTTAATATCCTCACTATGCGCATCTGAAACTGAGAGGATGCGGAGGATTTTTGAAACACCTTGCATTTGAATTTATAGGCGAGGTAGTATTAATTACGGAAACTCACTAATTCTTAATTTTTTCAGGCAGGTGTAAGTTACTTGGTGCTACGTTTTTGATTGAAGTTGGCCTTTTTGATTCTAAAAACCTAAAACAAATGATTTATGTAAAGCTTCATTATCATACATGAATGAAAGCGATAATGCCTTATTCCGATGATTTTAGTATTAGTAACCAGTTTATTTCCAAATTTCATATGCATAGCTATTTCCAAGTTTAATTACATACATAGTTTTTGTTGAACCTTAATAATAGTTTTGTGTGTGTTTGTGTGTTTTGTGTGTCATGTGCGTGTGTGTTGTGTATGTGTTGTGTGTGTGTGTGTGTGTTTTAGCCAATACATACACGAATATATTGTATGTAAGTCATAGTAATGGATAACAACAGAAAGACAAATAACTAGATTGAATAATGTAAAAATAAGAATCTTCAGAAAGAGAAAGGGAAAGTATGAAAAGATGAAAACCGAATTCAGGTGTATTGAAGGGAAGTTGAATATGGTATCAATACAAAACGACAATAAAACAATGATAAATGGGATGATTGAGCCCAAAATTTAGAAATAATTTTGCACCTTTGGAAAATACATGTTACAGTCTGAAATGCTTAATTTAATCTTATAATTCTTTCTTTTTTTTTTGAATGTAAACGAACAATAAATTAAAAACTTCATTGAATATTAACGATTAGTTATAAATTAAAACAAATTCAGTTGAAAAAATCTGCATAACTTTTAAAATTAATGCGCTCATCATCTGTTAATTGCTCATCGTTCGTCTGAGTTTATCATAAGAAAGAGAAATATGATGTAAGCTGTAGTAGATAGCAAAATTTATTCTAATGGGTAGGATTACGTAAGAGAAATAAATTTGGGAAGTTTAGATAATAGCCAAATTTATAACCGATGCTCCTCTGCCGATCCGCTTCTGGGCAAGATAATTGAATATATCAGATTAATATTTTAAAGTAATTATCTAACGGAAGTTGTCTCAAATAAATAGCAGTTGTCATTTCAAATAATTTAAATTTAGTGCTCGTTTCTATGTAATGAAAATCGTCAAATACTTTAAGTAAAATTATAATAAATATTTTATTTCTATTTAGTGATAGTTCACTAGTGTCACACTCATTGGCCTATTAAAGTATTGTGACTGTTTTTGTTCGAGTATTGTTTGAGAGAAATTTATGGAATATCTACCTGTCCAGCTCCAACAATATGCTAAATATTTAATATACCTGTAAGTTCTTTCAAAGTTTGACACAAATTTTTGACTAATTTTTTTAAAACTCATCGATTAAGGACGCATTGTAGCATGGCACAATTTCATACACTTTTTTGTTCTTATAACAAGTATTTAACTCAATAGTTAGTTACACAATTGCAATCTGTTGCACTCTTGTGTTATGTTACATTCACAATTTGTCTTGTGCTTCTATTTGGGAACACAGCTATACGTCGTAGATTGCAATATTTTGGGAATAATTATTCGAACAATTTTTGTTTTTTTATTTTTTGTTACTCTTATCGTCTTTTCGTATTTGTCAGCCTAATGTTGCAACCAATACTATCGAAGGGTTATAGATTTCTTCGATGTTTTATCTTTATTTCAATTGTTAGGTTTGTATTATTATTGTCACAATATTTATTTGAAATTATTCGCAGTATTTTATAGTTAATTGCTATAATAACGAGTCGTTTCTCTCGTCTTTCATTTTTCTGATGACGTCATGCTAATAGAAACATAAAAGACAATGACCTTGATATTTACATCCTCTATCGTACCTAATTTTGTTTCGTTGCCGTCTATCACACAGTAAAAGGTTCAATTTGGATGCCGATTGCTCATAATTATTTAAGTAAAGATATTACTTAGCCACGAATGTGCTGGAAAATACTATGCCGATTGAACAGTTTATCGACTTATAGGTAGATTGCGTTAGATAAGTTGATGAGCCGCGAATATGTGGACAAGCTTCCATCTTGACTTTGCACTAGCGTCTTACTGAAAGATCAATCAATCTCTGACTTAAATTTAAAAATAATTGATGGTATCATTTTTTAAATTTATGTTACGGGAATGATTTGGGGAAATATTTGTCTCCACTATTGCCATCTTTTGGAAAAATAATAACACAAATTGAGTATTATATTTTGATTCCTCTAAAAATGAAGTTTGGACAATATCTGATATTTTCATTTTTAAAAGAATTAATATATATACATATATAACACATGGATCAATAAGTCCCGAGGCTAACAATGAAAACAACATTTTTTTTGCAAAATTTTTTTTTATTCATCAACATAATCACCTTTTAGATACAATGGTTCCAACGCTTTTCCAATTTTTCAATACCATGTTTATAAAAAAATTTATCTTTCGCTTCAAAATAAGCTTCAGTTTCAGCGATGACCTCCTCATTTGAGCCAAATCTTTTTCCCTGGAGCATTTTTTTAAGATCAGCAAAGAGCCAGTAGTCACTGGGGGCTAAATCTGGCGAATATGGGGGATGGGGAAGCAGATCAAAACCCAATTCGTTCAATTTTGCCATTGTTTTCATCGACTTGTGGCAGGGTGCATTGTCTTGGTGAAAAAGGATTTTTTTTCTCTGCATATGCGGTCGTTTTTTTGCGATTTCCTCCTTCAAACGCACCAGTAAGTCAATATAATAATCACTGTTGATCGATTTACCTTTTTCGAGGTAGTCAATGAAAATCACGCCATGTGTATCCCAAAAAACTGACGCCAGGACTTTGCCAGCTGACTGCTGCGTTTTCGGACGTTTCGGACGGCTTTCCTCAGCTGTGCGCCACTCAGATGACTGCCGCTTCGACTCTGGAGTGTAGTGATGTATCCATGTTTCGTCCATGGTCAGGTAACGACGCAAGAAATCTTTTTTGTTGTGAGTAAATAGCGATAAACAGCTTTCTGAATCATCGACTCGTTGCTGTTCTTGTTCCATCGAAAGCAATCGCGGCACCCACTTGGAAAAAACCTTTTTCATGCTTCATTTTTCATGAAGGATAGTAAATACACTTCCATATGATATCTGTGTCATCTCAGCAATCTCACGGAGCTTCACTTTACGATCTTTCTTATAATTTTTGTCACTTCACTCACATTTTCCGGTGTAACGGCTTCCACAGGTCTACCCGAGCGTTCCGCGTCATTTGTGTCGGTACGACCACGTTTAAACTCGGCAAACCACCGACAAATCGTTGCTTTTGATGGACAAGAGTCCGGGTAACATTGTTTTGCTTGCGTGGTGTTTTTACCCATTAAAAAACAATGTTTTATCAGAACACGAAACTCGTTTTTTTCCATTGTTTAAACAAATTACAAAACGACTTTACTCCAACCTCGATAACTCAGCTGTTTCTGGTCCGATCGACTTAAAATTTTGACACGTTTCAAGCAAAGGTTAGTACTCTAGAAAGACGTGGTTACTGGTTTACTACGAGCGCCATCTATGGGTTAGTCTCGGGACTTATTGATCCATGTGTTATATATATATATATATATATATATATATATATATATATATATATGTATAATACTAAGCTTTCCAAAAGATAAGTCGAGATTAAGTTTTTCCCAGCTCACTCTCCAATATAAATTTAAAAATAATACCATCGAAAAATTAAACGTAAATAAGTTAACAAATTTTAAAAAAATATTGTTGTACAGGAAGAAAATAATGTACGTATATTTTCAGATTGTCAGACATAAAATATTTGTGTTTTTTTAATATTCCTTGTTAGAAGAATATTGACTTAAATTGATTGTGGATTCTTTAAGTGTCTATTTATATAAAGTTAATACGTTCCAAAGTAAATGCTTTTTCCTGAAAACTTTGTTGTGAGCATTTCTGATAATTACGTATCTTCCAACAAAGTCATGGCCTTGCTAATAAACGCTTTTATTGAGTTCCATTCTGCGAATTATTTAAATACTTACAAGCAAATAATACGAACTTATTCAAATACTAACACAAAATGTTCACTAAAAAGAAACCTTATTTCATTAACTACCATTTATGTTATTTTTACTAGGTCTGGGTTTATAAATTTTTTGTTATTTTGATAATAACAGAAGATCGCAACAAATTGCAATTATGTAACTAGCTAGTGGGAAAAATAATTATTGCATGGACACTAAAGTGCACTAAATGTTGCTATGTGACGATGCATCCTTGGTTAACAACGAGTTTTAAAGAATTTAGTGGGAGATTGGGTCAAATTTTGAGAGAGCTTACAGCTAGATTAAATGTTAAGTACTATGTATTATTCAACTACATTTTTACGTAATAAGCAGGATTAAATGTACAAGTAGATATTTCATGAATTTATCTCAAATAATACTCGAATAAATGTGTGTTTTCCGCATTTAGTAAGAAAGAGTCACATAACTTTACTAGACCGATTAGTGTCATGTGATGGAAACTGGATATTATGACAGACACACTTATAAACAGAGACTTATTCTCTTAGTAAATAATAAAGTAAATCACATTTACTAGACTCATTTCTAACAGACTATTTCTTTAAATATAAAAAAGCATTCTTAAAAGGAAAATAATTTCTAATGTAGAAGAGGTTAAAAATCCAATCCAAATCTTAATCGATTTTAAAGACTCCGATATTTAAAAATGTGCAATTATCATCCCCTTATCAATTTTTAATCGACGGAAATTATTTTTTCATTCAATACAAATTTCTTGTCTGGAGATAAATTATTTTTAAATTGTGCTTACTCATTAAATACAGCATTCCAACTTAATACATATAACCGTCTCTCAGAGAAAAATAAAATATGTATATAAAAGATGTCCCAAAATTAACGCAAGATTTGAATTAAATAGAAAACACAGTTTTTAATCTTTTGATTGTTATTCTTTTATTGAATCGTAAAGTACATAGGATAGGATTATCTATGGAATAACACATCGAGCAAATGGCCTCCACGGCTTTGCATGCACATACGCACTCGTTTGTCGAAATTTTCCATGACCATTATGCATAAATGTGGCTGAATTTCGTTGATGCAGCGTTGAATCTCCTCTTTTAATGCACGGCTGGTTGTGTTGTTGACATAGACCTGTGATTTCAAATAACCCCATAAAAAGAAATCTAATGGTGTTAAATCACACGATCTAGGGGGCCAATTCTGATCACCGAAATGAGAGAATACACGACCTGGAAATGTCTCATGCAGTAATTGAATTGTTTCACGGGTTGTATGACATGTGGCACCGTCTTGTTGAAACTACATATTGGCCACATTAATATCACCCAATTTCGGCAGAAAAAACTGTGGTATCATGTCGCGATATTGAGCACCAGTAACAGTCACTGCTTGACCAGCCTCATTTTCAAAAAGGTATGGTCCAATTATGCCTCCAGCCCAAAATCCACACCAAACAGTGACACGTTGTGGATGCATTTGTTTTTCGACAATCACATATGGGTTCTAATTTTGGCGATTAACAAAGTCATCAAGGTGAAAATATGCTTCATCGCTTAGGATGATTTTGCTTGAAAAATTAGCATCCATTTGTTGATGTTCAATAATCCATTCAACGAACTCTCTTCGCTGTGCATGGTCATTAGGCTTCAGTTGTTGTGTTAGTAGAATTTTGTAAACATGGAGACACAGATCTTTAGTGAGTATACGCTGTAGAGAGCTTCTTGAAATTTGCAATTCTTGTCCATGATGCCGAATTGAGGTTCCTGGATTGTCACCGACACTCTCACGCACTGCTTCGATATTGACATTTGAACGGCTCGTTTTTGGACGACCAGTGTGTTTGGCGTCTCCAGCGGGTCCAGTCTCCTTGAATTTTTCAATTAATCTCAGTTGACGAAGTTAAAACACTTTCCGACCATATTTTGTATGAAATTTTTGAACTGCGGCCACCAAGGTTTCATTATTTTTGAAATATTGTTCAATAATGAAGACACGTTGTTCTATCGTGTAACGCTGCATTTTTACTAACACTAAATTGTCAGTTATCGAATTGTTTTTTTAGGGTTGCCAACAGTTTACTGCACAAATGGCAACAAATTCAAATCTTGCGTTAATTTTGGGACACCCATTGGTTCAATTTATTGTAAAATATTTGAAGATTTTCATTATTTAGAAGCGAATAGTATTTGAATTATTAGAAATGACAACTGCTATTTATTTGAGATCAATTTGTTATATTTGATTTTCTTGTCCGAGAGCGTATCGACAGAAAAGCATCGGTTGAAAATATGATTATCACCTAAACTTTTCAAATTTATTTCTCTTACGTAATCCTACCAGTTAAATTCCTTTTTGTTATCTACTATAGCTGACCTCATACTTCTCTTTCTTATAGCAGACCTATACGAATGATGAGCAATTAATAGACAATGAATGCATTCATTTCAAAAGTTATGTAGATTTTTTTAACTAAATTTAGTTTAGTTTAAAGCGCATCACGAATATTCAGTGAAAATTTTAATTTATTGTTTACCTCCAAAAAACAAAAGCAAAAAAATATTTCAGAATGCGACACGTATTTTCCAAAGGTGCAACATTATTTTTAAACTGTAGTCTTAAATCTAGTTTCGTAATTAGGAATAAGTGAGAATGACATTTTTAATACAAATATTTCATTTTATATCCTTACAAAGTTTTTCATTTCATATAAAGTCTACCTTTTCTCAATATAAATAATTTAGGCAGTTCAAAGCTTTCCGAACAAAGCTATGACGCGAAGTGTTGAAGAAGCGAAATATCAATTTACGAATTTAAAAAGTTGGTTCTGTTTCTGCCTTTTTTTTTAATTTCATGTAACTTTAAGTACTTATTTATTCTTTTACACTTTTCTGCATTTTGGTATAGGCTATTTTAAATTTCGTTTTATATGGCTTTTCTTCTATATATCTTCCATTTCTTTTTAATAATTGCTACATAATAATAGCTCCCTTATTCCCTCATACATCATTCCACTACATTCTTTTGTGTCTACTTCTTGCTTTTTTTTCTTCTTCCTCCCTTTTTAATTTCAAATATTTGTTTCATAAGATCATTTTTTTTTTGTTGCGAACCTCGCCATCATCTTGTTCCATTAATGTTTTTAATGCTACAATATTCAAAACATCTTATTTCTAATTTTATTTTTCCTTTCATTTTCTGAAGAACCTTATTTCGGCATTAGTAAATCTAGATATTTGCTTTTCTGTTGTCCATAATTTACATACACATACATGTGTTGTTGGCTTTGTTATTTCTCTTGCAATTCCTGCTGCAAACCCAGATGAAATTTTTTCTTTCCAAAAATTGGATTTGATACTATCTAATAAGACCACCAGTAACAGCGATATTAATTTTTATGGGGATTACCTAGTATTGTTGTTTTTATTTTTTGTTATGTATCTTCATATTTCTGATTTATTGATTAAATATATTTATTTTTTTGGTATTTGTTTTCTCGTCTCTCTCAATATGATCAAGTTGCCTGCATTACACATTTCTGTTGTATTTATAATTCTCAGTCACTATATCTCATGTTTTATATCTTTAGCGAAAATAACAAAAGTTAGCATGCCTACCTTAGCGCCTCTTTGCTAGATCATCATCGTTTAGTACGTCAAAAACGTCGACCATTTCTATCCCACATTGTTACTGGTGATGAAAAATGGCCTTTATGCTGACATTAAAATCAGAAAAGAATAGCTTTACCAACAAAAAGAGAACACCCTGAGTAAAAGTTGTAGCGTCAGGTGCTACAAAAAGGGCGTCATTTGCTATGAATTGCTTATGAGGAATATAACTGATGAGGTCTACAGTCAACGATTCTGTTGAATTGAGGCCACAATTCAAGAAAAAAGTGGTAAGATATGTTATTGTACAACACTATTATGTTCTTCCTTATTCCGCTAATATTACAAAAGTGGTTATTCAAGGACTCAGGCGGAAGCACGTTCTACATACGTTTTATGCTCTAATTTCTCTCTGTCAGATTTCAATCTCTTTCATTCTCTACCAAATAATCTTCGAGAATTTTCTTTAATATTGAGGTCGCGCTTTAAAATTGGCTCAACAATTTCTTCATTGGATAAAAACTTTACGAACTTATACATTAATCTGTTATTTGTTCACATTTTTAGTCAAAATACATGCTCTCCATGCAGTGGAAATGTATTTAAATAACAAAAATAACCTTTCCGCAACCCAATTCGAAACTGGTGAAAAGCGAAAATATTTAAATTCCGTCCAGAAATATTTTAATTCTCGTGTAGTGCTTAAGTTATCTCCGTTATCATTTCATGTACGCGATTTCACTTTTAACAAGTTAAATGTATTGATAAAGGTTTGTTTTGATTGAATTTAGACCTTTTACTAAATTTGAAGGTATTATATTAAACTTATTATGCTTTTTACAAAATACAGTGCTGACGAACAAAAATTATGAAATATTTTGTTTTCGTTTTGATTCGGTGTAAGTAACGCTCAGATTCACTTACTAGATTTTTTTATTGTTTCATCATTTTCAAAACTTTACACGGTATTAAACGAGGTTTGGTAAGCTTCAATTATAAAGTATTGACAATAATATTTGCTACATGTCATCCTAAATGTTAAACTGTGATTTTCGTATTTTTCTTTGTTTATATACTTCATACATTAAATTCATAAATCTTTGTATAAAATATTTTTCGATTCTTCAGCTATGATATACATTCTCTTTGAATATACAGGGTGTTTCGAAGAGAATATACGTATTTCGAATGCATATATTTATTAAACTTTAAGACATACGAATATGAAACTTTACACACATATTTACGAACCTCTTAAGTTCAGATTATTGATATCCAATATGTCCTCCATCAGCGACATGAACAATATCACATTGATAATCAAATTCCTCCCGTACTCGGGTAAGCATGTCCTTCATCACTGATGTTATGATAGTACGGATCCGGTTCTTCAACTCTTCCAGGTTCTGTGGGAGTGGTGGTACATAAATGTTGTCTTTAACGAAACCCCACAGGAAGAAGTCACAGGGTGTCAAATCCGGTGACCGTGGAGCCCAGCTAAGACATGCTAAGTCGCCAGCTCCTTCACGACCTATCCAACAGTTCGGCAGAGTTTCATTCAGATATTCACGCACTTGGCGACTCCAGTGCGAGGATGCCCCGTCTTGTTGAAAAATGAAGTTGTCTTCGTGCAGCCTCAGAAACAATCAGTTTTGTAACATAGCGAGATACTGCTGACCGTTAACTGTGTTTCCATCAAAGGAGAATGGGCCGTGAATAGATAATCGGGATATCGCACAAAACACATTGATTTTAGGCGAATCTCATACATGTACAATGGCTGCATGTGGGTTCTGTAGACTCCAAATTCGAACATTGTGTTTGTTTACCAGACTACTGACATGTAAAGTCGCTTCATTACTGAACACGATGCGTTGTGCGAAAGTGTTATCATTGTCAATAGCATCATGAATCTCGTTACAAAATGCCACACGTTTCTGTTTGTCGTCAGAGCGCAGAGCTTGTAACAACTATAACTTGTACGGCTTCATAACCAACCGACGTCTCAAAACACGCCAAATTGTTGTTGTAGGCAGTTGTAACTCCCTACTGGGATGACGAGTTGATTTTGAAGGATTACGTTGGAAAGCAGTTTGAATTCGTGCAACATTTTCTTCGGAAACACGAGGGCGGCCAGGACTCTTTCCTTTACATACACATCCTGTATCTACAAACTGTCGATACCGTTTGCGAATGTTTCAGCCATTCGGAGGATCAATTTGGTAGCTCAACCGAAAACGTCTCTGCACTGTAATCACGGAATTGCACTTCGTAAACTCGAGAACACAAAATGATTTCTGCTACAGAGTAGCAATTTTAAACATATGACGGTTACCAAGAAAAACAGAAGATAACTGACATCTAGCAGCTATTAAATAAACTAGAGTATGTATTCTTTTCTACAATAGCCGAGCCGAGGCGCAGCGATCGATAGTTTGGACAAAATAATACTTTGTAATACGTATAATCTTTTTGAAACATGCTATATAATGTACAATCTTTTAGATAAATGTAAATATCTATTTCACATAAATTTTGGGTATATTTCTCGGTTTCGATAAATATACCCAAAAATATGTAGAAATAATTGTTTAGTATATTAAAATATTTTGTCAAAATAATAACGGCTGAAGCACCTAGTTTAATAAATATAAATTATTTTACTACATCCTACTAATTTATCTGTACGCGTCTATGATATTTGTTTATTCTTTCTGCTGTCGACCTCAAACTTGACTTAAAGTCTGAGCTCTCGTTACGCTGTTACACTGTACGAATATTGTGCTGCACGTCATGAGATATGGAAAGTTCCGCAAACATTTTTGATCCTCAGTTATGATTTGCTCTTGCGAACTAGAGTAAACGTGTCGGCATATTTCTGCACGACCTGTTGTACGTTACATGAAGTAATGTTGCAGTTACAGAGAAAAGGTCTTTGAATATTATTATTTATAACCTTTTTTATGGGTTGTAAACGTGAACAGAAAGATAAAGATTCCATCCTTTTAAATTCCTTATTGTCCAATTTTAACGTATCGGAAGAAACTATTAAGCCTGCACGTCTTGGTAAATTTGACGAGCGAACCCTAATAGGTATTGACGAAGGTTTTCTAATATCGTCAAATTTGCCAAGACGTGCAGGCTTAATTGTTTCCTATATATATATATATATATATATATATGTATATATATATACATATATATAAATATTATATACATATATATATATATACATATATATAAATATTATATATATATATATAATATTTATATATATATATATATCAAGTTTTTCAATAAGGATGTATCAATTTTGTATTTAAATAAAACAATAATTGAGATATTACATTTAACGATGGAATTTTGTCTCGTTAATATTAACACCGAGAGCTCGCTTGAAGTGATCGATTTTTTGAAGCCAATGTAGGCAATTCCGTATTCGATATTGTCCCTCCTGCTCCTCTAACGTTTTTGGATTGTTGGCATAAACCAACGACTTAACGTATCCCCATAAAAAAATTCAACGGCGTTATCTCGCATGAGCGAGGTGACAACTCGACCGGACCATTTCTCGAGATTACACGGTTACCAAACTTTCCCTTCAATAGATTAGTTGTTTGATCAGAGGTGTGGCATGTGGCAGCATGCTAAGGGAACCACATATCACTGATGTCAAATACATCCAATCCTGGCCGAAAATAGTCTTTCATCATGGCTTGATAGCAAATTCTATTGGCCATAACATGGCGATCATTTTCGTATACGAAAAAATATTATGCAATCACACCTCCGGCATGAAATCCACATCACGCGGTCACTTTTTGTGGTTGTAACGGAGTATTTTGAAGCACATGTGGGTTTTTTGCTGTCCAATAACGCATATTCTGCTTATTGACAAAGCCGTTAAGAAAAAAATGAGTTTCATCGCTGAAGACGATTTTTCGATGAAATTCAGAGTTTTCTTCAGACATTAACAGAGGCCAATCGGAGAAGTTTCAGCGCTTCAAATAATCGAGTTTCAGTTTTTGAGTTAATTTGATCTTGTACAATATAGCTTGAGAGATTCCCATTTCCTGTGAACGGCGTGGAATTGAAGAATTTACGGCTGCGATATTTTCAGTACTTCGACCGGTGCTTGTGTCACTGGTACAGGAACATTCAATAGTGAATATTTTGATTCGAATTTGTACATTATAACACCCATACTCTGTCTGATGCGACAATATTTATAACCGAAAATTGGAGCAAGCGCTTTTAAAGTTACGACCACTGACTCAGATTTGCGGTAGTAATTTTTAAAAATTCCCGAATGTTGCTCGTTCGCGAATTTCGCTGTGATAAAAATTTTAATCTTGACTGACGTTTTGATGTTGACAGATCATGAGAAACGTTGGTCCGTTCGTATTAAAAGACAAAATTGTTATGTCCCTATTGGAAAACCTGTTATAATTAAGGAATCTAAATTCTTAAAAACGGATGAGAATTGGTCTAGATACTTTATTTACTATGATCATATGCCGATCAAATTAGAACACTACAAGTTTCTAAAGAATCAGCTTAATGCTCGCCTTCGTAAAGATGAATGATTGCGTCTTCGGTAAACTAAATGTCTCCAACAGGTGTGTCAATTCTCTTAACATTTATTATCAGAAGGTACATACGTGGTCTTAATTCGAAAAATAATAATTTCTTTAATAATTGTAATGATTTTTGTTCGGAATTGTTTCCAGACTATTATAGGGTTATACGAATAGATAAAGGTTTCGTTAATGTCAATCTATTTAAAGGGGGTGGAATGCTTATTGTCTTTGCTTATAGAGTTGATTTTAATGTGCTTGATACTTCTCATATAAGCAGTTTAATCTCTCTCTTATATATGTATATATATATATATATATATATATATATATATATATATATATATATACACATAATTCTTTGTCAGTGTCTTAATAATTCACTCAAATTTATTGTTGTATTGTTGTATGATCTATCAGGGTATCACTTTGAGGTATTTTGAGGTGCTTTTTAAGTCTATTTAGTAAATCAACCTTTTATTATTGTTTTCAATGTACCTGATTTTGTTATCTTTCCATTTTCTCGTCCATTTAAGAATTTCTCACACACAACTTTGTAAATATACTTAATATAAAGCAATATAATGTTGTGGGAAATAGTAATGACAAAACCTTAGAATTCGTTTTTTCCTATCGTGGTTTCAAAATTATTGTTGGACATGATATTCCACTTGTTCGTAAGGATGTATATCACCCGGCTCTGTCTTTCGCGATTTCATGTGCATCCACGACGCGTCCGAACAAGTTGTCCGCTTCTTCGGAAATTCGTTATAATTTCAATAAAACAAATTTCAATTTATTAATCTGGTACGTAGACTTCCGCAGTCGTCGTCCATGCTATCTGCTTCTGTGTTTCCGGGCTGGAATCGCGTCACTTGTATATCTGCCGACGTTTCGTACCCATTTGTATGGGACAGGGTTGAACTACTGCACTGAAACTGTTTCCCATTTCCATTAAATTTATTAAATTTGGATCTTTTTAAAGCAAACTGGTCCTACTTTGGAAGTCAGTAAATCTGTTGATGAAATATATAATTTATTCAATTTTTGATTAAGATGTTCCACATAAACGTTTTACTAAATTTTATTTTCTACCTCAGTTTACAAACGAAAATCAAATGTAACCTACGAAGTACGCAATATTATGGGAATAAATAGCTTTTAAATAAAGCCTTTTATTGTGAGGAATTTAAGCGTATGAGATCACTTATTAAATCGCAGATTGTTACCAGCTGTCACGATTACACGCGAAGAACAGGGAATAATATAAAATAAAACCCTTTCGATATATGGAAATCTTCGAGTGTCATACGTGGCTTAACGACTTTGTCTAATGAGGAGCTCAATACCTCACAGGATATAATGAATGAGCTTATACGGCACTTCTCCAGTTTTAATAGTAACAACTCTTTGACTTCTCCATATCCAATAAAATCTGATCTTGCTTTCACTATTTGCCTTGTAAATGAGAATGATTATCTAACGATTATTGATGCATTGACGACAAAATCTATAGCTGGAGATGATTTAATTACTGGTTTCATTGTTAGGATATACCGGCATGCTTTAGCTAAGTCATTATTGATAGTTAACAACTCTGCAATAAAAATAACTGCATTTCCTGATTGTTGGAAGCGTAATAGAATTTGTCCAGATCACAGAAAGGGTGGCCCAATGGTACTAACCAATTATCTGCCTATGTTAATTTTGTCTAATTTTGGAAAGGTTTTAGAATTAGTTTTGTGTTCTGGTATTTATAAAAATGTACGTTCCTTTTGTCTCTTTTTGTACCAGGTACATCAACTGTTTCCAATCTTGCTTGTTTTTCGCAGTACACTTGTGAAGTTTTGGACAGATAGGATAAAATAAATACTATATGAATTGGTTTTCCCTCGCATATAATACTATGAATCATGATATTTTACTGTCGACTCTCTTCTTTTGGTTTTTGCCCCTTTTTTTAAATTTAATCGAAACTTATTTGACTTGCAGGGAGTTTTATGTTGTCTACAATGATTTTAGTTCTGAGAAGTTCATTGCTACTTCTAGGGTTCCTCAGAGCCCTAACTCATGTCCGCGTCTATTTATCTTTTACATTAATGATTTCCTTTATTCTCTGACTTCTCCTGTATTGGCTTGTGCCCATGATGTAATATTTTGGAGTCAATAGTGGCGATGATGCTGCAAACTTACGACGTAACCTGAATGTTTTGGTTGATACTACTTTCAAATTAAATATTAACATGGCTAAATGTAACCATGTTACTTACTGGGAACAGTATGTATTTTGGAAGAATTAGACAAGAGTTTTTAACATTTCTATCATTTAAAATTAATAGAGTTTATCCTGGTACTAGGTCAAATCACTTAGAATTACTCTGAAGACATGATTTTGTTGCGCTGGGATCTCGTCGAGATGGTTATTGTTCTAGATTCTTGCGTAGTTTTCTACATAACAAAGTTGATTGTGAATACTTACTATTACAATTTTATGCTACACATTAGCTGGTAGACGTAATACCACTTTGGTAAGACCAGGAGCTAGAACAAATTTGATGAGAAGATCTCCTGTGACTGATATGTATAAATGCTGAGCGAATACTGGATAAAGTATTTTTATAGTGTGCCTCTATCTTTGTTTATTATTATTTGATTATTTCATTTGTATTTAACTCTATTTTGTAACGTTTACTTTATTTAGTTCTTTTTTGATTGCACCAAATTGTATATTTTGTTAATTTAGAGTTCTGTAAAAGTCTCTCTGTTAGACCCGATAAAGAACTATTGTTGCTGTTATTATTATTAAAATGAACATTGCTAAACGTAGTGAATGAGTTTATTAAAGACTCACCAAATTTAATTTACGATGGCTCAAAAATCAACTGTGTAGTTTGCGATATATCTCTAATATGCTGGACGAAAAGTGACTGTAAACGACATAAGAATAGTACGAAGCACAGTTATAAGAAACTATGTGTAACACTTATTTTGTGTATCTATCATTTACTTTATTAAATAACGAATCATTTGTCTCATTTATTCATTTTATACAGTCTCCTGAGCGTATGGAAAATAGTATTCAATCAGAATTGTAAAATAAGCAACTTCGGTTAGATGTGGACGAAACAACAGATTGTAAAAAAATCTGTTGTTAATGTTATGGTGCATACAATGGAACCATATTAGTCGTCATCTTCAATCTTGGTAGCTTCCATAAGAGTACAGCAATATACTGCTGAAGTAATATCAAAGGTGGTGTTATATATGTATATTGCAAAAGTTCGAACTTTCAAGAAGTCAGCTCTTAATGTTTATAACTAACAGCGTTCTGTCTACCGGTCTCCTAAAGAAGAGTAGTAATTCCCTACATATTACGTGTAAAAAACATGCTTTACATCTTGCGGCGGAAATTATTCGCAGATGTTATCCAGAGGCATTAATTGCAGGTACAAGCGCAGTGTTTTGCAAGTCTCCCGAACGTACTCGAGAATTTCATAGACTTTGTCTGTATATCCCTGGACCACCACAGCCGATCTTTACACGTTGGGGAACCCAGTTACAGGCAACGTTTCCTTATCGTAAATACCTTGAGGATATAAATAAGACTGTTTTAAAATTCGATCCGAATGCAGTTGCTATTATCAATAAAAGTCAGATAATATTTCAAGACAGATTAAAACAGATATACAAATTATTCACAACAATTACTTTGGAATAGACGAGGAAATAGAAAAATTAGAAAATCCTTCGCTGTCGTTAGTGCAATCAGTGCAAACTATGAGTGCTGTTCAAATACAGCTATGTGCTGAAGAAAAAGCAAAAAGTTTTTTTTAGAGAAGTTGAAAGCGTTTTTGATCGAGATACTGTTTTTACTATATTAATAGAAATTTGTTTTTGAGTCACTACAGATCAGTTAATTAATTTCAAAGATTATTTCAATTATGCAAATATTACATCATCAGATGTAGAACGGTCGTTTTCTGCATATACGAGGGTATCCGTTTATATTTCGGGAATAGCAAACACAAAAAAATTTTTTATTATCGAAAATAGTTTTATTGCTTTTCAAAATAGTCTCCTTCAATATCAATGCATTTTTGCATTCGTTTAAACGAAAAGTATTTCTGCCAGTGTGATGGTGGTATCTCCAAAATATGAGTTTAGAATGCCTTAATTGCCTCTTCCGGTGTAGAAAACCGTTGACCACGAAGTTTGTTCTTCACGTGTGGGAACAAAAAGAAATTACAGGGATCTAGATCAGGGCTGTACGACGGATTGCTTATCAATTCAATGTTTTGCACGGTGAAATATTCAATTGTTTGAATCGAACTGTGAGAGCTCGCGTTATCTTGGTGGAGAATGATCTGTCGTTTTCGGTTTCTTATTTCTTCAAAAACTTTTGGCAAACAAATAGTTGTGTACCACTTGGAATAGTCCGTTCTATAACTCTCTAAAGGCACGGTTGGCACATGACCGGTTTTTCCGAAAAAACAGGCGACCATTCGTTTTGATGTGCTTTGGCTCATCTTGGAATACCCACACAGCCGACTGCTGTTTACTGTCGGGCTCGTACGTATAGATCCAAGATTCATTACCTGTGATAACTTCATAAATGTTTTTTGAATCACCGTCATTATATTTTTTGTGCATTTTTTGGCACAAATCGACGCGAGTCCTTTTTTGAGCGGTTGTCAAGTTATGTGGTATTCAACGTGAACATAGCTTCTTAGCGGCTAAATGTTCATGCAGAATCTTATGCACGCTGGTATTACTAATACCTAGAGATGCCTCGATCTCACGGTATGTCACATGATGGCCTTGCATTATCAATTCAAACACTGCATTAATGTTTTCTGACACAACAACATTTGTGGGACAACCTTCACAAAATTCATAGTCCAAAGATCGCCGTCCAAGTTTCACTATACCAACGATATACTGTAGTTTTCGATGGTGCTTTATCACCATATAAAGGATTCAGCTCGTCAATGCATTCTTGTAGAGATAATCCACGCTGAAAGTTATGAAAAATAATTGCACGAAAATGTTCGCAAGTTAATTCCATTTTTTCGCTGATATAAGATTTTCAAGTTACTGTCAACAATAGAATTGCGACTGTATAATAAAACTATCAAGGTAAATATATTGTCAAAAATGACAGACTTTACGATGCAATCATCAGATCGGCGTCAGTTCCCGAAATATAAACGGCTACCCTCGTAAGGACATTGATTCCCACGCCGCACTCGGTTTGCTGACACAACTGTGGAAATATATTTTATGGTTTTAATATGAAGTTCCAGTTCCATTAATATCTTGTTTGACTTCATGGAAGATCCTTGAAACGATAAATGGTTCATCACATTTTATAAATTATTTACTACCTATTATTAATTTGTATAGTATGTACCTGCTATAAGGCGCACTCAATTTTCCTTTAGTTATTACTCTATATATTCCATATTAACAGGTTAATAAAAGGAATTTACAATACGTTGAATATTTCTGAAATAATTTTTATAGACAATATTATTTTATTATTTTGCTTCACTAACAAAAAGTAACGATACTGTGAAAAATATATTTTTTCTTTAATGTGTTGTAGTTATTTGTAGGTATAATGTAAGTGTACACTCTTAAGCACTTACTCTGTTGATAGTGATACATTGTGTAGGTATCCTATTGCTGATATATCTGAAGTTCTCCTCAAACTTTGGGACTTCCTTATTTACTAAACACACTCATCTTCTATAGAAAGAGAACAAATTTTGAGAAATGGGAAAATTATAAGTATGATTGATGATTATATTTATTATGTAAATAATGTATGTATAACAACGACTTTACACAATAAATATAAATAAATAAATATATATAATTGGAAAGATAATTACAAAATGTAGAAGGATATATGGTAATACCAATGTGATTCTTTAAAAAGTACCTAATTTCCAATTTCACTTTATGTACTCAATCTAATATATGAATTTGTATGAAAATTGGAATAAGACATAATCAGTAACGAAAGCATTTTATTTTGTTTTGTACAGGCCATGAATTTGTGTTTTGAAGAAAATTATTTTCTTATATTCTTTGACATGTTAAAGTATACTTGAAGTTAGTAAACCAATGCTATCACTAAGCAGCAGTTAGTAGATACACTGTAACAGGGGGAAATGAGAGGCTTTTGAGAAAAGACAGGACAACATTTTTTTCAATGTTTAACTGTAAGTTGCTTTCTGTAGAACAATCGACATAATCCACAAGCCCTGAAAAATCATTTAAAAATGCATTAAATGATAGTAGCCTCATATTTGGATCAGTTAAAGCAAAGAAAGGGCAAAACAAGAAAACATATTCTAATTAAGAAAACTTAGAAATTAGTATAGAATGATTTATATATTGTGTCAAAAGTTTTTCGAAATCATATTTATTAATTTCTCAATTATTATTAATAGTAAACTAAGTAATTTCATCCTCAAAGAAATAAATCTGTTCCTTACTATTAACTCAATAGATTTTAGAGGTAACGGGAATTAATGCAGTCGCTATCTTGCTTTCTTCCTTAAATTCAGGTAAATCTATCTTTATTGAAATCGCAACGCTAAATAGCTATCGGAGAAAGTATGAATAAAAATATGACAGCCTATCATGTACTGTTGTTTTTGAAGTTTTCAACTTCTCCAAAAATCTGTAAAATTCAGAATTTCGCAGTGCATTCTGCTAGTGTGTGTAATTAATGATGTCCCTATATTAAGTACACAATTTGTAAAATTTTTTTAAATTTCTGCTTTAGTTAACTATCATATTCTCGATAATCCATTGCAGTTTTCAATACAGATTCGCACTTATTTACGTAGTAATAATACATAGCTTGCTGTACTTTTATTGAAAATTAGCGAATGACTATAGTAATTAGAAAAAAGAGTTTTATACAATGTATGTAGGTTGTCTTTTAAACAAAGTGTCTAAAAGATAACACACCCAAGTTTTGTATATAAAATTGGAATAAAACAGTACACGGTGGAACAACGCGTTCAAATTGTGGAATTATTTTATGAAAGTCAGCGTTCTGTGAAAAGAGTTTTTAGAAAATTACGTGAATTTTATGGTTTACATAATCGTCCATCTGAAAGCACTATTGGTCGAATTATTAAAAAATTTCAAGAGGCCGGTTACGTGGAAGATCAAAAAAGTGAAAAATACAGTCATAGTGGTTTTGTTGATGAAAGGTTGGTGGAGGTCCTGATATGTCCATTAGACGACGTTCATAACAACTTGGACTTAGTGGATCAACAACATGGCGTATTTTACACAAGGGTTTAGCTCCTAAGGTATATAAGGTTCAAATAACACAGGAACTGAAGCCACTAAATCATGTGAAACGTCGTTCATTTGTCAATTTCATCAATGAACAATCAGCTGATTTTTCTCAAAAAATGTTTTCCGATGAGGAACATTTTGAACTTGGTGGCTATGTTAATAAACAAAATTGCCGTATCTGGGGTGAGGAAAATCCACGAATTATTCATGAGAAACCTACGCGTCCTAAACAAGTTACTGTTTGGTGTACATTATGGTCAGGTGGTGTAAGTGGACCTTACTTCTTTGAAAATGTTGCTGGTGAAGCTGTAACTGTCAATGGTATCGTCGCATGATAACCCAATTTTTGTGGCCTGAATTAATGAATATTGATCTAGAGGATATGCGGTTTCAACAGGATGGCGCTACACCTCACTTTGCACACAAATCAATTGATTTATTGACAGAAAAATTTCCTGGACTTGCAATCTCAAGAAACGGTGATGTTAATTGGCCACCAAGATCATGTGATTTGGCACCGTTAGACTATTTTATTTGGGGTTATGTGAAAAGTCAGGTTTATGAAAACAATCCACAATCAATTCCTGCTTTGAAAGATGAAATTATTCGTGTCATTGGTGAGACAGAGCCTCAATTATGTCAAAATGTCATTGAAAATTTTAACAAAGAGTGGACGTCTGTGGAACTGCAAGAGGAGGCCATTTGGCAGATATTATTTTTCGCATACAAATGTGATAACCGATACTTCAATTACCAATAAAATGTTTTTGAAAGTGAATGCAAATTATGTGTCTAATTTATTCTTTAACGAAACCGCGAAATTTGAAACACCCTATATATATATATATATATATATAGAGAGAGAGAGGGACATATTATGTTATCCGTCAATATGAAGCTAAAGTTGCTCCATTATATTAAATGAAGTCTGTGCCAAAATAGGAAGCCTGCCTTCGGAATTCATAAAGACAAGCCCGTATAAACTCGTCAATAGTCCTACTATAATAAAAGAAACCAACAATGAAATAAAAGACCTACAATTTTATTGAGAATTTTATTTTAAGCGTAATCTAACTTCAACGTACTTGCATCATCTGCTCTGCAACGACTTTTTTCCATCAGAAAAAATTATGTTTGTTCCTTTTCGAGAAAGGTATCATTCTCCTTTTCCAAATTTTTAAATAGAAAGAAATTGGACGGAACCAAATCCGGATGAGTGGTTGAACTAAAAGAAGTTGCATTTCCGGAAGATGGGTTGGACTTTAGCTGCCATACGAAATTGCACATTGTCATGAGGAAGGAGGACTTCATAGTGCAGATAACATAGTACCGTATGTAGCAACCGGTAGTCTCCTTTGGTATGTATTCAACAAGAACGCACCTCCCTGATCTCGAAAGAAGGTAGGTTATCTTCAATGGATTCATAATACCACAGAAACTGTTTTGACTAATATTGCACTTTAAAACATGACGGAATTTTGTACAAATACACTATAATCATTCGTTTGTGAATAGTTCTAAGAGAATTCTGTTTCTTCGTCAAAAATTTGATGATGTGCGATGTTCTATTTAATATAAAACTTTCTTTTTGGTACGAAACACTCTATAAAGAACAAAATATGAATTGAAGTTAAATTTTAGACATACAGAGGGTACTAGGAAAGTTTTGCAATATGACGCAACAATGAATCGTAGGAAACTGCGTGTTGCTGCATGTTGAGACATGTTCATAAGTGCATAGTGGCCGCCGCGCCATGTCGATGGGCTCAGTTATTCTTTAGCAGTGAGTGTAAATTTCTTGCGATGGCATCGTGGTCACGAAATGAGATAAGGGCAGTTTTGCGTTATAATTTCGTGCGTGGTTTAAACATAGACCAATGCTTCGAAGAAATGACTCTTGCACTAGGTGATGTTTGTCCACATCGCACAACATTATTCAGGCGGTATAGAGAATTCCAAAGCGGAAATTTAACTGTGGAGATTACTGAGAGGCCAGGAAGGCCACGAACGTCAGTTACGGAGAAAAATGTTACTCCTGTGAGGAAAATGCTTGACGAGGACAGGCGAGTGACCTACCAGCAGATAGAGGGTACTTCAGGCCTAAATGCATCAGTAATTCGTACGATTCTGCATGATTATTTGCACGTGAAGAAACTTTGTTCTCTCTGGATGCCGCATCAACTGACTGAAGAGCAGATGACACGACGCGTGACTTGCTGACGTGAAATGCTAAAAAAGGTTAATAAGGGACAATCTCGGTATGTGAACAACATCGTGACAGATGACGAGGCTGGGCTGTACTATTACGGTGTGCCGACCAAAGTTCAAAACAAAGTTTGGGTCTTTGATGATGAGGACACACCCGTAGTTCTCAGAAAATTCCGATCTGTAAAGAAGTAAATGATAGCTGTATTTTTCAAATCGAGTGGAATTGTGGAACGCGTTGTTTTGGACACACGGAAGACAGTTACAGCTAAGTGGTATGCTGAACAGTGCTTGCCTAAAGTCATTGCATCTATGAAGAACCTACGGCCAAAGTCGAGAATGAACACCTGGTTCCTCCATCATGATAATGCTCCAACTCACCGCACCGAAGCTTGCACCGAATATTTGACCACGACAGGATTGAAACTTCTCGAGCACCCTCCCTACTCTCCAGATCTTGCTCCCTGCGGCTTTGCACTTTTCCCGCATGTAAAAATGAAGCTAAAAGGGAGGCGGTTTACCAGTGATGAGGACCTTCTGCGGACTTGGAACAACGAGTGTGCTTTACTCCTTAGTGAAACTTGGCAGAATTTGTTTAAAGATTGGTTTCGGAGGATGGAGAGGTGTATTGAGTATAGAGGAAATTACTTTGAAAAAATTTCCGCTGTATTGCAAAACTTTCCTAGTATCCTTTGTAAGTAGAAAAATTTTGTCACTATTGAGCGTTAATAGCGTTAAGGCAACGCACAATTAGTTATTTCTCTCATGAGTAGATAGATATTTTTTTTTCTATTCCTTTCGTACATAAATTCAATTTTTACCTAGGGATTTTGCATTTACAGGTTGCTTTTGCAGGTTTGAAATATGTTAAATCGATTATGTATGTTTTTCGAAGATACAAGTATTTAGTACATTATTGACAGATTTTGTGTAAGAACAAAAAAGACGTCAACTATAAATTAATTTGACGATTTTATACTTTAGGTCGTATGTGTATAATATTGTCTACATTTACGATCACATTTTATGAGCCATAAATGTTATGTTATAATATACATCTCTTTTGAAAAATAGCGTCACAACATATGAGGGTAACTTTCTGCAAATTACTCTTTTATAATGGGATATTTATTGCCTCTTTTACTTCCAAGCAAATATATTCATATAAAAATTTGTCTGAAATTTATCTATGACTGCTAAATTCTGTGAAATTATTATACACTTAAAATTACAATATTACGATGATCTATATCCGACTTTCATATAAAATAATAGCGAGCAAATATTGAAAACTTCAGTTGTAAATTTTAAGACATTTCTATATAATTGGTGATTCATTTGGAGGTATTTTTTCAAAAATAAAATAAAAATTAAAAGTTAAATTTTATCGAGTATTCTTTAATATCATACAAAAGAACTATTCTTGATATTTATTTTTTAAAAATTATTTTCTTCAAATTTTGGTCGTAACTGCGCCCAACATGGTTCATTCTTAAGTTCCAATTTTCGTAGATGCCTTTGAGCATTTCATGTGGTATTTGGCAAATGACGTGGGTAATATTGGTTTCCAATTGCTCAATCGTAGCTGGCTTATCCATGTCAATTTTGGACTATACGTAGCCCCAAAGGAAAAAGTCTAAAGGTGTGACGTCACATGATTTACTCTGCATTGCGCAGGTCCATTACATGAAACTAAATGTTCACCAAATTGTTCTTGTAATAAAACCATAGTTTCACGGGTTGTGTGACAAGTAGCTCTATCTTGTTGAAACAAAATGTTATCGAGATCGCAGACTAAAATTTCAGATAGCAAATAGCAAATATCATGGCGCGATAACGGGCGCCATTCACAGTTATGTTGCCGAGTCTTTATTTTCGAAGAAATATGGGCCGATGATTCTACTTGCCCATAGATCACACCAAACTGTAGTTTTGTTTGAATATGATGGCAGGTCTAGAATCTGTTCGGGTTTCTCTTCACTCTTCACTCATTGACGTAGTCGGGCCTCATTACTGAACAAAATTTTGATCGAAAACAATGGATCTGCTTCCAGCTTTTCAAGAGCTCAAAGACTGAAACGGTGACGATTCGAAAGGTCGGCCGCTTTTAATACTTGAACGAGTTGAATTTTGTATGCTTTTTACGTAAAATACGCCAAATTGTGGAATACGACAGGCCAAGCTATTGAGATCTAGGTCAAATCGATTCTTTATGGTCATCACGTACACTCTCAGCTACTATCGCTATATTTTCTTCACTAAGTGCTGGATGTGGTCTATCTTGTCGCATATTTTCAATAATGAAAATTTCAAATTTTTCGACAGTATAGCGGTTCGGTGGGCCGATTACGTAGACCATAAGTTACTCTAAGCGCAATAAACTAATTTCTCGTAGAACGCTGATTTTCGTAATACGAAAACAGCCGTTTATATTTCAGGAACAGCAAACAAAAAAAAAATTTTATAATCGAAAATAGCTTTATTGCTTTTCAGAATATTCTCCTCGAAAATTAATGCACTCTTGCATTCGTTTAAACCAATCCGAAAAGCATTGCTGCCACTGTGAAAGCGGTATCTCCAAAATATAAGCTTTGAATGCCTCAACTGCCTCTTCCGGCGCAGAAAACCGTTGACCACAAAGTTTATTCCTCACGCGCGGGAACAAAAGAAATCACAGGGTGCTAGATCACGGCTGTACACATCAATGTTTTGCCCGGTCAAATATTCAAATGTTTGAACCGACCTGTGAGAGCTCGCATTATGATGGTGGAGAATGATCTGCCGTTTTCGGTTTGTTTTCTTATTTCTTCAAAAAGTTTTTGCAAACAAATAGTTGTGTACTGCTATCTGCTTCTGGGTTTCCGGGCTGGAACCGCATCACTAGTATATCTGCCGACGTTTCGTACCCATTTGTATGGGACATCTTCAGGGCTGAACTACTGCACTGAAACTGACAGTTTCAGTTCAATTGGCAGTGGACGTGAAACAGAAATAAATTTATAAAATAAAAGAATAGACAGCAATAACAATCAGAAGAGTAAAAAAAAATTAAAGCACTACACTAAAAATATAAGGACTAATTAATATTACTATAAATACAAAACGATAATACTAAACAAATAAATTGAAGAAAAATATCAATAACTTTAGATAAATTTATTTTATTCAATAAATTAGAGCAAAGACAACAATACCAACAAATGATGACAAACAACCTAGATAATAGAATCAAACAATATTGTTTAATGTAGTGGCCGTGGGTCATATTATCTTCTTCTGGGCTTCCGGGCTGGAACCGCGTCACTGGTATAATTGCCGACGTTTCGTACCCACTCGTATGGGACATCTTCAGGGCTCAACTACTGCTACTGTTTATTGCACTGAAACTATTTCAGCCTACGTACCAGATTAAGCTTATATATAGTTTAAAATCTTCAAACTGTCTCCAAATAAAATGGATGCCTGAAGTTGTTATAAAAAACCTGAAAGAAGAAGTCGTTGAATCAACACGATTTCTTATTAGGATTTTTTGCGGTTGGTTAAACTTGAATTCAAGCGATAGTCTTAACGAGTCTTAACGAGTGACACACTATTTTCCAAAGAAAGTGAAGACATTTCAATAGATAGGTAAAATAATGGCTACCATTCGGGAAACCTGCACCGTTAACGGAACCTACTGTGCCATTGTATTTAAGAAATGGAGGACGGTAATTTCTGATAGAAACAGCCTCAAATATCATATCAACAACATAAAAAGTTTCCTTCCATTGTGGCAACGAACATTTATTTATTGCAATAACGTTAATAAGAATACTTAGATTGAGCGAGATGATATCAACCACATTATTTACTAGATTTAGATCCAAGTGATTTTCAGATATTCGCTAAACTCAAACCTTTCCTTATTGGAAAGAAGTCTCGCATGAATAAACAATTTATTAGAGCAGTGGAACGATATTATAAGGAACGCAATCAGCATAATCACAGAACACATTGACATTGAAGGAGAATATATTGAAAAACAATAGAACGCTGAATACCTTAACAAATATGTTGTAATTCAAGTCTCAGTTCCAGCCAGATGATCTTCGTATCTAATAGGGCTAAAATAGTGTTAAGCCTATATTACAAACGGCTCAATTACAGAGTGATGAATGATAAACGGTGCACCTTTTCATTAGAATTAGTTCCAGATTGTATATATATGTAGGTGTATATATATATGTATGTGTATATATGTATTATTAGGGTCACTGTACTAGTACAAACAAACTTATTGGATCTCTGTGTAAAACAGACAGAGAAACGTTGGACTATCATATACGATTCATAAAACTAGAAGAACTATACTTAAATGAAAAGAATACAAAGTAGAATTAATGATTAGGTTTCTAAGCCAATATCTTTTGCTAGTTAGTAATAGGATGTGGACGGTACTAAACATATGTATAAAATATTTCTAGTTTAATTTTTCTCATTCACATTTTGTTTCTTTTGGAAAAGGTATTAATTTAATTTTTGACGTTACTTTGAAATTGATATACAATATTAATAAGAATTTATCTAAAAATCAGAAGTACTCTAGTATATATATATACATCTTAATTAAGTTAATTTTTTATGTATAAAAGGTAGATTATTAACAATAATAGTAAAAATTCTTTAAATGAAGTACTAACACTTAAATGTGCCCAAATTATATACAAATTTAATTATATATTTTTCCGTAAAATTCATGTATCAAAAGCAATACGGTTGAATTCAAATTATTAATGTTGCCTGATGTCAAAAATGTGATGGAAATTGAGAAGCAGACCGGATTTCTAATTTAAAAGGAGGCGAATAAATAATAATTAGAATTACTGTAAAAGTTTAAAAAGTTTCGTTAAGCAATCTATTAAATGCAAAAAAAGTAATTACGTTTTTATGGAGCAAGGGTTTCGAGATAAGTGGAAATTTCTAAGACGTTTACATTAAATGAATACTATTTATCAAGCTCAATAAAATATATTAGATAAGTTTAAACACTACACCTTAATAGACGTAAAATGTAGTAGTCTCTAATGTAATTAGAAATTCTTTCACGACAAAAATGATAATTAGTTCAAATAACGAATGTGTTTCCAAATATTACCATGCATTATAGTGATATATATATACATATATGCCATAAACCAGGTTGTTTAATAAGTTTTGTCGTTCGATAAGAAATGCTATTATGTTCGTCCTTTTATTTTTCTAAAAATTGTCCTTTTTTATGAACACGTGTCAAGTTCTCTCATTTTATATTTTCTCATTCGTATATTTACAGGTGTCCAAAGTCGACGTTTTTATGTTTGGAAAGTGTAGCGCCCAAACAAATTCATGATCGTCGATTAACCGAAAGAGATTTAGTAGAAGCCTTAGGCATCTCATTAGGCAGTGCGAGCAATATTTTGGCTGAAGTTTTAAGTTTTATAAAGCTGTGTGCAAAATGGGTGCTGTTGAGTGCCGCACTCGTTAACAATAGAACAAAAATACATTGGAATGCGCCTTTCTCAACAACGTTTGAAGCGTTTTGGAAAGAATAAAAAAGATTTGCTGCGTCGTTTCTTCACTATGGATGAGACTTGGGTCTACCACCATGATCCTCAATCAATCGGTACTTTGGCTCTAAAGCAAGTAAGGATCCACAAATTGGTATCAGTTTTTTAGAATTTCTTAGGATTCAAAGAAATTTTATTCGTGCATTACCTCTACGCTGGTAAAACAATAAACTAAGATTTTTATTGTAACCTTTTGGACCAGCTTGACGTAAAAATACGTGAGAAAGAAAGAAGAAAAGACTCGTTTTTCATCAAAACAACGCACCCTCTCATACAGCTCAAAAACCATCGCAAAAATCAGTGAATTAAAGTACAACTTGATGCAACATCCACACTATTCGCCAAATTAGCCCCATGTGACTTCTGGCTGTTCTCACATCTCAAAAAATTGAAGTGTGGAAAGTGATTTTTATCGAACGAACAGGTAATAGCAGTCGTAGAAGCGTATTTCGATAGTCTTCCGGATTCTCACTTCAAGGATGGAATTCATAAATTAGAAAATCACTGGAACAAGTGTATTGAAGGTTAGGGAGGTTACATTGAATAACAAAATGTATTTCAAACCTTAAAATCGTGTTTTTCTTATCTAAAGACAAAAGTAATTAAACCTGGTATATATTGAGCATATTGTTTGAATTAACAAAATGAAAGCCAAAAATTTTATAAATAAGATACAACTTATTTATAATCATGCACTGGACTAACTTAGTTTTAAAATAATTACTAATATAAAAAATGTTTAATCTTTCATACTGTTTTCTTAAATAATCTGTAATTTAAAAATAAATATTTAAATTAGTTAATTAATTTACTCTAAAACTTCAAAATATTTAATTGAAAATATATAGAACATTAATACATTATTAAATAAATATTACAAAATGTGGTAAGAAATACTATTATAACTCTTAAAAATTATAAGTTTAATAAATTTTGAAATAAACTATTATATGTAAACTCTTTCTATCACTTAACTTAGTTTACATTTAATAATTTAAAACTTTTCTATTAACAATCGTTACAATAAAGATTATTTTTCTTGAATTAGTGTTTACGTTATTTGAAATTAATTTAAAAGAATCAAAAAGACTATAAACTTTGATACTTTATTAATGATTGTTCAGTTTTACACAGTTCACCACTTGAAAAAAAAATATTCCTTTCCATAGCTTCAGTTATTACAAATCCTTTTGTTGAAAATTTATTAATAAATCTGTTATTTATTCATTGTATATTCCAATTATCATTCAATGCATTCTGCCTTTCAAATACATCAATATCAGACTTTAAATAAATACTTTTTACTTTGAGATTATAATTATATTGCTATTTGTAATATAATTAATATTTCAAATCCATATTGTAATAATTTACTTTTAACATTTTTTAGAGATATAAAATTTTGTTCTTCAAAAATGTTTATTTACCACTTTTCCAACAATTGCTTTTTCTCAGCAACTATCAATTCTGTCATTATTTATACTTAATAAATTTAAATATACAGTAAGTCTTAAAATTATTTTATTAGTGTTGGTATCTTATTACGAATTACACGAAATCAATTTAATTATGTATTTCAAATTTTACATGACTAGATAAAATAAATAAATTATAATACCAACATCGCTCTATATTGTGACAAATATATTATTATTAATTTATGAATTTTGTACCATGAATTTCATAACAATAAATATATATATATATAGCGTTTTTATATTCGCGGAATGGGGGACAAGGGATGGAAATAAAAAAAACCAATTATTTTTCTTTTTCAATATATTCACCTGCAAGACGGATACATTTTTCACATCTTTCAATTAATTTATTTATACCCTCATAAAAAAATGATTTCTCTTTATCTGCAAAATACGCCGAAACTGCCTCCTTGACTTCATCATCGGCAGTAAATTTTTTACCCCGCAGCTCTTTTGTCATTTTCGGAAACACGTAATAATCACTCGGGGTCAGGTCTGGGCTGTAGGGTGGGTGATTCACAATTTCGAAGCCCACCTTATGCAGGGCAGCTAACGCAACGCGGCTCTTGTGGACGGGCGCGTTGTCGTGCAAAAGCAGAACACCTTTTGTCAATTTTCCCCGTCTTTTCTCTTTAATGGCTTCTTTTAGTCGCTCTAATATTGAAGCGTAGTATTCTGCGGTTATAGAAACACCTTTATCTTCATAATCAATCAACAATATTCCTTCCGAGTCCCAAAATACCGTTGCCATGAGTTTCCCAGCTGATTGTGACACTTTAAATTTCTTGGGAGGTGCTGTGCCCTTTTTATGCCACTGCATGGAGTCCTGTTTGGACTCAGGTTCATAATGATGAACCCAAGTTTCGTCTCCAGTAACAATTCCACTCAATACACCATCCTTCTCTTCATTAGAGAGGTCCAAAAATGCACGCGAACACTCTACGCGCTGTTGTTTTTGCGGCGGCGTGAGCATTCTCGGCACCCATCTTACGCTGACCTTAGACATGCCGAGATGATCGTGTAGGATTTTAAAAATTGTTGTATCGGATACTCCAACTATTTCTGCGAGTTGTTTCTTCTTTAGTCGATCATCTTCGAGTACAATTTGTTCAACTTTTTGGATAAGTGCTGGCGTGGTCACCTCAATGTTCCTGCCCGGCCTCGGGTCGTCTTCAAGGGATTCCCTTCCTTGTTTAAATAAACTATGCCACTTGTACACCATGGTTTTTCCTGGACAAGAGTCGCCGTAAACCAATGACATCTCATTCATTATGGTCGCGACTGATTTTCCTTGCCTGGTAAGGAACTTTATAACGGCACGATATTCGATTTTTTCCATATTTCACTTTTCACTCCTGATTATGTTACTTGGTTGACGATAGCTCAAAGAATAACTGTCTAATAACAGTGAAACTTCGTATTTGTACTAATCATGAGTCGCTGCATAGGCCACGCCCCCAATGCGCCTACTCACCCCTCTACAACCCGCTCATTCCGCGAATATAAAAACGCTCCCTCGTATATACTACTGTGGGCAAAAAATAGTAAGACTTTGTTCATAATTTTTAAATTCTTAATTTATTCTTCCAAATCTATTCCGTCCCCCTCAAAGTAATCCCCCCTGGCCCCGATACACCAGCCAACGTTTCTTCCAATTCTCGAAACAGTTGTTAAAGTCAATTTCAGGAATAGCCTTCAATGCGCGTAGCGATTCATGTTTACTGTCTTCAATTGACTCTAAACGGTTTCCCCGAAGCGGTCGTCGGAGTTTGCTGAATAGCCAGAAGTCACACAGAGCTAAATCAGGCGAATACGGTGGTTGCGGCACGATATTGGTTGAAAATTTGGCGAAAAACTCACGAAGAATTAATGCTGTATGCGACGGTGCATTATCATGATGCAAAAACCAAGAGTTGTCGGCCCATAATTCTGGCCTCTTTTTACGAATAGTATCGCGCAAACAACGCATAACACTCAAATAGTATTCTTTGTAGACAGTTTGGCCGGTCGGAAGGAATTCGGAGTGCACCACACCTCGATAATCGAAGAAAACTGTCAACGTAACCTTGATTTTTGACTTGCTTTGACCTGGTTTTTTGGGCTTCGGCTCACCTTTGATACGATATTCGGCCGATTGATCGTCTGTTTCTGGGTCATAAGCGTAGATCCAAGTCTCATCTCCAGTTATGATGCCTTTCATTTTGTCTTGATAGTCGGAAAGCATTGTTTCACAGACGTCAACGCGACGCTGTTTTTCGAAAAAAATGAGTGATTTTGGAACAAAGCGTGCTTTCACTTTTCTTAGGCCCAAATGATCTTTCAAAATGGTTTTCACTGATCCTTCCGATATCCCAACGATGCCAGTAAGGTCTCTGACTGTTAATCGTCGATTCTCAAGTACCAATTCCTTGATTCTATTGACGTGTTGATCAGCAGTTGATGTTGATGGCCGTCCTGGATGTGGTTCGTCATCAACGCGTTCTCGACCCTTTTTGAATAATTTGTACCAATCAGAAACACTTGCTCGCGACAAACAATTATCACCGAAGGCCTTTTGCAACATTCTGAACGTTTTGGCACCAGAAATTTGATTCCGTGCACAAAATTTAATGGAACTTCTTTGTTGAATAATTTCTCTCATTGTAAAAATCGCCGAATGCAGTTCTTGTACTTCAGAAAGACAAGCGTATACTAAACACTAATGATTATTTTGATGTGACATTTGGCACAGATGTCACTGACAGTCAGACCAATGTAGAAAAAAAATATTTCGGCGAATGGGTTTTCGCGCGAAATTTAAATTAAAAAGTCTTACAATTTTTTGCCCACAGTAGTATATGTATATATATATATATATATTGCTCGTTAATTGGGAAGTCGAACATATGATGAATAATATTTCGTAAGAAATATACCCACTCGATATTTGAGAAGTATGGACGCATGCTCTTGATTCTTGATGCACATAACATGATTCGGAGCTTACCAAGCGTTAGCAGCGGTAACTAATATTCATCGTAACGTAAGTAATAAAAAATGTCTGTGGATGTTCATAGAAGATATCCAAACCCAAACATTAAGATAAATATGAGTTCATAGAAATAGTATGAAGTCAAGAAACTCGGTTGTAATGTGCTCCTAACACCTCTACTAAATTAGTCATACTTATAACCGTACCGTGTATGCAAGTTTTAATTCCATATATCTGCATTTTCTTTTCGTATGTCTTTCCTTTCATATTTAAAAATTTTTTTTGTTTCTTCTTCGCAAGTTTTAATTGCGTATATCTGTATTTTTTTCGTATGTCTTTCTTTTTATATTTAATCTTCTTTTTTGTTTCTCCTTCGCCGAACCTTGGGGAAAGACGACGTTCATGAGGCCTGATTAGCGAAAAGGTTGCAATGCAGATTGGCCCATATTTAGAACCATTATCTTTTGAATTTTTGTGATTAGTCCTCCCCCAACTTAAAGTGGAATTTTCCAGTGAACAAGCATTATTTCTTATTCCGTGGGAGGAATTAATTATTGCACACTTTCGCTTTTGAGCTGATAAGAGAGTAAAGATATAAAGCCACGATAAGGTGTTTTTTGGTGTATCCCGAAGATTTAATTCTCGGGCGCAAGGACCATTTTCCTAGCGGAACTTCAAAAATACCTCCTGACTTAGCGTCGTACAAAACGTGAGATTGTTATTATTTCTTTTGTTTGTCATATTTAGAGCGTTAGGGTTGAATCCGATTATATCTAATTAAATTAGGAATTAGTTTTTATCACTACGATGTGTGGCAATTAAATAACGAGTCTGCTGTCAGAAGTGTTAATTAGTGCAAACAAATACTTAACTTTTATTCCCTTCAACATACTCTTCTCCTCTATCTATACATCGCTGTATACGTGTTTTTCATTGTTCAAAAAATCTGTAGTTCATCAGTTATCAGCCTCTTCAACAACTTTGCCGCTTTTGCTTTTACATGTTCAACAGTCTGATAATGTGTTCCCTTTAATGCACTTTTCTCTTTTGGGAACAGGTAGAAGTCAGATGGTGCGAGATCTGGCGAGTAAGGGGGATGATGAAGCACAGTAATGCGTTTTTCCGCTAAAAACTGCTTCACAGATAGGGTATTGGTAGCTGGTGCGTCGTGCTG
This sequence comes from Dermolepida albohirtum, assembly GCA_031893035.1. Lineage (NCBI taxonomy): Eukaryota > Metazoa > Arthropoda > Insecta > Coleoptera > Scarabaeidae > Dermolepida > Dermolepida albohirtum. The sequence continues at coordinate 183,186 of JAVIWB010003701.1, forward strand.
GTATAGAATCCACGAGTCATTCTTTTACAAACCCGGTCTCTTTTATTCTTACATTCATCCGAATACTCAAACGTCGGTCTTTCCACCCAGGTCCGTTAATTTTCTGAACGTTCCCTTTACTTCTTTCAGTCACAGATCGACTAGGACGTTTATCATATTCGAATTCTGCCCGACCTTCAGAAAACCGTTTGTGCTATTCAAAAACTCGAGCAAGAAAGATAACATTTTGTTGGACATTTTTTTAACTTGACAAAGAATTTCAGTTTAATCCGATGCTCTATTTTTATGGCAACTATTATCACGGTACTATTAAATAACTGTGTCCTCTGTAATTAAAGCTCGAAAATGAACTAAAGCCGACAGAGAGACGAAATTTCAAGTTGTTGCTTTTAAAGTATCAAGGTTAATGACATTCCAATTGGAGCATCACACGATGCGGTTGCGCTATGGAGGGAGCGCAGTATTTAATGGCCATGCCTCGTATTACTCTAATAATTTCAATAATATCTTAACGGTTTTCTTTGTAGCTATCTGGCTTGAATAAAAGTTGTTTATCCGTCGCGTCTAACAAAAACTCCGTGACCTTAATTTGTCATTTTTTGTCTTTCGCACGTCAGATATTTTCTTGTCCAGCAACTATTTTTGAAACATTAATAATTTAGTAGACAACATTCAGTAATTTTAACCTAATAACATAATAATCAGTATAACAGTATTTTGAATTTTTAACGTCAATAGTTGCATATTATTCTGTCAGTAATTTTAGTGAAAGTAATTTAAATTTTATATAGGTTGTAAAGTTCGGGTAAGCAAATTTTTTTAATGGTGGCTATTATACAATAGCTAACTTATGTGAACCTAATATACTTATATATGGGGAAAAATATGTTGTGAAGTTTAGTTCTGTGTAGAAGATTAACTTGGCCAGTTCGGTATTCACACCATTTATTTCTTACCTCCCTTTTGTAATTAAACTTTTTTTCTTACGAAAATACGCAATTGGCTTATGAATGTTTGGTTTTTTCTTTTGTATATATATTGTTATTTTGATACATACCCTCCTTTGCTACATGCAAATTGGATAATAACTCGTTTTGGCCAAACCTTAACCCGTCTTTAATGTTAGACGGCGTTTGAGAATACTATAATACACTGGCGTCCATTTAACATCTTTATTAATTCATTTTGAGAATCCACCCCTATAAGCTCATGACCGGGTGGAATTCCTGAAAGCAACCACAGATAGGTCCGATAGGCTAGCAACCCTCTCTTGGGTATATTTACATTCCAATTCTTTTTATTTGTTTTTATCTTCGTTCATGTCGCACAATTTGTATAAAATATCAATGTAAATTTAATAACTTATAAAATCGCTTATTCGTCATCAATATTACATATTGAGATCAATCGAATTAATAATTGTCTAAATCGTAAAGAGCTATTATTTTCCCTCTTGTTTAAAGAGAGTGTAAGTCCTTCATTCAACGCTCGAAGGGTATATTTGTAGAATCTATAGAATGTAACAATGCTGTTTGTCGATGGATCGATTGTTTTAAAGCTGGAAAAACAGTACTAGAGGACGATTTTCACAGTAGACGGCTGAGCACTTCTGAAATGAAAGAAACGTTGCTGCCATAGATAACATACTCAAAATATTATTCGTGAAATTAGTGCTAACATAGGCACAGGTACACGGTGGGTTCACGAGATTTTACGCGAATGTTTGAGCGTAAAAATATTTCAGACTGTTCAGTTACAAGACTGTTGCAACCGAAATAGAAATTCATACACATACCACGAAGTTCAAGCTCTGTTACGGCAAGTAATTTTGGTAACGAATAATAACTACTGATGAAATATGTATACGTTACTCCATTCATGAGACTAAAAATCAGTACAAGATGGTACAAAAGCAGAGATGGGCCTTCGCTTAAAGCACGTGCTGTTCTGTTGGTTGGAAAAGTAATGCTTACTGAATATCTGAGATTGCGAGTGGATTATTTTTAGAGATTATGTACCGAGAAGTACTAGAATTAACGTATTCTTTTCTTTTTTTAATATGTTGTTCATTTTATTCTAACTATAGCTTTTATTCTTCTGTGTTTGGGTTTTTCGATTAGTAAGGATAATAAAACAATTAGCTTAATATATACTAACGTTTCGGGATGTTTTCCCTCGTTTTTCGAGTTATCTAATGTTTTCTTTTTCTTTTACCTTTAACCGAAAATACATCGATTTTGTATATTCACATTTTTATTTGATAGATTTTTTTATAATTTTTAAAATATGTTAGTATTTATAAGTACCAATGTACGTTTTCTATCTATTGAATATTACCAATTTATAAAAATACAAACATTTTTAAATTAAAAAGATTATATCGTGTTTCTGTATGTTTATACTTATGTGTTCCGTCAATTACACACATAAGGATAAACGTACAGAAATACAGTATGATATTGTTGATTTAAAAAATGTTTGTGTTTTTGTAAATTTACAATTTCTAATAGAAAAAGATATACATACTTATAATGATAATACATTTTAAAAATTATAAAAAACTATCAAATACAAATACGTGTACGTAAAATCAATATATTTTAGGTTAAAGGGGGCGGGGGGGGGGACAATTAAATAACTTTAAAACGGAGGAAAACTCCCTGAAATGTAGTTAATATAAATTACCTGTTTTATTATCCCTACTGGAAAACCTCAAACAGAAAACAATAAAATTTATAGACTAGAATTAGAACAGAATATTATTTTAAATGGTTTAGGAAGTTACGTAAGCGTTTGTTATTTCAACAGAATAATGCATGACCCCATACCGTACGAAGAACGAAGGATATGTTAAATGAATTGCTTTCGCACTCATCCTATTCACTAGATTTGGTACCTAATGATTATTATCTATTGCTAAATTTGGAAAAATCACTACGGAGTGATCGATTTCAGAGCCCAAATGAGGTTAAACTTACTAAAAACAGATGCTTTGCAGATAAGCGAAAAATATCTTCGAGGGTGGTTTAGTTTCACATCGGTATAAGTGTGTTCAATTAAATGTAGATTGTATTGAAAAACATTACAATTTTAATGAAAATTGGCACAATAAAAAATTATAGCCAAATTCTTTGAACTTTGAACATTTAGTGCGTAGTCAATTGATGTCATAGAGTCACAATGAGTTTTAGGGTAAGTATAAAAATTAATTTACCGTTAAACTATGTATTTCATTCAATTTTAATTTTATAATAATTTATATATTATATTTATATTTATTATATTTTGTTCAAGCAATGTATTTATTTATCTGGTTGAAAAACATGAAGACTTCTATTTTGACAAATAAATATCTTAATGGGTTTCTTCATCACGGTTGAATAAAAATTGTTTATCCGTCGAGTCTAGCAAAATACTATAGACGAATTATTCGTGGAATTAGTACTAATGTAGGAACAGGTACACGGTAGGTTCACGAGATTTTACGCGAACGTTTGGGCGTAAAAATATTTCAGACTGCTCAGTTACAAGGCTGTTGGCACCGAAATAGAAATTCAGACACATACTAAATAGAAAAAATATTTCACGTCACTATATTCGTTCAAAATACAAATGTATCGATACCTAATATTTTAGAAACACTTTAAAATTTGCTATAAAATATGTAATCTATATATTTTGTTCAGTTTACATATACTTATTTTTCTGTAAAAATGGTATTTTTGTTTCTTGAAATATTTCATAATCGATTAGCTTTTAGATAAAAGCCACTATTGCGTTTGTGGAAAATTATAACTTTTCTTTCGACCATCACAGTCAAATAGCGCTTGCTACGTGCTGATTGCACAAGAGAGCAAATGCTGCGGGTCGCGAACGACCGCTCGGGGGAGCTTAAGTTGTTCCGGGCAACAACCGAACGATGCCAGCCAGCTATCGCGGAGGTCGTGGTTCGCAAGTTCAGATTTTTTTTTTATATTTGATTTTAGCCTTGAGATTACAAAAAAAGAAGGGCGCCAAGAGCGAAATTTACGGCGGATGTATTCGTTTGGTTTCTCACAGACTGTAGCTCTATTGGCCTGTGAGTTGCCTAGAATTCCCCACGGTTTCGACGGGTAATTAAAATTGACACACCCAGTACATTTGTACTCAACAATTCCACAATTTATTGATTATTCCCTCAACAGGTGAAATTTTAAATAAATAATTTTAAATAAAAGGAGGAAATAAATATTCCAGCAACACAAAAAAAAACATTAAAGTTTTCGGCGACCCCGATATATATATATATATATATATATTGAGTTTACATTTCCCACATATAATTTCGTAAAGTAATTAAATCTACAAAAGTTGATTCCCTAAATTTATTACATTACCCACATATAATTTTGAAAACTAACTAAATCTAACTAAATTGGATCACTAAATTGGCAAACAATTACGACGCCTTATTCTTTTGCTCTAAGGTTCCCACTCAGTGAATTACGTTTTTTTTTTGCTAATGTCGAAGTATAATTAAGTAAAACTGGAAGCTACTTATCGCATTCCGTTCTGTGGTGCAATTCCCGTGCCGTGGTGCAATTTCCATGCGGCCCAGAAATTCCGTCGGAGGTTGGTGGCACAGTAGCGTTGGCCGTCACGATGCTTCGTCGGAGTTTTTTTTATATGAGCGGGCACCTAGACCGCGGTAATTGGAAAACCCTATAACAACAATACCAATAAGGAATTGTACTCAAATTCTTAGTTAATTGGCAGACACATACCTGTGGATTTTGCTAATTACGCTCAGATACACATGCGATTATGAGAAATCGAAGCGGGTCGATATTGCACGTCTAACCCTTTACGGAGCTAACTTTCAAATGCCAACGATATAGATAGATATGTTATATCGAACCAGGGCGAGTAAGACGAACGGGGGGATGTTTTTGCATTTGCTAAAAGAACATCTGCTCATCACAAAAAGCGTTCATTGATATCAACAAAATCAAGGTCGATGTAAACGTACGCCGAAATATATTTATTTAAATACATTTTTAAAACTTTAGAACGAATATGATATCTTAAATATGTGTTTCCACATAACCTTCATCAACGACCATAGGCGTCCCTTATATATAATACGACGGGGTTCTTTTAACAAATAAATAAATATACAAGACTCCGAAATTGTTCTAAATGAAAAATAAACCGTAACACGCTATCTACATGATTGTTCTCTAATCTAATGTAGTAACTGTGGATATTAATAATCTTCATTATTCTCTTAGTACTCCTACTATCAGTAATCTTAATTGTACTAACTTGAATATAATGGAATTCTAACTACCAGTATGTATTAAAGGGTACACGAAATCGGTGTTAGACATTTCGCAACGCATTTCACATTTCCATGGTGCTTCATTTAAAATACATGGAACGTAACTTTTTAGATGTAAGGATATATGCGGGAACTAAATTAACGACATTATATAATTTGGCATAGGTTGCGTAAAATATTTCCTCGCATTTCGTGATCTATTGTGAAATTCTTAAATTTGAAGTCATGCAATTTCACTGCGTATTCTTGCACGTTAGGTATTTTCTTTTGAAATACACGTTTATGATAATGTATTTCCTACAGCTAACATTTATACTTTCATTGCTTTTCTCGATGTAATTAACTGATATTTTCGTACAAGTAAGGAATATATTTGATTCTCGAGGAATACAGTCGATAGCCATCGAAGTATATGTAACTAGAACAACACTACATGTATTTATAATAACACAAATTTCAATGAACTCTTGAAAAGCCCAATGGATCCAGTTTATTAATAAAAGAGCGTCATCGATAGAATTAAATGCTTTGGCATAATCTATATAGATTACATCTAGTTTTGAATGATAGTCAATGCTTCAGTAGTATATTGAGTTTGCAATTGTTGATTTAACACCAGTAAATTAATGTTAGATAGGTAATATATATTTTATGTTATTGTACATTTGTTCGCATTCAGTGTGTTTGGAAATTTTGCCAAAGTTAACAGGAATTGCTATTGGCTTTCAGTTACTTACATATGTATCTAAAGATTTTTGGAAATGAAGATAGTTTCGAAGATGAAATGCAAATTTAATTTTATATTTATATTTTGCCCAATAGAATTTTTTCCATTAAAAGGACAAAATCAATTACACATACACACAAATGTTCAAAAAGAACAAAAAGTAAATGTAAAATTTCCTAAATAATAACTAAACATAATAGTTATTTACATGAAAGTACCTGACTGAAGAAAAAAAAATACATGTAAAATTATAGAAACAAGCACAGAAAAAATGAAAACTTAGCAATTCCTCCTACTTGCCCTCAATTGCTAGTCTGAGTAATGCTCCCATGGAGTCATTATGAATGTCTCCTGCGCAAAATGTTTTATTAAAATTACTGCACATTACATATAGAGGCGACTTTAATATTACATTAGTTCTAGAAGGTGGACAGGAAAATGCAATGTGATAACAAACCGACAATCGAGGAATGTGAAAATTCAGTTCCTGAAGGAGGGAAGGACAATCGACGTCATTATGCATAAGTTTTTACAAAAATATTAAACCAGTAGAAATGCGTCTGTCTTTCAGCGAGGTGACATCAACCATTGCAGCAGTTCCAACTGGTCAATACCTTGTGCTGGATAAAAGCCATCAACTCAAAATGAGAGATATTTTAAAAACTGTCGTTGTACAGCTTCCAAAATGTTCTTATGGACATGATAGTAGGGATACCATACCAAAGATCCATATTCAAGTTTCGATCTAACGAACGAAAAATACAGAGACTTCATAGCTTGTATAGACGTAAAGGCTCTACAACTACGTATAGCAAAACTCAATGGTTTCTTCGCAGATAAGACGACTTTTTCGATGTGGTTGACAAACGTGAGTTTCTCATCAAATAAAACGCCCAGATCTTTGACTAAATTAGTCCTTGTGAGTGAAGTAACAGGCAATGAATAGTCGTATCTAATTGGGTTGAGCTTCCTTGTGTATGTCATAATCCTACATTTAGATAAATTTAGCTGTAAATAGTTACTCTCGCACCAATTATTAGTTATGTTTAGTTGATTTTGCAGGAAGATACAATCATTCATAGTTTGGATAGAGACAAAAATTTTTAAGTCATCAGCAAAAAGCAACTTCTTGGACGCACTACTATATATACAAAACAAAAGCTGTCCTGAATTCGAGCCCTGAGACACACCCAAAATTACGTGAAAATGATAAGATTTATGCCCATTATAGTACATATATTGTCCCCTGTCATGCAAGTATGACTCAAAAAACTTGAACAATGCGTCGCTGAGCCCAACTGATTTTAATTTGTTTAGTAACACCAAATGATTTACGCGACCAAAAGCTTTAGATTTGTCAGTATATATGATATCAACCTATCCGTGTTGATCCAAAACGTTCGCAACATACTGGGTGAACTGCACTAAATTAGAAACCGTTGATCGTTTTCCAACAAAACCATGTTGATCGTGTGACATAACATTATGAATTGTTGGAGACAGATAAGTATAAATGCACATTTCTAGTCCTTTGCTGAAATTTGAAAGTACAGCAGTAGTCTGTAGTTGGCAATAACTGCCGGATATCCATTCTTCAGCACAGGACATATTCTTGCTAATTTCCAACAATTAGGAACGGTTGAAGTTCTTAATGTCATGTTAAATAAAATTGTCAAAGGATATGTGAAGATGTCTGCACAATCCTTCAACAGGAAACTTGATCATCTCCAGCCGTAGTTTTGTTCGCTAGTTTCCTTAACGATCAATTAATAACAAATGCCTCAATGAATTTAATATGAATGTTTGAAGAGTTATAAGAAACAGATTGTTGTTAATTCATACTGGCATCAAACTGGATGAATACCGATTGAAAGTATTTAGCAAAGGCGTCAACAACCTATTTAGAATCATGTAGAGTTCCATTTGCTGTTCTCATCTCCCCAGGAATCCTAGTCATACCCTTTTTTGTTTGAATGTAGGACCAAAAGTATTTCGGATCACCAATTATGCTTTTTTGCACCTCCCTCAAGTACTTTTTATAGGCTGCCGATATTTGACATTTCAAAAGGGCCCTGATACGCTTGAAGAGTTGGAGATCGGTATCAAGGCTTGTAGTTTCTATACTTAGAACGATAATAGTTTTTCAATTTCAGAGTATTAAAAATTTCATATGTATACCATATAGGAAATTTGTTCCATTTATTACTGAAACGCGGCACATATGAGTCGAAAAGAAAGTATAGTAAACTGTAAAAATTATAGCACGCGACATTTATGTCAGTACAAGCGCAAAGAAAAAACCAATCAATTCTAAGAAGTGTGTCATACAGAGCATTGAAATTGGCTTTTTTAAAGTTTTATGTTTGCTCATTTAAATATGGCTCAAAATTTGTACAATACTCTTGACAGACTGAGAGATTAATTGAAAGGGTCGTGAGGTGTGGATCGATGCGGATTAATGGATCATCATTACAAAGAACTGTACATTGCATATTTGTTATATGCCTTCATCCGTCTTATGTCCTGAGATACTTCATTAATTTCAGGCTGTAGAACTCCGATACAGTTAGTTATACGAGGAGAACTAGAAAAAGAAGTAACGTTTAATAGTGACAATGTTTTTCTACTTATTTGTCAAATTAGATTTTAATTTGTTTATTATTTTGTGCTTTATAAAGAGTTTTTTAACAAGAAAATGAGTTTCATAAAACTAGAATATCGCAGTCAACAAATTTTTGACAAAAGGACAAAATTCTCCTAAAATTGTTCACGAACGAATGATTGCAATGAAGCCTTATCACATTCTAAAGTGATTACTGTGGCGTGGTATTGATTAACAGAGAATACCCCTCACTTTCTTGAGCTAGTTTTAGCAGTCTGGACGTCAAACAAAAGGATCGTTTAAGGTAAGAATACAGCTTGCTAAGCGCAGGACGGGACGTTATAATATATTTATAGATATACTTTTGAAAGAGTATTTTATGTAATAAATATATTTCAGTTATGTGTTAACTATATCGTGATTGTATTGTAACTTTATTGCTTCCTCTCCATTTCTGGATTTTATCTGTTGAATATATAATAAATTATTACTATTATTTAAATGTCGATCACTCTGTTATCTAAATTATAATAAATTTTGTCCAACATTCAAAACAACCCAGTATCAGTTTTTTATGGCCGAAATCATATTAATTTAAATAAAGGAAGTTATAAGAAGTTAATAATTACTCTTTCATTCATAACAGAAACTTAATGTATGTGATTTTTGCATTTAAATATACATGTACTATTCCCTATTTATTGTATTAATAAATTTGCAAAATACATATAAAAGTGTATGAAGTTACAAACGCGTGTACCATTTGGTACATCAGAGAAAAGTAGGTACAATGTTGCAAGTTGTAGGGGAAGAAACAAATAAACGTGCGAAAGTTGATGGAATGTAAAAGCAAACAAAGACACTAAACTAACAACCGTTGTGTTCTTTCTAGCGAATTTAAATATTTCACAACAAAGCCTATATCTTATTGAAAATGATGGATAAAGGAAATTAACGTCGAAGTTTAGAGAGGAAAAGGAATGACAATCACTTTGATCAATTTTGTATACTCTATACTATTTTCCTGTTAGTTCCAACTAAATGTATATGATACTATTATCACTAATATGGAAATTTTTTTCGATTTTCAGAAGTATGGCAAAAGTAAAAATTATTATAATACAATTCAGCAAGAAATGGAAACCTCGAAAAGTAATGAAAATAAGAAGCTAATATTATTTTAAAAATATTCAGCAATTGTTAGAAAAGAACGTCCGAAGATTACTTCCATTTCGTTGCACATATTATAGAAGCCTCGTTGTAAAATTTGCTATAACATTGCACTGCATTTCTAGCGGTACTGTGGTTGCTTCAACTGGCATTCTTTTTTTTATATCTGGATGGTCTTTGAAAGTTTATGTTGAAACATTTTTATTTCTTTATACCTAAAGAAAAAGCCACATGGGGTCAAGTCAGGTTTGACCAGGTAATGTCGTCATTCCTGCTAATAACACGAACGGGAAACGCTTGTTTTGGCACATACATTGACACTTGTGCTGCGTGGTGGTCACACCTCTTCATGGAAAAGTGTTGCCTTGTGTCTGTAGATAGTGATTCCAGCAAGAAAAGCTGACCTAACGATCAGAGTTCATAGTTGGTGGGTAATCAGCTTCATTCTAAAAAAAATTAAAATTCATTATCCATAACGAAGAAATTGTACACCACGCGACTACTTTCTTTAAATCTAGAGTCTAGGGGTGCAGTTATTACTAGTTATTGTTTGACCAGAGAAAATTTCGTTTGTTAGCGGAGCCACTGTGACGAAAGTAAGCACTCATCCAAATGTTATGCAGCACCTTATCGTTGCCATTAATGTGTTGCAGCATATGTACACAAGATATTAACCGAGCAGAGTAATCTTGAATATTGAGAGATTGAACTAATCTAAACTTTTAAAAGGTGGTAGTGAAAGTTGTGTGCAAAAGTCTTCTCATCACGCCGTAGGTTAACCCAAAAAAAGAAGATTTGGCGTCGAATAGATCTTCGTGGACACTCTTCCACTGTATTTATTATTGCTAGAATAGTCTCTAATATGTGGTAGTGCAATCACCGCCACTTTAAACCACTAGTTTCAAAGTTTCTTCTTCACTTTCGAATAGCATTGTTAGAACTTACACGGGCAAGAGGCGATAAACAATAGGTTAAACTTAACGCTTATTGGCCACAGATAATTTTTTTCCATTTTGGCGTCCTACCACTACTATCTCTTGTTGAACTACTAGTTTTAAGTTTTTTCTACACTTTTGAATAACACAAGCGGCTGTAAACGCTCGTTGAGCACAGACAAAATGTTTCCTATTTTGGTAATGTGCTTTAGTGGCAAATATGCGTTGTTCACTCAACTATGCCTCTATGATTACTAATATTTCGGTTTTTAAAATTACAATAATAAAATCATCTTGGCTCCCTTCTATTTTTCTTGCAGTGACGCCTTCAAACCATCTCGTTTGGAAATAACTCAATACATAGGATAACTTGTTACTGCTAGCAACACGAAAAAAACACGAAAATAAATCTTTCTGTTTTCTGATCGCTATACCTTACTGCACAGCTCCGAAAAGGGCTTTCGGAATCGACACAGAAAAAACTAAATAAAACTTAATTTTCACATTACACTAATCATTGCTGCAGAACATTTATTACATGCTTATAAAATTTATTTAAAATGCCAAAAAATTAAAAATTTAAGAACATCGACTATTGAATAATAATTGAAGAAGTAGAATTGTCCTAAATTTTCCTAATAAATTTGATATTTTTGAAGGAACAACCTAAAATATGGATTATTGCCAAAGATTCTGTTTATATCTCTATATTCATTGTCGGACTTTAAAGAAAAATATTTAAATTGTTATTATATTTGCCAAACTGAATTAGTAATTTATTAAAACTAATATTTTGCGGGAATGTCAAATTATATTTTAAATTTTTCGTATATATGAATATTGAATGGTCGCTATAAATAATTCATCAAACAAACACATTGCGAATCGATTGGAAATTGGCTAGTATTTCATGTGGTCAGTAAATACATTGCCTAAAACAATTAACGAATGTTTCATAAAAATTATAACAGCTTAAAAAGAAAGTTGATTTGGTATCATTTTTTGGTTTTGTTACGCTTCGCATACAAAATAATTTTGTATCATGTTTTTAAATTATTAAATACGATTCGATTTAAGAATACCTTAAAATTATTATAACAAAGCCCATTTTTCAAGAAAATATTGACTGCTGCGATAGGCATTTGCATGTAAACTGCTTTCTAGAACAGCCTCTCAATATTACATTTAATATTACTTTTAGTCTTATCCAATATTTAATTAGAATCTTGTTTCAAACTTTTAATATCTTGTCGCAAAATACGTATTTATTATTCTGCTATATATCGATCTGCCTCATAATTATACTTAAAACGTATTCCTATCAATTTGTCTGTTATATTATATAACGATTACATTAAGCAAGTTGTGTTACGCATCATCTTAAAGAGCTTTTTACGGATAAGCTTTTAATTATATTGTTTCTAATATTGTCGGAATCTCTTTAATTATATTGTGCCTTCTATTTATTTATTTATTTATTATTATATATTTTTATTTAATTTTAGTGTGGTGTTCCTATTTTCTCATTGGTTCATTCCAGATTAGTTACTGCAGCTTCCTTTGTCCCACAGATTAATTTAAAAGCCCTATCTTTTAGGAACGCGCTCTTTTCTATCATACACATATACCTCAACTATGGAACACGTGGATGTTCGTGAGTGAATTTATTACCGTAACTCTGTACATGTGGCTTTCAATGTACATATTTAGCAGTCTCGAAATACAACACCATATGCAAGTACATATGTAAATACATCACGTATTGTTGGATACCTATTTTAATTTACCAATTTTTGTGCATTCTATTTCATAGTTGGTAGACTTCCGCGGTCGTGGTCCATACTATCTTCTTCTTCCGAGCTGGAACCGCGTGACTAGTATAACTGTCGACGTTTCGTATCCACTCTTTCGGGACATCTTCAGGGCTCAACTACTGCTATTGTCTGTTGCACTGAAACTAGTCCAGAGTGGATACGCAGTTATACGAGTGACGCGGTTCTAGCTCGGAAGCCCAGTAGAAGATAGTATTCTATTTCACAGTTTCATTACTTATACTTTTATTACAAAATTTGCAATTGATTACGGTTTTCTTTTCACACATTACTTTCTTTTAATTATTTTTATTAGTATATTCATAACGTTAAGAATTCTTTTTAATTAAAATTTGTATAGTAAGTAAATTTTTAAGGACAACATTTTTGTTTTATTTCTGCTAATGATTTTTCTTTCAGCTGACCACGTGTCGTGGGCTTTTGTTACTCGTCATAAACTAGTTACTAATTGCTTTTCCATTATCACTGTGACGCTATAGCTAGCCCGGAACTCAATTATTTTTATTTTTTTTACACACATTTAGTATTCAAACAGTAAGAGTTTCGGTGTATTTGTGACAAAGTGGTTGAACATATTATTGTATTTCAACTTCTATGGATAAGTATTAATGTATGAAGATATTCAATTTATTGCAATTCTAAAAAACTAAAGTTCAATATTGTGTATGATCTCCACAGATATGTGAAAAACATTTGGCATCTTAATCTTGCGAAACCATATCATTCTTTCCTGACAGAAATATGTAATTCCTAAAGCATTCAGCGTTCTTGGTGGCATATTTCGTGCAACAATACGTGTTCCTAAAACATTGGAAGCATTGTATTCTCATCTGCGGAATTGGCTGGTCATTCCATTCTCTCTATACCAGCTTTAATCCTTGCTGATGATATTAGCGATAAAAATAAATTATCCCACTGTTGCATATGGAAGAGTAATTAGTCGCGGAATTTCAGTTAGATATCTTTAGACAGTGAGAGCTTCATTTTTCATGAAATAAAGATCGATATGTGGCCTTTAGTATTTATCTCATACCATCACGCCACTACTATAAAATTAAAGTCTTTCCTAAAGAAAATGTAGGTTATTAGGTGGGTCGAATTCATGTCAAATCAAAGTATGTACTCATCGCCATTCATTACTATCTCATTTGATATGTTCACTTGCACAGATTCTACGGTATTTTAAATGCGAACCAAGTGTCTTCAGACAAATGTGTAAGCCTAACGTATGCAAATGATTTTTTATTGTTTGCATATTCGGTAGTAGCCTTCCAGTGGTAGCAGCAAACTCATAAATCTGGATTGCGTTAAGAGTGTAATTTTTAAGTGCCAATTGTGATCATAAAGGCGAACTTTTGGACACTGGCCGAGGGATGTGTTGAAGTGCAAGTTTATACATTTCAGTAACGATGATTTTAACATGTATATAAACGCCTTGCTCCCTTTTCTATAGAGGTTGAATTCAGTATATAGAAATATTTGTACTTGTATATATTATATTAATTGATACTACTTTTCTTCTCAATTATATAAAATATTCGTTAATTATTTTGAGCAGTGTATGTAGGTATATACTTCTTGAAAAACCATTTCCTTCTCTCATTGATTTCAATGCAACGACGGTGACCATGCAGGCGTAAAACATATTTACTTATTTCTCAAAACTTTAATTACCAATTACGGTAACTTTTAGGTACGATTGAAAAGATCAATTTTTTTGCTACGCTTGTTGATGAATGTTCGTACTTGAGTTCACCTCTACAGAAGAGAAGGATAGGATGAGGTAATAATTCGCGCAAAATCTCACTTAAAGTTCTGGAAGTTTGTTAATGTAAAAGTTTTCTGAGTCTAAATAATAACACTAATTGTGTACTTACAAAAAGAAGTATTTATTTATTTAAGTAACACAAATAACAAAATGTACTTTTTGTATCAGGGATAGAAGCAATAGTCTTAAAGTTTTGTTTTGTTTGTTGGAATATGCTTTTACTTTATTTATTTATTTTATATTCGTTTTCCAAAGGAAACTAAGAACGATCTACTATTACTTTATTATTACGTTTTAAAAATTTTATCATCAAAGTTTATTCTGGATGCCTATGATACAATATTTAAACAAAAAATGATTTATTTTTGACATTTTTTTCTCAAATTGTAATTGCAGTGAGATTGCGAGTCCAAATGCGACATTTTTAATGAAATTAGTACTAACTCGTTAGTTTATCTAAAATCTATATTTATGACAATTCTATAGTCAGTTATTTATTATGAAGATGGCATAAAAGAGACACAAATTTGAAATGAGGCGAATGAGTCGGAAATTAGATATTTTATTATTTTCAACATAGTCTTTCATACGACTTTAAATCAATTGGACCAACGATACTGAAACGTTGTGATAGAATGTTTGTTAAAATATTTTTCAAATTCTTGAAAAACTACTTTGCTACTGCAAAAAGTTCATTATGCGATTGAAATTGTTTTCTGGGAAGGAAAAGTTAGAATTTGGATGGGGAAGTCACTAAGGGCAAGCTCTTGCTAATAGAGTAGGGGAAACGCAACCTCAAATCTGAATTGATCCATTTTTCGCGAATAATCTCATTGGTGTGAAAAAGTGTGTTGCCGATATCAAAGAAAATTGTTTAATGGGCCATTCCAGGCAGTTTATCTAAAACAGTTTTAATAAATTTTTCTGGCAGAATGGCAATACCGTTGCATTAGTTTGTTGAAAATAATTCTTTAAAATCTCATCACCATGCAAATTATGTTACGTTCCATTTTTATACTTCTTCATCAAAGAAAATTGAAAAAAATCATATGCTATAAAATTGCTACCCACAGCTTATACCATCTGCGAAAGTAGACGGAACTAAACAATCTAAGAAGAAAAAACGGAATATTGAAGGAAGAAAATTAAAAAAGTAAGAGAAAAATGAAGTCGATGGAGGTGAGAGTGAATACATTGGAAAGAAGGAGCTCAAGGAAGAACATCATAATTTCTGGAATGAAAATGACATAGGAAGGTAAATTTGATTGGAATATTGGAAAGAAAAATTTTATAAAGAGTAGTATGGAGGTGGAAATAGGGATAAAAGGGGTGGGAGAGGTAGAAGATACACTATATGGGATTGAATTAGAAAATACAAGTGATGCAAAATAAATATAAATAAAGCCCACACGAACGGAAATCCAAACAACTAATAAGACCAGAAAGGTAAGGAATGAAATGGAGACGACGATTGTGACAATGAAGGTTGTGAATTTTACACAGAAAGGAAGTAACAAAAATAGATCTTAGAAAAAATAGGTCGAAAAAAGATAGGAGGAACAGAAAATCAAGAAAATTAACCCAAATATAATCATGGAAGGTGGTACTTAGACAGAGGAAGTGCTGGTGATGAAGGGAAGAAGGAAACGATAAAAATAGGATTTGGAACGTCAGAAGTCTGAACGGCAAAGAGGACGAACTCATGGAAGAGTTGAAAACAAAAAAAAACTAGACTACCAGGAATAACAGAAACTTAAAAAGAGGGCAATGGAAGAGTGAAAATAAGGGAGGGGTATATATTGTTTTGGTCTGGAGTAGAAAAGTCGAGAGGAGTGGGATAGTCAGAGAGGAAAAAAATTGGAACAATTTAAAGAGAAAACTTTATAAATGGAAAACTAATCTCGGCACAAACAAAATGGGAAAGAAATTAAACCGATATGATAAACACAAAATTCACGCAAAGATATTCACAAATTCACCAGAAAAGTACCGTCCAGGAGAGAAAAATCTATAATAGACTACTTTATAGTTTGTAGAGAGAGTTGTAAATAAATTAAGGATGTTAAAGGTCAGACAAGCCAAAATTGGAGGTGATCACTTCCTAGTAAGAATGGAAGTCAAAAAGACAACAGAGGAAACAAAGCAACCCACAAGGAGAAAAATTATAAAGAAAAATATCAAAAGTTACATGCTAGAGCAATCGAAAACAAGAAGGAAATACCAAAAATTGTTAGAAACGAGAATAAGTAAGATAGAAAAAATAAAATGAGAAGAGCAAATAAATGGAGATACTCCAAGGTAAACGTCATACTAACAGCTAGGCAGAGTTGCGGAACAAGAAAAGTAAACAACGTGAACAGAACTAAAAGTAAGTGGTGAACGGAAGAATTACAAAATAAGATCAAATAAAATAAACAAAGATAGACGAAATACAAAACAGGAAGACTATAACCAATATAAAACAATTAATAATGTAGTTAAATATCTAGAAAAAGAAGCATAGAAACACACGTGAATAGAATTTAGAACAAAAATAACGAAACTTCAAAGAAAATAAGAAATTATTTTATAGTACATTAAGACGATAAAAAAATAGAAAATTACCAAGACTATCAAATATAAAAGATAAAAAGAGAAACATCATAACCGACGAAACAAAAATAATGGAAAGATGGAGACACTTTGAAGAATTGATGGATGAGGTTCCGGAGAAGGAACAGGAGGAGCATATAGAAGAAAATGTTACACAACTGATACAAGAAGAAGAATTAACGATAGCGATCAATATGTTGAAATTAAGATAAGCACCAGGGGGTAACGAATTTACGCTGGAAAATGAAATTAATGGACGACGACGCAAGGGAAATATTTAAAAACTTTCTAAATGATATTATTAAAGAAAAAAAATACCAAGTGATTGGAACACCGACATAATATTATGAATATACAAAAAAGGAGATACTAAAGATTACTCTAACTACAGAGAAATTACTCTAGTGTACCGGACAAAATATTCACGAGAATAATAGAAAGCAGACTGAGAGAAGGACTAGAGAAAACATTGGGAAACACACAACATGGGTTCAGAAGAGGTAGAAGTGTACAAGATTTAATATTTATAATGAGACAACTAGCAGAGAAAATTTTAAACGAAGAAAGAGAAATGCGTATATGCTTCGTAGACTTATACAAGGCCTTCGATAAGAAAAAGAGAAATGATGTTTAGAGAAGTTTAAGAGAAAGAGGAATAGACGAAGACAAGTTTAAAATCATGCAATCACTACGCAAGCATAAAATAGGAACACAACAATGAATTAATAGAATTTATGACAAAAATAGGTTTGTAACAAAGATGTGTACTTAGTCCTCTATTGCTCTCCATTATCATGGATAACGCCATAAGAAATTGCAAAGTAAAATATAAAAGTATGCATATAGGATACTGTAGGATGAGACCAATACAAATACTAGATATAGGTACTATTTTCGGATGTCGTCATAATTATCGTAGTTTCAAGGAAAAAACATACAAAGAAATCTAAATGAATACCAAAAAGAACTAAAATTGAAAAGTCTAGAAATGAATATAAGAAAATTTGAGACGATGATAATGGCAAACGAAGATAAAGAAGATAAAATAAAAGTGTGGGGTCAATTATTAGAACTTGTTAAAAGTTATGTATTTCCAGGAACGGTAATAGAGTACAACGCAAAAATGGACAAGGACATAACAGAAAAGTGGGAAGATTGTATAACATATTGAAAAGCACATTCTTTGGAAAAACAGAATTCCAAAAGAGATAAAAGCCCACATTTACATGTTGTAAGACCATCCTTGATATACGGAAATTAATCATGAACAATAACGAAAAGAACTTCTAGTAAGATTAAAGCAATGGAAATGACGGTATTAAGGAAAATGAAAGGAATTATCAGAAGAGATAGAAACTCAACAGTGGTGGAAGAAATGGAGATAATGCCGATTGGCAAAGTAATTGAATGAAGACAGATGAGTTGGCAAGGACACATATGTAGAATGGAGGAAGATAGAATTGCCACAGAAGCGTTCGAAATAAAAATACCAGAAAAAAGCAGGGCGATCACAAAGAAGATGAGAAGTGCAAGTTAGACAGATAACTAATAATCCAGATAATGATGTGGAGGGAAATAGATATAATAGGGCAAGACAGACAATTAGAAATAACTGAGATAAATAGTCCGGCACCTAATGGTATAAGGACGTCTGATTAAATAAAGATATAAGCCAGCGAATAAGAAAATTTTTACATGCGTTCGTTTTCTCTTTCCTCTTGACGGAAATACAACGCTCGTTAAAGCATAATAAAAATTATTATGCAATGTTCAGTTTCTCCAAAGAAGTGACGAAATATATTCCCTGGCAGAAAAATTCAATTTTATACCCTAAATTAGAAGAGAAGTAATTACTGCTACCCAAAAGATAATGTCTCTAATTATTAAATAATTCTAAATTGCAACCTTTCATAATACAGGTTTGTTAAGCCTGCCGCTTGCGTCGACACCTTTTCCAACATTCAGGAGTACATAAAAAACATAAAAAAGTAATGCAAATATGAGATTAAACTTTGCATACGTGTTTTAGACATAAATACGGCTGATTTAATAAAGATGTTTCTAGCACGTTACAAATGATTTTAAACTGGCCACAGTATGATCAGTATCCATTATTTTGTATGAATGCTGATGCAAGTTCACAACATTTCTATTTTCTTCGAAGACTACACTATTGTTGCTTCACCATCCTGAACATTATTGACTGTTCGTTTCTTGTGTCACTGCTATCAGATTTTGGAGTAACAGATTTTTAATAATAGTGATAATAATAATAATAAGTATTATGGTCGGACAGAGCAAGTTCCAATTACAGGAAAAATAATACTAACGTACAAATAAAGCCTAATACGTAAAATAAGAGTAGCTATAAGTAATAAGAAAATAAATTAAATGTATGGAATGGACATTTTTTTTTATAATATTGAGTGGTGATGAGATTAATTGTATGAAGAGAAGAAAAATTAACATCATGATCTTCAGATAAAGTATTAACATTTTGACACATGACATATAGAGCTGATTTTATTGAAATATTGGTAGGCGGAAACGGTAAATAAAAAGTAACTAGATGCCGTATGCCAAATTGAGAAACTGACAAATTAATCTATCGTAGAAGACCAGAGAAATCTATATTATTTTGAAATAATTTATAGATAAAAGCAATATTACAAGAAATACGTTTAAACTGTAATAAGGTTAGATCGAAGCGAGAAAGCTGGTACCAATGACTAACATCCCTCTCAGGGCAAGTGGAGAGATTGAATATTATATTTAATATCTTACAGATGACTTCTGATGACAAAACATGAGCACTTTCTGGCTGACGAAATAACAAAAGCATGGTAATTATTTATGTCGATTTCATATAGGGAATATACCCAAATTCTAAAGCCATGCTGACAGGAAAATAGATATGTATATGGGGCTTAACTTGGGGATAGATAGCTGAATAGATGTATTATATTATTCAAAGGTTCTCGTAAAATTAGAAAGAATAGCAATTGGGTAATAATTTGATATTTTACTGCCCATTTTCAAATTTCGAGACGTGTAATTTCCCATTCAGTTCAAGGCCAACAGAAAAATTTTAGACACTTTCCTTGTCTCAAAAATTTGCGACAGGGTATTACAAAGATTGCAATGTTATGTCAGTCGTAACAGAAAACATGAAAGTGCCCATACAAATGAGGAAGAAGTGTCACTCTAGAGACCGCAGAAAGACTGGATAATAACAGAAGTTGCATAAGTTAAAAAGTAATATGGTTTAAAATTTATAACAGTACATAATAAATTAAATTCATTTTTGATTAATTGCTCTTTCTATAAAAGTAAAATATATTATACTAATTATTAAATTGAAGAGTTCAAACTTGCAAAGGAAAATATCATGAATAAATTACTTTTTTAATGGAATATTACAACCTACTCTTTACTTTTTGTTTAATAACGGTATGATTAATAGATGTACCGGCAAGTATCACTGTAAATGTGTTGGTTAATTTATGTGAGTTTAACGACTTTTACTTTCGGAAGTAACATGAAAATTGCTTTACCCAATTAAATTTTCTTTACAGTCAAACAAGAATACCTGGCGTCGTTTTAATATTTAGGCATGCGAAAATTAATGGTACATATCAAATTAATTAATTCATTCACTTGACAAGCTCAAGTAAAGAAAAATATGTAGGAAACATATTATAAATGAAATACTTCTTTAAATCGTATTACTCTTGTATGAATGTGTATTATGAATTATTATTATGCTTCTTCCTTAATTTCGATTTACAAAAGAAAGGGCACGAAAGATAAACACGGGCTCGATGCCTGAAGACTAATTTTATTATTTGCATTTGCCAAATAATGCTTTTTACCCCAAGAACCGTTATAATTTAATTTACAAACTTTTTGCTTTTATACTTTTATGGCTTACAATTTAAAAGTAGTACAACACGCTCTCGTAATGCTTATGTCATCACGAAATTCTTTCTTTTTTTAAAGTTGTTTTTTTCTATTAATAAATTTTTGTGTCTCTTTTTACGCATAAAATGGTACCAAATCTGACATATTTAAGTTTCTTAAATATATTCATAAGTAACAAGAACGTCTAAAATCTCTAAAACAATTTTATTTTCTTTGTATATGTAAATTTAAGTTTATAGAATAAAAAAAGAGAAACATTATTAGTGCTTAGATAACAAGTTAAAATTTTTTCTTCTTAGCACGTCGTTTATGAATTTAGGATAGTCACGCCATCCAGCAGTGATCTCCAAAAAAGGAATGTAAAACAAGTTGTTTACAAGTTTACAGTAACGCAACTATAATACTACGCATCACTACATACTTACTTATGATCAGTAAGAATAGCAGGTCTATTACACTGTTAGCAAGTTAGATTACAAAAAGAGTATTAAACACATACGTACATATGTCGGAAAATTTAAATGTTACACATAAATGTGAATAAACATCTATTGATATATGTATGTATTTAGATATCGAATCTTTCATTTTATTGGTATACAAAAATGCCCATGTGGCAATATATTGGGATAAAATTGCTTAGGAAACTTCCCTGTTTGTATAAAGTGTAATAAGTATCACAGTACCTAGTGGAATCAAAAATATTGCCCAAAACTTTTAGCTATAATTCGGTATACTTTTAGTAGGAATGAGACATGGTTTTGACCACTTTATACTTTCACTTAAGATGATACCCATACGTGTTAATTATGAAAGTTTAATTTGATCCTGTATTGCTTTTGTATAGATTTTGGATGCAGAGTTTTTCATAACGTCAATTCATCTTGTATATCTTATGTCACTTTTCCAAAAACGTTTTAAGAATATTATTATTTAATTTCTTTTAGGGGACGTTTGCGCACAATCCTTTGGCAGATAAATCTTCCCTGGAAAATGGTTTAAATTTTTATTTATGGGCTGCCTCAATATTATATAATAATATTATAATATATATTACGTAAAATAGATTTTTGTCTACATAAAACTCTTTTCGAACAAATTTGAAAATTTCTTTCTCATTGATAATAGATATATGTAAGTACCAATTATTACTAGTGTACGAAATTCAGCTAGATATTGTATGGAGAAGCCTCTCTGGTATTTTTTTAGAAATCATGTCTCCTCAAGGGCAAAAGAAAACCAATAAACATTCAAAATATGCAATCTTAAAATAAAAACAATTCTATAAAAGGAAAGTATTCAATTTAATATATACTTTCAAAACAAGGAAAAACGGTCTTTCGGATATGCTACGATAGCTAAAACATTGGCAGACACCATATATGTCTGCAATACAAATTCAAAACTGGTAAAGTATGGTATTTGATGATATCCTGCAACAACTGCGTGGCACTACATAAAAGACAATGTTTTTGTAATCAGCATCAAACAAGTACCGTTGAACGGTGAAGTGACGACTATGAAATTCTTTTTACATAGTAACGAATCATTACATATTCACTCTTTGATAATCAGCCATCATGTTTAGATTCCAGTGACTCTGATATTTTTAAGAGAATTCTTTAACAAAAGCACCTCATTCATCCCTTAATATTCCAAGGTTCTCGAAAAAGAATTGGATATACATGTAAGAAGTGCATTTTCAGGAATATTTGGCAACTCGTATTTTGATATATTTTCATATGTTATTATCAGTTTTTTACACCGTTGTGATATAGCGAGGACTTCTTATTATTAAGAAAGAAGAAAGCACTTAAAAGCTTGCCGTTTAACGTCAAATCAATTAAATTCATTTCAGCAGTTTCCAAAATTGTCATTCTGTAAGTTTGTCTCATTTTAAGCAGGGCGGAGTTTCCGTCTTTTAATTTTGCCGTACATGTGGGAAATTTGTTCTTCAAATACGTAAATTTAGAGCAATGATTTTTTTAAGGGTTCTTAACAAAATTGTTTTTTAATCTAAGTTTTACGTGGAGTGGAAGAAATATTTTGTTTGAATCAACTATTGGAATTGTTTCAACACTGTTTCCACCTAGTTCACGTATTGTCCTCTATTACCAGTTTCATTTGACGTAATAATTAATAATAATTAATAAAATTAATAATATAACCTTGCTTATTAACCTATAAAAATCCCAGTTACCTTTAGATCACCGGATATTAACAATGTTGTATGTTTTTTTACTTATACAGAATTGGCTATGGAAACTAATAGTTTCAGTTGTCGTTATATAAAAGAACTGCTTTAAAATATAAATAAAAAGATACCACTCGCGTTCATCGTGTTCAGCCAATTTATCATATAGTCCATTTATATCAAAACAGTGGTAAAGCGATCTGTTCAATTTCCAAATTTTAAGATTTTGGTTAGAATAACACGAGACATAAACATCTGGTTCGAGTAGATTTCTTTCTTGTAGTCTAGGTGCAAGGAATTCTTCATTCTCTGCATATAGAGTCAATAAGATTTGTTTGACTTAACTTTTCAGGCATATCTGAGATTTCGGTAGGAACGTATTCTGAATCTGATTTATCGTTATCACCAACGCTTTCATTAGATTGCATTATTTTTCCTGAAAAAGCGGTACATCTAGTGGTATATAAAATGGCATAGAATCACTGTTAAGGATTGACTTACGGATTTTGTGAGCTAGATCTTTCTGTTTTTACAGAGAAGCAAACATCTATTTTGCAAGAATGGGAATCTTCAAATAATCTAAAGAATATCTTATCACGCTAACATCAATTACGTATACATATATGTATATATAAATACGTATACATATGTGCTATCCAGATCTTATCCTGATAAGATTATAGTATAAATACTAACAATTCTTAAGTTTTGTTACAATTGTCCTTTGCCCAAACTTTTGAGTAAAATCTCCACAGAAATAGCAAAAAAATCAAGATGATTTTACACATTGTAAAATCACCTTTATTTCTTTTGCTGCGTGGTGCTAATGAAAGTAACAGTTTTCCAATTTATATTATTATCTAGATAATAACGACATCATGACATCATATAATAATATCTTTTTTATTCATCTAATAAGAAGTCTCAACTCTATAACTAATTCAAAGAAGAAAGCTTATTTTAGCACTAAAAATTCACATTGACCGGCTCTTTGCCCGCACACGGCTTGTAGGTGTTTGTACAGCGACTGTCACGATCGAAGCTGTATTTGTACAATACTTGTAGGCCAACTAATAAGCGCAATATTTCATATGACCTAAGAATTTTAATTAATTTGATTTGTACCGACTATGTAGAAAGTAATTAATATTTATTGTTGTGTGAAAATATACGCATACATTCATATATTGTTTTGTTGTCGAATATTTGTTAGTCTGAACATTAAACGTAGCTCTAATATATTTCTTTAGAAATGTAACTGCCTGTGATTGATGTTTCTGTAAACTGTATCTTTAATTTAAATTCAGAGAATTTGTAACCAAGACGTAAGATACCTTTCTTTAAAGTATGCCTTTGTGTACAGCATTTTATATAGTTTATAAGTAGTAGTAGATGATATTTCTGAAATACGCCATCATAAATGGTTTGAGTTATACAATATATTCGTGTATGTAATGCTGTGGTTGATTTACTTTTTATCGTCAACTCTATTTGGCTTCCTTCTTATATCGTCATTAATACTTTGTACTTTTTTTAGGCACTAAAATTTCATAACAATGGTATCAATGTTTATAGTATATATGGGTGATTATATTTAAATTTTAAGGAAGGAAACCTACTTTAATACATTATTCTAGCCAATTTTTAAACCAAAAATTTTCTAAATATTTTGTGGCAGTAAGTGACGTGGTCTACAATATTCAGAAAAGAATAAAAGAAATTAAAATTGTATAATGTAAAATAATAAAGGGAGTTTCAAATTTCGCAGTTTTTTTATGAATAAATGAAACACATAATTTGCATTCACTTTCACTTTATTTGTAATTGAAGTATCAGTTATGACATTTATATGCAAAAAATAATATCTCTGGCAGCTTCACAGACGTCTACTCTTTTGTTAAAATTTTCTATGACATTTTGACATAATTGAGGCTCTATCTCACCAATGACACGAACAATTTCATCTTTCAAAGCAAGAATTGATTGTGGATTGTTTTTATAAACATGACTTTTCACATAATCCTAAAGAAAATAGTCTAACTGTGTCAAATCACATGATCTTGGTGGCCATTTAACATCACCGTTTCTTGAGATTACATGTTCAGGAAATTTTTCTCTCAATAAACCAATTGATTCGTGTGCAAAGTGAGGTGTAGCGCCATCCTGTTGAAACCACATATCCTCTAGATCAATGTTCATTAATTCAGGCCACAAAAATGCAGTAATCATCCGACGATATCGATCACCATTAACAGTTACAGCTTCACCAGTAGCATTTTCAAAGAAGTAAGGTCCAATTATACCACCTGTCCATAATGCACACCAAACAGTAACTCGTTTAGGATGCCTAGGTTTCTTATGAATAATTCGTGGATTTTCCTCACCCCAGATACGGCAAATTTGTTTATTAACATAGCCACCAAGTTCAAAATGTTCCTTATCGGAAAACATTATTTTTTGAGAAAAATCAGCTGGTTGTTCATTGATGAAATTGACAAATGAACGACGTTTTAAATAATCTAATATCAATTTGTTTACAGTTTGTTGTCTCGCCCACACATAATCACAGCTTTTCATTATTTAAATTGGAATTAATTTTGTTTTAAATTTGATCGCACCTATGTACATAATTTTATTGTATGTATCTCGCACTTTACAAAATCGTTTTTTAGCGAATAGGAAAAACACTAAATACAAACAGTAAATATCAAAACTAAATCAAAAATAAAATAACTATAAGTATCTACGTTACTTGTTGCATATTTATGTTGTGCAGGCAGGACAAAGATTTATTGCAGACTATACATATTATTTTGGTACCATCGTCTCTTAAGTCTGAAAGGTATTTATGAAATTTATTACACTAGGTTTCTACTAACTGTAGCATCACCAAAATCTTCGGACTTTATTACTCTATATATGAAAACGGAAGTATAACAAATACCACAACTGTTCCCACCTAGCTGACGCGATGTAGTAAATTTATTATGTTAATTAATTAGGCACACATATCTCGACTCCCGACAGAATTGTCAACTCTATTAGTAGCTAATATTAATAATACATGGTTTTCAAGTATTTTATCCAACTATTGTACATGACAATTGTTTTGCGACATAGTAGCGTCTTTAGATGTTCGAACTAAGCTAAATTCTAAGGTACATTGTAAAATTTTGAGGCGTATCTTGTTTTATAATGTGTATTAATATAAAATTACATATTATAAAATAATAGTTTCAAGAACGAAATAAAAATATGATGGGAAGAGGTTCTCCTGGATTGCAAAATATTCGAATTTACTAAATGGCTTTCTTACATTGAATGTGAATTTAGAAGAAGTTGAACCACTATTTATTAAGAACGAAACCTGGTAGTGGGCAGTTAGCTTATTCTTGAGTTGTTGTGTACAATTTTTACGCGTAAATATCTATCGAATCTGTAATCTGCGTGCTTTTAATTTAATTTAATTTTCCATTTGTAAAAAAATTATTTTCTGTATATATGTAAATAATAAAATTAGTAGCGAATTACTACAGTCATGGATGCTTCTTTAGATTCTTTGCTTAAAAGAGCAATTATTGTAAACACTGTGGAACATATGTAGTTTGTAAATACAGCTATAATAGCATTAAGTTGAATTTTCCTGACAATAGATTGTGTTTGAATGCACTGTTATTTGATCACATAACTAACCCGTGCTTTGCCACAACTGTCTATAAACTAGATTCACATACGCCTAGATTATTGTGGAAATTGAAGGAGTGGAAAGTTAGAGTTTATGTTAACATACAATTGTATACCTTCATGAATATGTGATTGTTTAACTAGTGCAATGCGCATATTCTAATTTTGTACTATTCATGTATGCCATTTATTTAATATTTTATAGACAGATGTGGTAAAACTATTTTAATTAAATTGGAAATTTACTGCAGAAGCTTTTGAATATTTCGTTAAACAGCATTTATTGAAAATATGTGTTTCAAAATAATTTAAATGGAAAGAAAATATGTATATTTTAAAATAGTTAATGACTGGCCTTTAATTTGGAAAGTAGAGTAGATCAAGTTTATTTTGTCAACGATTATCTAATCTGGGTGTTAATATCTTTCAATACTAATTGAAACAAAAGAAGGAAAAAAAGCAAATTATTTCTATGTATTGTTCTTTTACATCTGGCATGTAATATTTTTCTCATTTTCTCATTAATTAAAACAACTAAGTATAAAATTTATTATTCATATAAAATAAATGTATATAAAGAGAACATTAAATGATATAAATTTCTTTAAAATTATAAATCAATAATCATATAAGTAAAATTCTTCACACTAAAATGTATTAATTATAAATAAAACTTCGCGCTCAACGTGGGGCTTGATATTATTGTTTGGCATGACAAATACATGTGTGTAAAAATTGGAAGGTACATATGTTTCTTATAATTTATTTGGGGTATTGTAATTCTTGTGTATATATTTCAGGTATCTATGTGAATTATTTATTTTTCTTTTCTATATTTTATTTATAAATAAATAAAATTTATACCTACCTATTAGGCGAAACATAAACAAAAGCGATTAATTATTAATAATCAAGCTAATAAAGAGACTAATAGAGATTTTTTTTATAATAGAACACTTCTTTTACATATGATTAAATAACATTGTATTTAGGATAGACAGACAATAATTGTGTTGATAATAGTAATACATAAATATTTGTTTCACTTGTTTGATTACAAAGAAACCCATAACTTAGTTTAATTGGTTCAGCAAACTAATGATTATATATAATAGGAAAACTCATATTAATAAAATGAATAATAATGAGTAACAACAATTTTTATTATCTAACAGAATCACTCTGTAAAAAGGACAACAGTAACAAACATTGTGAGCAAATAATACTGCTAACACTATTTAAACTAACTTACATCAACTTTTAAACAAAAAGCAAACATATTTGTTTTCAATATATACACTATCGCTCATAAATATTTGGTCACTCGCATTAGGCCACGCCATAACTTTTATGGTTCTCTCGTTCTCAAATTTCTGCAAATAGTCCCGGCATAGTTTAGAAGTGTGTTTCGGATCATTATCTTGTTGGAAGAAAAAATTCTGACCCAAAATTTTAATTCCAGAGGGGATTGCGTTTTCCTTTAATATGCGCTAATACTGTTCTTTTTTTAGTATACCTTCGATTTTTACGAGAATGCCCACATTTGATCCAGAAATGCAACCCCATGTCATGACTGAACCTCCACCGTGCTTAACAGTAGGGGCTATGCTTTCCGGGCACGCTCGCAAACAGACCTCCTCACGAAAACACGTCTTTGTGAACCGAAAATCTCGAATTTGGATTCATTGATCCATAGTACTTTATCCCAATCTTCTATGGTCCAATTTTGGTGATCGCGTGCCAACTTTAAACGTTTTTGCTTGTTTTGCTTGCGTATAATTAGTTTCCGCATTGCAATTCGTCCATGAGGACTGGCTTATTTTAATCGCCGTTTAACTGTGGAAACACTTATGGGTTTTCGATGAACAGCATTTATTGCTGCTGTGATTATTGGATCTGTTTTTCGTCTATTTCTCTTGCTTCTTATCACCATTACAAGATCTTCTGCTGAGGTTGTTGCCCTTGGTCTGCCTTTTCGGGTTCTACTCAACACACTTCCACATTCGCGGTGTTTTTTGATGATATAACCCACGATGGAATGATTTAATTTAAGTTCTTTGGTAATTTCGTGGTTGCTTTGTCAGTTTTATGGTATGCGATTATAAACAATCGTGTTTCTACACTCAATTCTTTCCGTTTAGGCATTTCTAACCGATTGAACTTCTTCGAAACACACGATGTTATCACTATGAAGACCTCACAGAAACTAACTGCAATTTTACCAAAATATTCAAGTACAAATACTTAATAGTTTACAATAACACCCTACCTTAAAATAAAATCATAACAGTCGAAAATTTCCAAGAATTGGGATATCTAATCCCTTAAGTGCAATTATTCTACCTGGAGTTTTATTAGGGTATTATCGTTCATTGTGAATAATAGAGTAATTGCGTAATTATTTTTAAATAAGCTTTCATAGATTTTAATGTTGACTATGGAACTATTTTTTACTACCGAAATATATTTTATAATTACAACTTTTCTATAGAAACTGTAATGAAACAAGGGTGACCAAATACTTATGAGCGATAGTGTAGGTATAAATTAACCAAAAAAATAACATAAAAAGAAGCTAAATGAAACAAATTCCAATAACATAAAGTGGAAATTAATACGAAAAACTCAGAATGAAGGGAAAACGAAAATTTTTTAAAAATTCGTTTATATGTATAAAAATATTAAGAGTGCTATAATATTGTTTACACAATTGCAAAAAACTAAAAGAGAAGGAATATCTCAAACTAGAATACTAACTGCATAATAAAAATTATTTTATCGACAAATTAACAATTAAAAAAATTAAATGAATCTAAACAAAAATCACGAAAGAGCATCTAAGTAGCTTTAATGTCAATATTAATAAATCATAAACCAAATTTTTACAGCAGCCATTAATAAAATTTCGAGAGACCGAAGGGAAGTTGAAACGTATGTCTGCGAAAGAGGAGATTCGATTATAATTAGAGGATATTGCGTAGATGGGAGATTTAATCATTGTGTTGATTCTGGAAAACGAAAGATAAAAAGCAAAAGGACAAGCAAAAAATTGCTGTACCAGACAATTAAATAAGGGTAAAAGGTCTGAACAATCTACCTCATTGTGAAGTAGCTTATAAAGAAAGTTAGCCCTAATAGAGACGCGTCTAAAGGATAGGGAAGACGTTTGAAGACGAGAAAGAAAGAACTATTACAGCTTCTACGAGAATAACCACCATTTAGTTTGAATCATATAAACTTAACATAAAAATCTTCCTTGAATTAGCTCCAATTGATGTTTTTGAGTTATATAGTAGGGAAAACGGATCGAACTAGCATACACCAATTTAAGCCTAGCGTGGTATATAGAGTCTTCAATAACCTAATGTAAGAAAAATATCTACTATTACGTATGAGAACCCCAAGCGTTTGGCTAGCTTGCTTAGATATATTCGAAATTAGGAACCCATGTATCAACTGAAAATGAAGGAACCGAGTTTTTCAGACTATTTTTAATTTCATTATGAATATTTGTTGTTAGTAACCGTTTTAAGAAAATGGCAGCACGAAATTCAACACTATCCATCTCGTCAAAAACTCCGAGATACTCTTAACGAACGAAAGTAATAAACGTAGCGATCTAAAATTTAATAGTTGATAGACAATTTGGCACGCTACAAGAGCAATTTGGAGCTATATCATCTATCCGTCATTTCACGGATTTGTCAGTCGAATATAAAGTATAAGTTAGTTCATTTACATTTATGTTGTAGTTTATTTACATTTGTAATTTATTAAATTTTGAAATTCTTCTCACCTAAGAATATTAATTTTTATAGAAAGTTAATTTTTTTGTACATTTGAGTGAATTATGTTGTAGCTTTTAATATTGTTAATTAATATTTCTTTTACAATTTTATTAGTAACATATTTGTTGTTTTGTAATTATATCAACTATCTTTGCCTTTACTATTCTTTATAGATCTAGAATTTAATGATTTTAAGGTAAAGTTTTTCCAAAAGTTCGCAGCAATTTTACGTGCACTGTAGTTAAATATGTTTCAAATATAATGAGTTCAACGAATTTATTTATATAAGTAGATGATTTATTAATTAGCAGTTCGATATATGGTGCAGTTGCGTTTCATCTAGGTGTAATGGTTTGTAATTTGGTAATGAGAGCAAATAAAACTTGTCTTCGGCATTTAATGCCTGTTCATTCCCGGAACGAGGAAAATGCTGGACAAACTCATGGTTGTCCGCGCAGCATTCCATTTTTCTATTTTAGGGAAAAAGATATTCTTTTTGTTAATTGTCCTCTAAAAAGCCAAACCATAATATGGTGTTCATGGCGATGCTGCCGTGGCAGTCATTAATCGTTCCCAAGTGATTTAGTATATTTAGTATTTTCTCCCTCAAGTCTCTGTGCGGTTAAGGAGGTTTTTAATCAAGATCAAATAAAGATAAAATTTAAAGTCTTTCGTTGAAATGGACCTCTACAAAACTACACAATGATGTGGCAATATTTAACCATTCTCGAGGGATTAGGTACATTTAGTAATTTCTCCTTCAAAGTTTTGCACAGTTAGAAAGATTTTCCATCGTCAATCAAGATTAAATAAAGTCTTTATTAAAAACTACCACCATAAAATTACACAATAGATGGAAGAAATATTGAATATTTTATACAAACTGAACATTTGCAGAAGTCAGGTTAAGTCTACCGATATAATGTTTGAGTTCATTACCTTGAAGCATAAAAGAATTTAATTTATTGCATTTTAACATGCGACGCTTTATATGGCTGAATTATTTTTATTTATTTATTAAATATTCATTGTTTATTTTCATTCTTATCACCCTACTTTATTTCTCACTAAGGAGGCTTGCGAACTCTTTCGTTTTGTTCTAGAAGTTACTGTTAATGTGCAATGTATAAATTATGGTATACACAGGTTAGCTTACCTTTGTTTGTTAATCAGTACTTACATCCTAAGGGCTCTTGTTCTTTTTAGTTCCTTGGTTGTGTTAGGGTTGTTTAGGAGACTTCGATGTTGATATGATCATGAAACCTTTCTCTATTTTTTACTAGAAAACCTTTTCTTCCATTACCGTTGGAATTTTTAGACCACTTGTTATTACGAATATGCTATGGAGCATCCACAACATTTCCGCAAACTTTATTTTGATCGTTTGTATTCCTTGAATATTTATTTTTGCGCATCTACATAATTGGATTCCATAGGTTCACATGGGCTTAACAATATTATGTTTTACTTTGACGAAAATTAATGTGGAAAGGGGTTATATATCAGGTGATTAAAAAATATATATATTTTGTTACTTATATATAATTAGGTCGTGTGTCTCAATTAACCAGTACATTTTTATATACAGCAAGACCATCATATCCTTAGAAAAATCTGCGAACACTTTCGGTATTACTCGTACTCAGTCGCCAGTGTGTCGCTCGCTTCGGTGATTAGGTACATTCCCAACAGAAAGGCGCGGTTTTATTTTGTACTACGCGACGCCAAGAATAAGAATTTAGAAAATTTTTATTTATTAATATATGTTATACTGGTCCAAATGGAATGTAAATTATTAATTAATGAGGCTGCTAAGTGTTATTTAATAGTGTTCTATTGAGGATGTACTATGAAAGTAAATCTTAATATGATTAGGTAGATAATGTAATTACAAAATTTTTTAATAATACCCAGTAATTAGAAGCAAATAGCTTTATTTCAAAATGATTACATAATTACATAATAAATTACATAATAAAACACATTCACAAAGCAATGATTACTAAGTTATTCTGAATCATCGCTGAAACCAAAATCACTGTCAGATGTATCAGCACCCACGTTTATAATTAGTGACTCCGTAAGAACATCCATAAAAACTTAATTTTGTTTATATTCATCTTCGACTCTCTTCACGTGAGTGCAAAGTTTGTTCCAGTCATTTACTGTAATGCTTTTAAATTTTTCTTCCGCTAGCCTTTTAGCGTCCTCTAATTTAAATGTGACATTTTGTGATGCCACAAAATTTTTCACAGTCGCCCAAATCATTTCGATTGGATTTAGTTCAGGGTGATACGGAGGCAATCGTAAAGTTGTATGACCGTGTGCCTCCAAAATTGCGTCTATTTTATATCGTAAGTGTTGTTATTTATTATATTTTATTAACATATATAACTGGGCTTTCGTCATATCAGATGTACAGGCAATACCTTTTTCGGTCAACCAGTGTAACATTTTTTGCTTGTTTGCATTAGAATTAGGCGCTGGATTTATCTGAACATTGTGGTATGGAGCATTGTCAATAACTAGTACTGAATTTTTTGGTAAATTTGGTATTAGTTTTTCAACGAGCCATTTTTGGTAATTTTCGAAATTCATTTCGTGATGGTAATCACCGGATTTTGTTCCGGATTTAAAAAGTAACAAAGCGTTTTCTACAAATCCATGGTTCTCACCTCCAGCGTGCAACATAATTAAACGCTGGCCCTTGGAGATTGTCGAAAATAACCCATTTCTTGATTTGTCTGTCCAACTTTTCGATTTTGTATGGCCGCTATGAATATAGGATTCATCCATATAAATAGTTGGACGATTTTGCCGTCGATATACATCTATTTTTCGTAAAAAATTTGTACGAATGTTTCTGATATCTGGTTTTTCTTGTAATATCTTGCGATTGTTTTGTGTAGCACAGAATCTAAAACCAAGCTTCTTTATAATTTTTCTTAAGGATTCTCGGCCGCCCGGAAAATTTATATCTTCTTTAAGTTTTTGTAGTAAATTTTTAATAGTAATCCGCTGATTATTTGTCTTGTGGAAATTATAAATAATATGTTTTATTTGGTATAGGTCAATGTCGTCTATTGAATCCATTACTAAACATTTCCTCGACCTTTTCTTTTTTGGCGATTTGAAAAATGGTAGTTGTTCTGTGTTCTCTTTCTCATTTCGTTCTGGTTCTGCTTGATATTCGTTCCCCTCTTTTAAAATATTATAGACAGAAGCTCTTGAAACACCAGTTGCTCTTGCTACGTATTCCTTTAATTCGCTTTTTGTACAATTTCTTATGTCTGTTTCGTTATCTGAAATTGTCTTTAAAAACTTAAAAACATTAAACACAACTTCACGGGTTTGTGAATGCAGTCCTTTTCCACCTCCTAAGTTGGACATTATTAATTATAATAAATAAAACAAATAATAACCAATTATAATGAAAGACCTCAATTACTCACTTTGACTAACCGTAACTTAACAACTTAACCACGCAACGATCATAAGCACACTGAGGACACAAACAGCTTACCGATGACTCGGAGTGTACCACCCGGCACGCCTACGATGCGCAGTAGATTTTTGTCCAAGGTTATGATGGTCGTGCTGTATTTAGCTGTCCTTTTTTGCACGAGATATCCATATTGCTTGCTTTTAGATTTTTCATTTTTTATTCCACACGTTTCATCACATGCTCTTGGGACTTTTGCGCATTACCTGTCACTAATAGTGCAATATCATCTGCCGCTGGTTTTGCATTCTTAATTAGAATAGAAAATTATGTAAAGTATTCCGTTCTGAGGTACTTTTCTTTAATTTCTAATCGTAAACATTCTTTCAGTGATGCCAGTATTTTAACTATTTATTTGAAAAATGTTTTTATAATTTAAGAACTGTATGTGTATGTAACCAATGGCTCAGTACTTTCCTTAAATTAAAACTACTCTCGTGGTATGATTTCTTATCTTTCCGTAATCGGTTTTATTTTTTTTAACAGAAGTTTTCGATAAGTTTCGATATTATTGGTATAAATGTTGTTTGTCTGTGTGATGTTAGTTCATTTTCTTCGGTCATTTTCATATATTGTATCTGGAACATGAGTCAATGAGAATGGTCCGTTCATAAGATTAGCTAGTTTAATAATCTATATTTTTGGCAGTTGCTTTCTGATATTAATCATTGTTGAGGGCTTTTTCTTGCATTGGTATTTTCTTTAATCCCACTCCTTTCTGGATAATTTTATCTGTCCATTATTAGATGTTTACCAGTAGTGAAGATTTAACCTTTTGTGTTTTGCTTTTCGCCCACTCCTCATTGGTTGTCTCTACCGAGAGTTTGTGAGTGATACATTTTTAAACTTCCGTAAAAGTTTCTTGTTTCCCGGACTTTCCGTTCATTCCACATTGGTTGTTCCTATCGTAGGTTTGTGGGTGATACAGCTTTTAAGCTTCCGCAAAAGTTTTTCGCTCTTTGGACTTTCGCTCACTTCACATTGGTTGTTCCTATCAGGGGTTTGTGAGTGATACATATTTTAAGCTTCCATAAAGAGTTGTTCTTATTATGATAATTAGAAGGTTGATTTAAATATTAATTGAATTACTTTTAACTTCTTCGACCTTCCTCTAAATCTTCTGAAACAAATTATCAAATTTATTTTGTCAACAGATTACCGTTTTCTTAGAAGTTCTTCTCTTTTCTTGTACAAATCCTCTGATTGCTGTAGGGTAATTAAATTATTATAAATCTAATATAATGGGATAGTAATTTCTTCTTATTTTCTCCTACAATTTTCCAAACTACATACTCGATATCTTAGTGCACTTTCCGGTCTTTTCCTTCAATTATTCTTTGATGAGGGCATTTATAATGGTTGTGGAGAATTTGCGCCGCGAGCTTCAGGTAGAATTTACCTTTTCTTGCGAAGATGCGGCGCAATAGCCTGAGGCTAGGTAGAAGAAGTAATAAAAAGAGGAACTTGCGCCGCAAAGTATTTAGACGGGGCTTGGCGTGTAAAAATAAACAAATAAATGACAAATTAATTGTTATTTTATTGTTAAATAAAGACCGACAATCCATTAATACACTTTATTGCACTATTTGTCGATTTAAGGAGTTTTATGATCTACCCCCGTAGACATAATGCTTCGATAATTGCATTATAATGGCTTGTAATTCAGACAAATATTTTGGTTCACCAAATATTGTATATAGAGCCCAAATTTCGATTTTTGAAAATAGTATTACTCAAGCTCTATTAAGTGTACGTATTCTTAGTGTTGACTAAATTTAACAGAAAATGGAAAGTGTTTTATTTGAAATAAGTAAAACCACGAAGGGCAAGCCATTATTGACATACAAAAATAGTCAGTATAGGGAAAAAAGAAGAAACAAAAATGGTACTATCACTTGGTTATGTCTCAAAGAAAAAACAAATAAGTGCTCGGGGCGGTTGGTAATTGGCGAGGGACAATTTATTATAAATGAAATTCAACATTCGTGCAGTGGTATCGAAGCAGCTGAAATAGAGATAAAACAGTGCATTCTGAATTGTAGGAAGCGCGTTCGAGAAAATCCACTGTTATCCGGAAGAGAAGTGTATATGGAGGAAATGAGAAATATTTTCGACAAAGGCTACGACTTTGTTGCTAAGGTACCATCCTATTCGTCAATGAAATCAGTTTTAAATAAAACTAAACAAGCAACTCTAGGCATAAAAAAAGACCCGAAACAAAGGAGCGACATTGATTTGCCTGAGAATTTACTGCTTATGGCAAATAATAGTAGCTTTTTACAAATCGATGATGGGACAGAGGAAAGAATTTTAGTATTTGGTTGTTCTCAGTCCCGAGAAATATTGGAAAACTGTCAAACAGTTTTCATGGACGGAACTTTTAGCAGATGTCCTAAACAATTTCAACAATTGTATACTCTTCATGGAGATATTGGCAGTACGGAAGATGCCACGAATGTTATTCCACTTTTGTATTGTTTTCTGCCCAATAAACAAACGAAAACATACTTCCGACTTTTTGAATTGTTGATGAAGCAAATGCCGAAGTGGAAGCCAAAAGTTATCAAAATAGACTTTGAAGCAAGTGTAATAAAAGTGATACGAAACCTTTTTGGTAACAGTATTATATCAGGGTGTAATTTTCACTATAATCAATGTATTCGGCGAAAAGTGCAAGAAATAGGGCTAATAACTGCATACAAAGAAAATGATTCGGTTAATTGCCATATTAGAATGTGTGCTGCGTTATCGCTTATACCACCAAATATAATCGACGATGCGTGGCTGTGTATCATGGAGAACGCACCTGTATGTGATAAAATTGTCGCGTTCAATAATTATATGGTGGATCAGTGGTTGCAGAATGATAATTTGCCAGTGCATATGTGGAATGTATTCAATCAACGTCACAGGACTAACAATGTTGTGGAAGGTTGGCAGGACGACGCAGAATACAGTATGTTTGTAAAGCATCGACTTGATTTAGGTTTGTACGAGACGCCTAGGAAGAAAAAATACATAGACCTCGACAAGAGACTTGAGTTCTGTTATAGTAAATATATTGAAACTGGTGACCTACAAATATACATGAAAAGTTTGTCCCATGTTACAAAATTCATTTAACAAATTCATTTTTTGTAAGCATGTAGATATTAATGTCGAAAAATAATAATAATGCTAGTTTCTTTTTTCTGTTCTTTATGTATGTAATTAGTTTCAGAATAATATATTCTTTTGACATTTTTGACATTGTGATAATTTAACATATTATGACATTTGACCTTTGATAATTAACACAATATTTTTGGCATCTGTCAATTTATTTATGTTTCTTTAAATTCGTAAAACAAAATGATAAATATTTAAAATGTGTTTAATTGAACCGAAAATATCCACAAATTAAAATTAAAAAGACTTTTTTTTTAATTATGCGTTATATACACATATTAATTGCATTGATAAACTTTTTCTTCGGCAATAATGTACAATCAATTTACCATAGTGATTTTTTGCCTAATTTTAATGAGTAATAAAATTTACTTCCAATGTACGTAATAGTTACTATAGCTCAAATATAGTTTTTTATATTTCAAAAATTATGTAGTATATGTGTTATAACTATGCTATTTGAATAAAGGAATCGTGAGAAATTCATGACGCAATATTATTACACAGCATGGCGGCGCAAGTTCCCCGTTTGTAAATTTACCTGCTTTGCGCGGCGCATATTCTCCACTTAAGCCGATTAGGCGCAAGTTCGCTGGCGCAAATTCGCCGACACCATTTATAGTGCCCTATTTTAAAAGTAAATAACTACTGAAGACAAAAGGCGAGTCCTTTACAAAAAAGTAATAAAAACAAATTAATTTATATAATTATTCATTACAGTACAAAGCAATGACTAAGATGATTGTTTCGTCCAATTCCAGAGCTTGTCAGTTACTCTGACTTCGTGGGCAGTTTTACGCTACTAATTGGTATTGTTATAGAAAGAATAATAGTATCCATTATATAAACTATCGTTTCCAAAATAAATTACTTAGTTATTTACTTGTAATACTCGCATACTGATAAAAATAAATCTGAAGAAGTAACGTTTACCCGAATCAATTTTTTTCTCAAACAGCAATGATAACGCTTGATATACTTACCTTATAATATAAATTAAATCTATAGGTCAAAATAAATGCGCTCTTCACCATAGATATCGACAGAATATACCAAGTAAAATAATATGATACAATTTTACTGGTATTGTGTTAAAAACCAGTTAATTAATAAAGACCAGTGCATATTTATAATTCATTTTTGCGTACTTAATAGCATGGAAATTAATTTCAATGTGTAGATTTCTTATTTTGTGATTTCATAATTTTTAGATTTTGTATATATTTTGGCTCAATATGATGGTATAAACAAAATCGTAAATTATCAAGTTCCAAAAGAGATCGTAAAAATTTATGAAGCTTAAGTGAATCTTCCTCGAATTCTGTAGAGGGATAAATTCTTGCCCTTTCCTTTGAAACGATGCACGTGGGAATACATTATTGCAATCAAAATTTAATGTCCTGTTAAAACAAGAAGTTAAATTTAATTTAAGACTGGAACATGGGGATACCGCAATTAATATTATTAGGGAGAAATAAATTTCCGTTTCCAGTGACAAATGATAAAGGTACTGTAATATTTAAAAATAAATTCGCATTATATTTTCTTATTCAGTGCTTTTTATAACAAATAAATTTGAAACAACAAAATTATTATAATAACTAATTTATACTAATTAAAGTGAAGGATATATGTATGTACCTTGTTACACTGCTTCGACAGCACGGGTTCTTAATTGGTTGATACCAGGAAAACAACATGAATGTGATAATGCAATGTATATTGAAATCATAAAAAAGAACCTCGCATTACATGGTGATATTCCATAGAAATAAAATAAATTGCGCGGTATGGATTATCTTTAATTAATAACTTCTATTTACCACATATATGTACATACATACGAGGGTGATCCCAGAAGTACCCAACCCAACAAAGAAAACACAAAAATTTTGGAAAGAAATTTATTTATTTTTCAATACAATTTCCTTTCAGCTCTATACACTTTTCCCAGCGACGTTCAATAAGTTCACCCTTTTTATAATAAGAACTGTCTTGCTCCTCAAAATAGCCATTAATCGCCGACATCACTTCTTCATAGTTGGAAAATCTTTGACCACTGAGCTATTTTTTCAAGTCTGGGAACAGAAAATAATTCGGGGAGGAGGGAGGTTAAATCTGGCGAATAGGGTGAATGGTTTATATCAGTTGGGCTGATGTCTTTGAAATAAAAGTATCGTATCACGTAACGATGACCAATTTTCTCCATCTTTACGAATTCACTGAAAACGTTCATTATTGATGGCTGCCAAACAAATACTAAACATCGTGGCGTCTTCAAACTTGAAATATATGCTTTATAGATTGTGTACTTTCTAATGCAGTGATATTTTACAAACAACTACCGCAATTTCAAGGTTAGGCCGGGTACTTATGGGACCACCCTCGTATATATGCATATATCTATATATACTTCACAGTAAGTCATACAATACCAAGCCATACTAATTAAATTTATAGTGCAAATGATTTGTCAAAATACTAATTCCGAAATACTTAAACAAGATGCTACCTATATTGCAAAACTGATGTATTATTATTAAAGAACTAAGAAATGGTAATTTTCATGGAATCTGTGGTTCATTAACTGTATCACTTAAGGTTGACATATAACCCCTTTCTACATTCATTTTCGTATTCCGACAACTACCGTCGCCTTTCGACTGTACAGATCGTGTACGGAATTTGTCGTACGGGTGTTTGCCGTTGTTTACCAGGTGCAACTCTGTTCAATTATCTGCTGAGAATGACAACTTAGTTGTCGAAATCGTATACATAATACGAAAATTAATGTGAAAAGGGGTTATATATGAACCTTAAGTGATTAACTAAGAAATATTCATAAGAAAAACTAATAACTGTATATTGCAACCTTAACGCATTAATTATTAGTTAACTCAGCAATACAGAACACGTATTATTCACTAATCATCTCAGAAATACTTAAAATAGATGGCTAACTGCATATTATTAGAATTGACATATTATATTTTAACTCAGTAATACTTATAAAAACTACTAGCTATGTATTGCAAAAGACGTATTATTCATTAATCATCTCAAAAATACTTAAAATAGATGATTAAATGTATATTACAAAACTGACGTATTATTTATTAATTAACTCAGTAATACTCAAAAAGGCTTCTAACGCTGTAGATGGAAGAGTCCCGATCGGTATGTGTAATTATCCCACACATACCGAACGAGACTCTTCCAACTATATTCCACTGTCGCAAATGTGCGCTTGACGTAGCAGCAATATTTGCAAATATATATATATATATATATATATATATATATATATATATGTATATGTATATTTTAAAAAATCCTAAAAGCGTAAATTGCCATAAGAATGTGTTCCTATAAAAAGCATTAAAGAAAATGTAAAGAGTATCTTCGATGTTGGGCGAGATTATCAGAAAATCTCACTCCAAGCAGGTGTCAATAGTCAATCAAAATCGGTAAAATTACTCAAAACGCAGAGGCGTTCAGAAATTCAGGGAAGCACGTTGTTCGAAGCGAGGGTACGGTATATGAATCACATATACAAAGACCCAGCGACAAGCCAGGCGGCCAGAGACAGAAAGTGCAGGGACGAGTATTCGAAGACAAGTTACACGCAGACAGAATATATTTTTTTATAAGTAACTTGGTTTTTCTTTGGATCCATTAATGTGATTATTGTCTCAAGAGGAACTCAACTTTTTCAAGAGAATCCACAAATACCCTTAGATAATATTTAAAAATAAGTATTGAGATTAGAAGTTAGTTTAAACAAAGTAAGTATAAGATTCAATGTTTTAATTCACATTATTGTCCAAATTAATCCATTTCAAAAGCATTTAATTCATTATTCAAGTTATTATATGTATATATATATATATACATAGATATATATATATATATATATATATATATATATACATATACAAATTAAATATACAAAATTACCTTATATAAAAGGAAAAAGGAACCGACAAGTTTAAGAAAGTGACAAAGGCAACGCAATTTGGCCCATGCACAGGCTTGGTGAGTTATAGATCAATTGGACGGTGGACGAAGACAGCAAGCTATTGTTGAAGTTTTCGCAGCTAAGCAAAGTGTGATTTCCCGTTTGTGGAATGGCTTTTTAGAAACTGCAGATATTCAGGCAAGACGAGGACAAGGACGCCCAGCATCTACAACAGCAAGAGACGACTAATACCTAACAATATTTTCGCGTAGAAACCGCACTCATAACGCAACGCAGCTTAGAAGTGAGCTTGCTACTGCTACGGGAAGAGTAAAATCAACTCAAACAATAAAAAATCGTCTTCATAATATTGGCATGTATGCTCGAAGACCCCTAATATGCGTTCCACTAACTACTCTTCATAAAAGATCGCGAAGAATATGGGCTGAGTAACATATACAAGGTGTTCCAATAAGAGTGATATGATTTCTTTAAAAAAAACACACTTATTGTTAAGAAAATTCAAAATCGATACAATTAAGTTCTAAATAAAACGTCATTCAAATGGCCTCCACACAAAATTTTGGAGGTCTATATATATATATATATATATATATATATATATACATAGATATATTAATAATTACATTAAATGTGTGTCATATTTCATTGCAAACAATCAACGCATGATAATTTTGTTTACATAAGGTAATTTGTTTATTTATTCGTGTTACAAAAAGGTATATAACATGTTCACAAACACAAAAAGTATTTTGTTACAATACACTCATACATACACAGAGATATATATATATTTATATATATATATATATAAGAGGGTAGTTTGACAAGTAGTGAGAATGGAAAAGAAAAACGAATTTTTTAAATACAAAATAATTTTTATTTTTCAATATTTGCTCTTAAAAGAGCAATACATTTATTCCAACGGTGCTCCAATGCCCTTATGTCATCTCTAAAATGCGATTCCGGAAGGCCTGCAAAATACTCATTTACGAAGATGATAAGCTCGTCGTTAGACGAAAATTTCTTTCCACCTAGTGCCGTTTTCAATTTTGGAAAAAGGTGGAAGTCGGAAGGGGCTAGATCCGGCGAATAGGGCGCATGCGGTACTAATTGGAAATGCAACTCGTGGATTTTGGACATCGCAACTGTGCTGGTATGCGAGGGAGCGTTGTCTTGGTGAAACAGAATCTTTTTCTTTGCCATTCCTGGCCGTTTAGCACGAATCTCAACATTTAATTTTTGTGGAAGTTCTGCATAATATTGTCTGTTTATTGTGGCACCTTTCTGTAGGTAATCAATGAGCAAAATGCACTTTGAATCCCAAAAAATTGATGCCATCGCCTTGTTTATCGGCAAACAAGGCGTGGTTTTCGCTTTCTTTGGAGGTGCAGAAACACGTTCTAACCATTGTTTCGACTGTTGCTTAGTTTCGAGTGTACTGTAGTGTATCCATGTTTCATCGCAAGTAACAAATCGCCTACAATAATCAACCGGATTCCGCTTATGAAGGTCCAAACACTCATTGGAAATGCGCAAACGAGTGAACTTTTGATCAGTCGTAAGCAATCGCGGCACCCATATTGCCGAAAGCTTGGAAAGGTCCAATTCTTTCGTTAAAATATGGTGTACGCGTTCTGTTGAAATGTTTACCATGTCTGCTATCTCTCTCACTTTGAGTCGTCGATCTCGAGTAATAATATTATGGATTTTTATAATCATTTCCTTAGAAGTCACGATTTTGGGTGCTCCAGAGCGCGCTTCATCAACACAGCTGGTTCTACCACGTTTTAATTCATTTACCCATCTACTTATTGTGGCGGATGATGGAGCAGATTCACCTAATGTTTCCCGTAACTCATCTTTTATTTCGGTAGCTTTCATACCCTTAATTACGAAGTATTTAATCACCGCACGATACTCTGCTTTTCCATTTTAACAAAACGACGTGTTGCTTCTTTTTCAATCAGCTGTTAAAAATAAACTATACTCTGTTCCAAAATTCGGCGGACCACCAATTAAAGTTATATTTACAATGGGAAATTTTAGTGGGATAATTTGGCGGCAACTGTGAATTCCTAACTGCAAACACATATATAAGCATTTAGTCTGCTCATTGCCACAGAAGTATATAACTATAATTTGTAAATGAATACTTTAATATTTTTCCATTTGTATCTTATAGAAATGCTCACAATGCATTAAAGAAATCTTTGCATATGTATCCAGACATGCGTATTCCAACATTTATATGATCACGATTATGAACAAATATGAAACTTTTACTTTTTATTTATAAAATAAAGTGTTTACTAACCATCCCTGTAGAATTATTACAATATATTTTCGATAATATGAAAAGATGGGTAGATGTATGTATTGAAAAGAAATGTATACACTTTCTGCATTTGCTTTAATAAAAAACTTACAATACATTATCTGTTAGATTACATTCTTTGTACATTATCTTTTGTCACTATTTACATTTTATTATAACTTTATCTACATTTAAGAAAACATCAACAAAACACAACTATATTCATGCTATTTCTCATCTGTAAAATGTCAAAATCAAACACGTTTGTGAATTTAATTCGCTGTAAAATTATTCAGCCAACATTTAAAATGAAACAAGGGTTCTTTTTATTATACCACTACATTTTATTTGAGTTTGAACACGGTATTACGGTAAAAATAATGCACTTCAATTTTAAACATTTACATTGCACAAATTAATAGTCGCTATCACTTGAAACACTGTCACTGCTGTCGTCAGGGCCAATAGATATAATCAAAGGCTCTACAACAGCATCCATTAACCCATCAAGAGCTGACATTTTTATTTCTTCTTTGATCACAT
The DNA here is from genome assembly GCA_031893035.1 of Dermolepida albohirtum. Lineage (NCBI taxonomy): Eukaryota > Metazoa > Arthropoda > Insecta > Coleoptera > Scarabaeidae > Dermolepida > Dermolepida albohirtum. The sequence continues at coordinate 227,228 of JAVIWB010003701.1, forward strand.
GGTCTATACATTTTTTCCATTTGACGGAAGTAATGTTATTTATTGCATTTATTAACAGTTGCCGTATCTCTGCTATCTTAAATGTTGTGTTGTTTGAAGCGACTTCATCTTTGATTTGTGCCCATACCAATTCAATAGGATTCAGCTCACAGTGGTAAGGAGGCAGCCGTAAAACAGTTTTATGTGCTTCTCTAGCCTTTTCATCTGTTACATATTTATTATATTGGTCTTTATTAAGTCGCACTAAATGTAATAATTCTGCTCGAACCATGTCAGGATTAAATTCTATATTTTTGGAATGCAGCCATTCCTGTATATCTGCTTTCTTCCAAGCTGTAGTTGGCACTTTGTCTGCTTTTCGAGAATGATAGGAAGCGTTATCCATTACGATTACTGCATTATCTGGTAATTTGTATAATATTTTCTCAAACCACTTTTCAAACACAGTTGCATCCATCTCATCATGATAATCACGTGTTTTTTTTCCTTCGAATAAAAGTAACCCATCCTCAACAAAACCATCCTCAGATCCGATGTGAAGTATAATAAGTCTGCGACCTTTTCCGGAAGGATGTTTTAAGCCTGTAGATAATCCATCAATAAATGCTTGTCGGTGACTTGTAACATTTTTGTCAACCCACACCTTTTGTTTCGTATGTCCTTCGTTGACCCATGTCTCATCTAAATAATAGATTGACCGGCCTTCTGATCTGTAGGACTTAATCGTGGCAAGGTATTTGCGTCTCCAGCGGATTATTTCACTACGTTCAATCAAGACGCTCTTTCTGTCTCTTTTCATATATCTGCAATAATTTGAATATATTTACTGAGCTAAAATCAATCTAAAATCTATCAATTTTATTAGGCACAATCTGCAACTTACTTGAAATTAAGTTTTTTCAGCAAACGATGTAATGTTGTACGACTGATGTGTGGTATATCATCACGTTCGTCTATGACAGCCATGATTTTGTTCAGTGTTGGCAATTCGTTTTTATAAAAAAAGCTATGAACAATTTGCCGCACAGCATTTCTCACTGTCTCATCGAAAAGAGCTAATTTGGAAGGTCTTCCAGTGCTTTGCCTTCGAGCAGCAACATCACCCTCATTCTTATATTCTTTCAGTACACTGTACTCCTTACAATTCCTAAAACGAATGTAGCAATAAATTAACCATTAGTATTATCATATTTTACACTTCGTACCTAATGTTTTTGTTATATTTAACACCACTTGTCTTGTTGAGACATCAGGTGTGTCTTGTTTTAATGTTTTATACATATTCAAGACAAACTCCTTCTCTTCCAGTAACAAGTGACCTGAACGGCTGCGTTTTCTAGGTGGTGATATAGGAATCACCTGTTTCCCACTTGTACCCGGCGGTTCATCCATTACGGAAACGACGCAAATATAAATAATATTATTGTTTAGTTCGCAAAAGACCTCTTTTGTACAAGTAATTAACCAAATATAATAATGCACTGAAAATACTACAACCTAACCTATCACTCGTAAAACAATATGGCCGCACTTTCTCATCTAAATATAGCTGTATTAATTTATCTTCACAGTAACCAATCCCAAGGCCACATTTTCGCGCTAGATTTGAGAGGTGGTCCGCCGAATTTTGGAACAGAGTATAGTCAACCGATTTATCTAAATATCGAAATGTAAACATATAAATAGGCAACCTAAATTATAGTGCATTTGTTTTACCAACTAGAGCGCCACCTATGTATCATTCTCACTACTTGTCAAACTATCCTCGTATATCAAGCTCAGTAAGTTCATAGTTTCGCTCTCTACCTCACTCCATATTTTCTGGTTCCGCGATTTTTTCTTACAGTAATTAATGTCATATTGGTCTACATATATCTACCGCTGCCTCGTTTTTTCATTTCACTCAACGTCATAATCGGTATCCGGCTAATTTACTAACGAAGTCGTTAATTTGGCTAATTTACTGGATAATGACATTATCTAAGATATAAATACAAAGTTTCATATACCACGCTGTGATTAAAATTCCCGAGAAAACAAGGAGGAAGTCAAAAAATCATTCGCGAAGAGATTGTAGCCGTTTACAAAGATTCTGCACTTGTTATATACAATTCAAAAATGGTCAAGTGACTTTAAAAGGGACAGAGAAAGCATTGAAGATGACCTTAGTCCAGTTACTGCGCCTTTGAAAGAAAATGTGTAAGAAACTTGTACTAGAGGATGTCCGAATGAAGGTTAGAATGTTAGCAGAGGTGACGCTTTCGACAGAATTATTACTAGAGATGAAACATTGGTTCTTTATTATGACCCTGAAGGTAAGCAGGTGTCCATGTAGTGGCATAAGATCGATACAGGTCCCAAAAGTAATTCGAAGTATCTTCGTCTGCCGGAAAAGTCATTGCCACAGTATTTTGGGACAAAAGAAGTTTTACTGATTGAGTACTTGAAAAAAGAAGAAACCTTAAATTCAGCATCTTATGTAATCACCGATTATGTCATATATTTTGTTTTGTTTTTACACACTTGCAAAGGTACTCTTACTGTAGATATTTCTTGAGTTCTCGAAAAAGAAGAAACCATAAACGCAGCATCTTACGTAACAACTTTGCATAATTAAAGCAAGCATTTGAAGAAAGAAGACGGAGTAAACTCACCGTCGGTTGTTATTTCTTCACGACAAAGCTCAGATTCACACGGTGCGTGTTTTCAAGGCTGCTATGTAAGATTGTGGTTTAAAAGAAGTGAACCATCCAATCTACAGCCCGGACCTACCTTCTCGTGATTACTTTCTATTCCCTAACTTGAAAAAGACTTTCGTGGGAAACGATTTTTTTAGGCAAAGAGGAAAGTTGCTTTTTAGTATTGACGAGTTAATTTCAAGATGTAATAAATCCATCGAGGTTACGAAAGATTATATTGAAAAATAAAAATGAATACATTGAATGCCCCTCGTATGTATATTTTTTCCTTTTCATTATCATTGTTAACACAAGCAAGTATCTGTTGAGCGAGACAACAGTTTCGTCTTTATTAAGACTTGTTTCCATTTGAGTGGCTCCCCGAATAAGTCAGGTTGCAGTTATTGTAGACAGTACCTTGTCCTAACTACAATGTCAGATAGAAGTGCTTTTATATTTCAAACAGAGATGGAGATCTAATCTATTTAATTATTTAGTTATTGTTAATATTTTCTACAGTATTTTTCCTCTGATCATGTCATGTATTTTCTTTTGTTTTTAGACATTTATATGCAAAGCTATTCTTATTGTAGATTTTTCTCTAGCGTCGACAGCGTTTCTTGCAATTTATTCTTGTTTCTTATAAGGATCACTATTTAATCGAAATCTATGCGTTGATGTCTTAATAATTAAAGATGCCAATACCCTTAATTTAAACAATCTTTCGTTGACTTTCAACTTTCTCGATATATCACTTTCTGTTCTTTTTCTAATAGTTTATCCTAGAGTTTTATTATATTTAAAAGTTTTCCATGTATTCCTAGCATTACGAATGCTTAAAATAAGTGAATATTAATATAGCCTCTGTCTAACGTTACTGCATCTTCTCTTGTATTTATATTTCCAAAATTGTTGTCTTTTTTAAAATTCTGTCGTTTCAATTGGTTCATTATATTCTTGATTCTGTGATCTTCATTGAAACTTATATTTTTGTTCAAGAATTCTCTAAAGTAACGTCTCCACAAAAGTAAGTAATCTATACTTAACTTTATTCCATCTCTTGCTATAAACCCCTGCTTCTTACTAAATTCTTCTATATAGATCCCCTTTCCTTCCATATTTGTCCTATGCTAACACGTACAAAACACTATATTACTCAATTGTGAAACTCTCAATCGTACGTAAAAATTTTATTTTGTAAGTAATCTATACTTAACTTTATTCCATCTCTTCTTCCTCTTCTTAGTTTTAAAAATTTGGATTGACTTATAACAAAGAACATCAAATATTACATCAGTTATGGATACAAAAATATTTTGTTTGTATTACCTATACGATTTAAATGTAAATATCAATTCCATTAATCCCTTCAAATAGAACATTTGGAATAAACGTGCAATTCTACAAAGCTTTATAATATTGAATGAAGTATTATCAATCAGTGCCTGCTAATTACCTGTAACCAACCCTTTCGTACAATTAATTTTAATGAAAATTGAAAATTCCGGTGAATAATTTTATAAAGTGACCCATAAAAGTTACTTAAGTTTTATGCCAATATGCAACAGACAAATACTCGCGTCCGAATAGTATAAATTGTCGGTCTAACTTGAACTATATCGCAGGCTCGTATTCTCCTGGTTTCCCTTCATATCTCACTGCCTAATAATTTCAACCACTCCACAGTTTATTCTACACAAACTTTTAGTAATAGGTAAAACGAGCTAAATTGTTCTATATATTTCCCCCTTTCATCCATATTTGTCCTAATTCTAACGTGTACAAAACACAGCATTTTGTTTTAATAATATTCAATTGTGAAACTCTCCATCGTATGTAGAAATTTTATTTTGATGTTTAATAATTTCGTAATGAATAAATAAAATGCTTTTACTTTAAACCCAACTGATGGAACATTGTTCACTAATTTAATCGACAATTTTGCGTTAAGTAAACATACTACATATGTTTACTTAAGGATTTTAAGTGTTCATTTTCATGTATTAATTATAATTTAAATTACTGGGTACAAGGAAAGAGATGTTTGAGGTAAAATAAGTTTGTTGTATTTTTATGTAATATTAAAGATATTTAGCAATGACTGAGTTTTGGGATTATATTATATTTGGAGTATTGTATTGTTTTTTTAATACATGTATTATTTCAAAATAAATAATGAGGAAAAATCTTACCTTAAGCGTCGTTATTGTGGAGACAGCAATTAGTTTTAATCCACGTAGAGAATCACAAAAAAATAGAGCACCTTGTTTTTCGACACTAAATAGAATTGATAAACTTAATTTGTTGGACCCGTTCATCGTATTTAGTTATCCAGATGGTTAAACATCGAGCTATCGCGCCAAGATAAAGGCTAGGTTTAGCGACTGTCATTTTACAGGACTACCAACAAATGGTAAAAACCCTATGTTAGTTATTGCCGCCAACCAAATTTTAGCAATAAAATATTTTGCCCGGCGATCAAGAAAATGGATTTTCTAATTAACAGTAATTGTTTTATGTTCTTTACAGTGTCTGCCGCTAAACAAATACTTTTAACCGCGTTTAAGCACTTGGAGTATTTCAATTTAGTTCATTTTTGGATTGGATCCTTGCAGAAGCCCTGTTGGTGTTGTGGAGCCATAATATAGTCATAACATATAGTGGCGAACAAATAAGATAAATGCTTGCATAAGTAATGTACATATATTTGCATATAACGTAACTTACGTGTGTAGTCCTGTAAGACTTGTCCGAGGTCTTATATATGAAGTGCATATGAAATATATCAAACCATCCTGTCTGAACAAAATCACTTTTTACTGCAAACAGGTGGACGAGCAGAATTCTGTCAAGAACTAATACAGAGACGGCATTTGTATCCGTTTTTAGTGTATATAAGTATATCCTTACATGTACATATACTACAAATTATTAAAAATAAGAAACATTAGGATTTTTGATTTTGAAGTTTGTTTTTGACTTACCAGCAAATATTTTTATTTTATATTAATAAACGTTTAAAGATTTATAAGACTTTACTTATAAATCCAAGAATAGTTTTACAAATCAAATAATATAGTATCTTATTCCATGCAAATAAAAGAATTATGAAATTGATCTTCTGACTCGATCAGTGCCCAAGTCCTTCAGATCAGAATAACGTAATACTTAGTCTAGTTGAAAGTGATAGAAAATCATATGTATGAAGTAAAATCCATTGAAATCTACATTACGAGGAGAATAGTCGTCGTTGGCTTCAAACGTAAGGTATTTAAAAAATCTTCCGCATTCTTTGAAGTTCCAGATGCAAAAATCTGAAATGAAGATATTAAATAATGACGGTGTATTCAAGTTTAGAACACCCATACGAGTAAAAGTGTAGTCTTAACGTATATAGGATTTGAGAACGGTTTGCAAGACCGAACGATTAAGTTAAGAGCATGCGGAGTTGAATTTGCGAATGAATGGATGTATGTTGAAAAGAACTTCTCCGTCTTTAATTCGATTCACTGAATATCAACATACAGTGGAATTAATGTGTTCAGAATATCTATCTATAACCATGTTGTTTTCTAGTTTAATTTATTGAAATAGGTGTAAACTTCTCGTATTTCTTAAGTTTATTTAAAGTTACAGTTGTTAATTTCTTGGGAGTTCATTTGTTTAGCATTATCTTTTTGTGTTATATAAATTTAGATTACCTGGCGAGACGTGTACGCCTAGTTAACTCACAGAGTGAATTCGGTATATCGCATCAGTACTGTGAGAATAGTTGTGATATTACTACATAGTCTTCGTGTATAACGTAATTATGTCAGAAAGTTGTGATAGTGCTATAATTAGTATAAAACGTAATGAGAGGAAGTTCATAAAAGAATTTTCAGATTTAAAGTATGATGGCGCTAAAATAACATATTGGGCAAATTTGCGTATAAAAAATACGCTAAAATGCACAACACAAATATGCAAAAAGTGGCGTCCTCATCAAGAAAATTGTACACAATTTCGACTTCATGTGTTGCATGTGCATTATTTGTCAACTGGTCTTGATTATTAAATTCGTGAATATCACTTCATTATACACAGAACCTTCATTCTGTAAGAGCATTTTCGCCACTTCGTAGACATTTCAGTGAATCGACGATGGAAGAAATGCTTACAATATCATGTCAGCTTTTCATTTCAGTCTAATACAAGTGAACCTTCTCAAGTAAAATAATCATATGATTGTTTCTGAGATAATATGTAACGGTAAGCTATTCACTATTTGATTTTTTTTATTGCAGATTCGAAATCCATATTTGATATTATATTTTTGCATAAGAATACATTTCTTCTTTATGTTAATCAGAATTTTTTCTAGTTTTAAAATGGATATAATTGAATTTTAAATAAATTTATTCATTACGACCAGACTAAATAATTTGTAATAAATTTTAAAAGTATGAAGAAAATGCATAGATTTTAATTTTAAAATATAGAAATTTTTTATCAAACACATACCTCTCATAAATATGTTTTTATTAAATGTTTTATTTTGATATATTTATTATATATATTTGTATTAAATATACAAGGTGTATCGGAAAGTCATTACTGGTTTTTCGTAAAAGAACTACATAATTTTCAAGAAAATAGAAAAATGTATTTAATCAAAGTATTGGCAATTTGATTCTACACATCTTGCCCATCTTTGAGCAAAATCATTCATTGATCCATTTCTTCTTCGAAATTGGCGAAGTGTTACTTTGCAAGCGTGTGTCCCAGTGATGCGAAAATGTGATATTCGAACGAGGCAAGGTCTAGAGGGTACGACGGGTGCGATATTATGTCCCATCCAAATGCTTTCAACGCTTCCTTGACCGGTTTTGCTGTTAGAGACGGCGCGTTATAGTGCTGTAAAATCACTTTACCGTGTCCTCGGGCCCATTCTGCACGCTTTTCTATCAATGCATTGTTCACATTGATAATTTGTTATTGATAGTGATCAGTATTAACTATTTCACTAGGTTTCAACAGTTTGTAATACACCACGACACTCTGATTCCACCAAACACAGAACATTGTCTTGCGACCAAATCGATTTGGCCTCGAAGTTAATGTGCCGGTGCTCGGTGATGACCATGATTTTTTGCACTTAGGGTTTTCGAAATAAATCCATTTTTCATCACCCGTCACTATTCGATGAAGAAATGACTCCCGATCATACCTTTGAAGTAGCATTTCACAGACGATTCTTTGGTCTTTCATTTGCCTGTCATTTAAATAATGTGGGATTCATTTTCCCATCTTTTGTATTCTTCCCATTGCTCGCAGTCGGTCGCTAATCGTTTTTTAGACCGCATTTAATGCTTCTGCCAATTGTTTTTGAGTTTGGGTTGGGTCTTCATCCAATAACTCCTGCAGTTTTGCATCTTCAAACTTTTTCGGTCTACCCGAACGTTCTTTGTCTTGCACATCAAAATCACCACTTTTGAATTGTCAAACTACGCCTCATATGTTCTTATGATTAGAGCATGCTCAGCGTAAGTTTCTATCAGCAAACGATGACTTTCAGCGGCTTTTCCTTTTGATTAAATACAAAAAGTAAAGCGGGTCGCAAATGCACTTTTTCAAGCACGATACTCGATATAAATATGACAGTGTTACTTTCGCAAAATATAACATATATGGCTTTGAGGCTTGATGTCAGTAGAATAAAATGACATACGTTATGTATCAAAGCATTGCATACTTAAGCCTAGCGACATCTGTTAGAAAAACCAGTTATGACTTTCCGGTACACCTGGTAGTTTATCCGTTTTTACTGAATATTCTTATTTTTTTCTTTAGTACGATGAAGAATTAAGATAAATAATAGTTTCATTATCTTTTGTTTTAACCTGAATTCATTTTTTTGAAGACTGCGTTTTTTCCACTATAACAATACTTATCTGTATATTGATAATTTCTAAAATTCATATAAAAGTGTATAGTATAAAAATAAATCCTAAATGTCTCCATCAGATGATAAATCAGAGAAAGCAGGCATGATGTTGCAAGTTGTAGGGTAAGAAACGATAAATGTACGAAAGTTGATAGGACGGAAAACAAACAAAGACACTAAACTAACAACTGTTGGGTTCTTTCATGCGAATATTTGAATTTAAATATTTCGAAACAAAGCCTACGTTCTACTAAAAATAATGGATAAAAGAACTTTAGAATTTATAATGGAAAGAAGTTACAGTTGCTTTGAACAATTTGTATGCCCTACACTATTTACCTTTTATATAAGAGTATATATACACAATACCATTACAAATCCCCTGTTAGATATTACGAAGCTGTGACATTGAAGGTATAGCAAAACTTCACTTCTTTGAAAACAAATTACAAAAAAAGGAAATGGCTAAATGCTTAATCAAGAACTTGAATACAGAAAGGAAGTCAATAAGGATTTCAAGTGAAGTTGCTTTTAACTGAACAATCTCTCATTAGAAATATAGTAAGAGTGAGAAGATTTTTACAGCAATAATTAAAATTCGGTGATAAAGAGAAGAAGATAGAAGAGAAACGAAGGTAGAAACGAAACGTTAAATATCTAAAAATGTAAGTGCTGCATGCGTTTAGAATTCCCAGGCCCTGTGATTGGCACAGCGGTTATGAAATAGTAATTTTTCTGTTCTTACATAAAGAGTGCGTGATAATATGCGATATTGATTATAAAAAAGAAAAAGAGAATCAAATCAAATCACTTCAACTTTGTCAAATAAGCCGTTATTTTCGTCAAATATTTACTTATTTGTAATTTTTTTAATGACAAAATTATTGCCAGTGAAATATGCATTACTAAGTGAATTTAAACTTGTGACGCCAATAAGTCGACACACAAACAGCGTATAATAATTATTTATGAATTCTTCATAGAAACAAGTTGGTTAGGAAAGTTTTGCAATACAACATTATTTACTTAATTTTTTTAAAGTAATTTCCTCTACACTCAAAACACCTTGCCATCCTCCGAAACCAATTTTTAAACCAGTTCTGCCCAGTTTCAGTAGGGAGTAAAGCACACTCGTTGTTCCAAGCCCGCAGAAAGTCCTCATCACTGGAAAACCGCCTTCCTTTTAGCTTCATTTTCACATGCGGGAACAATACAAAGTCGCAGGGAGCAAGATCTAGACTATAGAGAGGGTGCTCGAGAAGTTTCAATCCTGTCGTGGTCAAATATTTGGTGCAGGTTTGGCGCGGTGAGCTGGAGCATTCTCGTGATGGAGGAACGAGGTGTCCATTCCTGACTTTGGACGCAGGTTCTTCATAGATCTAATGACTTTAGGCAGGCACTGTTCAGCATACCACTTAGCTGTGACTGTCTTCTTTGTGTCCAAAACGACGCGTTCCACAATTCCACTCGATTTGAAAAATACAGCTATCATTTTCTTCTATACAGATTTGGATTTTCTGACAACTATGGGTGTGTCCTCATCATCGAAGACTCAAACTTTGTTTTGAGCTTTGGTCGGCATATCGTAATAGTACAGCCAAGTCTCGTCACCTGTCACTTTATTGTTCACATACCGAGATTGTCCCTTATTAAACTCTTCAGTCAGTCGATAGTCGATGCGGCACCCAGTACCTTTCCTAGTACCCTTTGGATCAAATAACACAAGTTTTATATATAACAGAAATCATGAATCTGAATAATCTACTGTTTATACACAAAATCGACACTAACATGAGCAAAAATAATACAGAATTCAAAATCAACAAAGACATTCATACATACAAAACTAAAAAAAATGAAAATAAGAACAACAAATAAAAATATCCAAGTTTCAAAAATTTAAGCAATAAGACATTACGACGTATTCATAAAAGAAATAAGAAAATCTAACATGTATCAAATGCAGAAAAAATATTATACAAAAAATAAGACTGGTCGAAACATGAAGAAACTAGGAGTGAAAAAGAAAAAATCAGAGGAGCCCAGAATGCCGTGAAACGAGGAAAGGATTCATCATATATCTTCGTCTCTAGAAACACTATATTAAAACTAAAATTACCGAAAGTAATGTAATTACACGAAGGGAGAGTAATTGTTGTATTGACGTAAGATGTATTACTTCTGAATTAATGATGTTTCAGTAAAATATTCGTTCTAATATATCTCTCTCTAGCTAGAGTTTATCTCTAGCGGTACAAATATTTACCGGGTTTATCTGCATTGTCTCCATCGCTTCACAGCGATATCGTCTGCGAAAATACAGAATAAAAGAAATTGAGAAGAAAATTGCTCACCGATTGAATTAATGGATACAATTTGGGGAATGCTACTTGTGTAAAATTACTTAGATTTCATATGGATCGAATGAATGAATTGACGAAATTATATTAACTAAGAGGAAACAATTCGGAATCACAACTATCAATAATTAATAAAATGTTTTTAAAGTATGGACATATGGTATTCAGTTGTGGAGAATAGAAAGGGAACCAAATATTGAAATCTTGGGGCGATTCAGGAACAAGGAAATGCCGCATGCTGCGTATCAAACGAAATTAAAGAACAAAACATGCAGCTGCCATTTGATCAATAAGAAATACATAAAATTAGAGTTATGGGATATCTTTGACAACAATAAAATCAAACGTAGAAATAACAAAAGCAATTGTCTCAACTTTTACTAATAATATATAGAACTCAAAAGCTGGTAATAAATAATCTCAAAATCATAATTATAAACTTCTTTCAATTAACATAGATCCCTAATGTCGATCTTCATGTACAAATGGCGTTCTTGATAAGTCGCGAATATCCTTGAACGCGCGCTCTCTCGTATCGTCCCGTGGTCTATCTAGAAGTTCTTCGTTCTTGTTCGTAAGCCACGTATATTGACCGTCAAGTTTCGTAACATTAATGATAAATTCAATAATAACGTGAAATTGCATTCCAATATTCTTGTGAATTCACTATCATACATAACAATAAAATGACACGATTAAAATCCTGTGAACCGTTAGACTGGCCTTCTAGTAGTTACAGGGATAAATTTACTAGAATATTTCCCTTCGTCATAGTAATTATTAAAAAAGGAGTACTGTTAAATAGAGGGGAAATAAAAAAAATAAAAAATTTTGAGTTAATCTTAATATTTAATAGAGGAATAGAGATTGTATTTTAGAAACTATAAAATAAATAAAAGCATTCATGAGGAATGTTATTGTGTGAAAAATTTGGAATGAAGTTTCTTCGATATATAAGACGACATACAGATACTATAAATTCTTATTCAATAAAATAGATGTAGCGGATCTGTTTTGTTGATTCGAAAAGTTCGATGTAAAATATTAAAATTGCAGAATATTTACTTAATATAGAGCCCGATCGATCAACGTACTTACATAGAAGCATAGAAAATATGTAGTCTATGATGATAATGGAATAGTAGTGTATCGTTTACGAGTCATCATTAGTGACCGTATATACATATTTCCCGTCACATAACAATTTCATCGATCATTTGCGATTGGCTTAAGAGCAGCAATTAATTTTTGATGCACACATGTACTATTCTAATTCAATGGTAAACATGACTATCGATTGTTAATAATTTGAATTATTGTTTTTGATATATCATGTATTTCAAACAATAAGTTATTTAAAATATGTTGAACGCCTGAATAACTAATTTTTTTCTGTAAAAACTCTTTTATGTTCCAAATAATAACCGACTTCTTTTTCAGAAAGTTCATACGTAACAATATTTCAGCTAGTAGCAGGGAATGTTGCGTTATATTATTAAAATATCTACTTATTTTATTCCTGATAATTTATAAATAAATTCTAAAAATACAACGAAAAATTTGATGTCTAGCAATAATGATAATAATAACAATCTTTAGTGATAAAAGACGTAGAAAAGGAGGTATATAAATACTAACGAATAACTAATTCAAAGAAAATCAGCAAAAATGTTACTATATATGATAGTGACATATGTGATATATTGTACATATGTTATTTTGGCCTTATTTCATCAACTTTTGCACTTTATTCTTAAAAATTCCAGATCATTTTGCTAATCAGGTCTCCCTTTCGAATATCAAATCTACTACTTCTGCAACAGCTTTATGTAGCTTTATATTTTATCTGTGTACACGACTCTGGTATATTTTTGTATTTCTGGTTTGATTTCTTATGAAAAGTTCTTCCTTACAGCTTCAAAATCTGTCACATATTCTTTTCTACAGTTGTTTATACTCTCTACATCGTGGAAGCAGTATGGAATGTTCTACGGGCGACAAGGGTAAGTCCGCCTGATCCGTACTCGGTTTGACTCGTAAGGTTAAATACAGGGGTGTTGTACCTGGTGTACCCTGGAGGACGTCCTTACCTATATGAATCTTAAAATAATTACTTCGCTTACGAAAATAGAATTCCTTGATAAAGAGGACAATTAACGCCTCAAGCAAAAGAAGAATGAACACATTGCTAATTCATTTATTTGTTTCTCTCCACTTGTTCTCATTAATAACGCATTATAAAATAAATTTGAATTACCATTTGGACTATTTCCATTATTAGAAAAAGTTACACTAAAGCAAGCTAATGTATCTACATTAGTTGCCAAAAATTAACAAATCAGCCGTCCCGTTATGATGAATTGTTATGTTTAGAAACTCTCTACATTCCCTCGTTAAATTCTTATTATATGTCGATTAGGATAAAATCATAAATCATTAATACGGATCACTTTACAGGAAATATCGGAAACTGACAAATTCTGATTCACCAATCTCTTCACGAATATACCAACACAATCAATCATAGCAATAGTTGAAAATATAATCTACATACATCAAAGAACATAGCTGTACTAAGGTCATCATTATAAACGCATTTTTGTCAAATTGAGGATACGTTCTGTTGACAAGAATTTAGCTTGGCAATGGATTCTCCACTATTCCCCGTGCTATGGAACACGTTCATGGAAGAATTTCTGTTTAGAAAGCAAATATATATGACTTAATGTCAAAAATGTGGCTGAGATATGTAGGTAAACCGTTCGTCCCGTGGTTGCACATGTAAAACACATTGGAGAAATTCATACGACGCTCTATTATATATACTCTTGAATATTCTCACTCATTTTCGAACTTTAATACCACTCACAGCATTATCTCCGTACAAGTCACAAATCTTAATTCCACATCAAATTTCACAGTCGACGGGCGAATCAATTTTCTTAAACATTATAAACTTCTATAGCTCAGCACAAACATAGACGATACGACTGCAAGTGGCGCAAAGCATACTCGTATACATACAAGGGGTACTAGGAAAGTTTTTCAGTATAGCTTTGTTTATTTAATTTTTTCAAAGTAATTTCCGCTACACTCAATACACCTCTCCATCCTCCGAAACCAATCTTTAAACCAGTTCTGTCGGGTTTCACTAGGGAGTAAAGCACTCTCGTTATCCCAAACCATCAGAAGGTCCTCATCACTAGAAAACCGCCTCCCTTGTAGCTTCATTTTCACATGCGGGAACAGTGCAAAGTCGCAGGGAGCAAGATCTGGACTGTAGGGAGGGTGCTCGAAAAGTATCAATCTTGTCGTGGTCAAACATTCGGTGCAAGCTTTGGCGCGGTAAGCTTGAACATTATCGTGATGGAGGAACCAGGTGTTAATTCTTGACTCTGGCCGCAGGTTCTTCATAGATCCAATGACTGTAGGCAGGCACTGTTCAGTATACCACTTAGTTGTGACTGTCTTCTGTGTGTCCAAAACGACGCATTTCACAATTCCACTCTATTTGAAAAATACAGGTATCATTTTCTTCTTTACAGATCGGAATTTTCTTACAACTACGGGTGTCCTCATCATCAAAGCCCCAAACTTTGTTTTGAGCATTGGTCGGCATATCGTAATAGTACAGCCAAGTCTCGTCACTTGTCATGATGTTGTTCACATACCGAGATTGTCCCTTATTAAACTTTTTTAGCATCTCACGGCACTAAGTTATACGTCGTGTCATCTGCTCTTCAATCAGTCGATGCAGTACCCAGAGAGAACAAAGTTTCTTCACGTGCAAATGATGATGCAGAATCGAACGAATTGCTGGTGTTTTAGGCCTGAAGTACCCTTTATCTGCATATCTGCTGGTAAGTCACTCGCCTGTCCTCGCCAAGCATTTTCCTCACAGTAGTAGCGTTTTCGTCCATAACTGACGTTCGTGGCCTTCCCGGCCTCTCAGCATCTTCCGCAGTTAAATTTCCTCTTTGGAATTCTCTGTACCACCTGAATATCATTGTGGGATGTGGACAAACATCACCTAGTGTGCGAGAGTCATTTCCTCGAAGCACTGGTCCATGTTTAAACCACGCACGATGCCATTGCAAGCACTTTACACTCTCGCTACTAATAAATAACTGAGCCCATCGACATGGTGCGGCGGCTATTATGCACGTATGTACATGTGTTAACCTGCAGCAACAAGCAGCTTCCTACGATTCATTGTTGCGTCATATTGCAAAACTTTCCTAGTACACTTTGTATTCATTAATTTCACAATGGAAATAGAAGCAGAAAAGAAGATACTGGTCTCAGTAATACAGGTAAAATAAGAAACAATTAGTTATTTTCGTAGTCACTTTTCTACTTATCCAGACAAACAGAACAAATCACTCGTTGAATAGAAACGAATAGTAATAGAAAATTTGTGATGTCTAATTTATTTCCATGTATATACTCTAAATATTTACAAAATTTAATTGACATTTGTGATGAACACTCGGATCGGATACCTTTAATATATAATACGATACTTGTTTAACTGTTGTTACAGGTCGCCTATTTAGATTTAGATAATCATTGGATGATTAAACACCTAACTGTCAGAAGGGTCTTTGAATCATAGAAAAAGTATTTCCTCTATTTTGCATTTTGAAAACTTACCTTGATGTAAATAGTTCATTGTATTTTAATTAAATTACTTAAAACACAATTTTTAGTTCTAAGTTTACTTCATGAGAGACTATATGTATATCTTATATTATTAAATGTCGTTTTATTTTTTACAGGATGGAGTATCTTTAGAAAGCGGCAGCGTAGAAGTTAGTACGGACGATAATACTACAACGAGTACTTTCGCATTCAGCCCGTTAGCATCAGACCACGGCTTAACATTAACCTGCAAAGCCTCTAATCAGCGAATACCTATGAGTGAATTAAGAGATACGTGGATGTTAAAGGTCTTTTATCCGCCTAAAGTCACCCTAACTTTGGGACAAGCCTTGGACGCTAACAATATCAAAGAGGGTGACGACGTCTACTTTGAATGCCATTTAATTGCAAATCCTTGGGTAAGTTCTGTTTGAATTTCAGTAAACTATGGCTCGATGCTTTTATATTATCATACGTGAAGACGTTAAATAAAAGGGGAGTACGCTGTTTGCGAATTGTAAATTAATTATACAGAATGAGGTTTGTAAACTTGAGTATTGTATTGAGAACAAAGAGAAACATCATTATTTCATAATTACACATTCGAGATTTCTATTAAGAAACATAATAACGTTTTAGTGTGCTTACTTTTTTTATTTATTAAACTTTATACAGATTATCCTTGTAATGTTTAACAACTAATATTTCAGTCACAATTGAATATAAACACATATTTCTTTCACGTTTCTTTAAAATTATTTTTTGTGTAAAATAATGACTTCGAATATTATTTGTCGTTTTTGCTTTAATCGAAAATGTATGTAACTTCATTTTTTTAAATAAAGCAATATGCATTTATATTTCTATTCAAAGACAAATTTTTTCAATAAATCAGCAATGTATTACTACTTGGACGTTTTTACCTAGCGGTGGCAAAGATGCCGCTGTAGTCCGTAGATAGCATGAATTGACTATATCTATTATATCTAACCTTAAGAGCGTATTTTTTAAATTATCACTTAACCTTTGTAACGGTAATGTCGTGTACAAGTGAGTCTTATTTATCAATTAGTATAAATTATTAACTATAATATTTTAAATAAAAGATCCACAACAGGTAACAACAGACAAGTAAGTAATGAAAATAATATATGTATATAAAAATGATAGGGATTATGAAGGACAATATGATGACAATAGGTGAAAAAGAGCTATAGGTTAAAGACACATTTTAAAACTTGCGCATATTTTATTTTTCCTTAAAATATATTTTTAGCGTCATCTATACTTGCCATAACAATATTAAATCTGTTGGAGTATTTAGTCTTTTTTTTTGATAAATATTGATAATAATAAGAAATACCAATATTTACAGAATCAGTTTCTTTTTATTTTCAACAACTAGCTCAGGGGTTACCTAAGTGTGTGGTCTGGAATATTCTACAATGAACATTTCGAAACGACTTTGAAGCTGGTGGAAATTTCTGGAATATCTAGATATCTACATTTTCAAAGCACATAGAATATTCCATAAAAATACCTAGCTTGCGTGAAGTTTATAGAACCATCTGCTCGACTTACCAGAGGAGCGTCCGCTTTACGTTGTCCTGTCCAACACTGCTAATTTTTGGTTTAATTTCATTAACAAATCTCTCGGCTGTGGACCGTAATTCGTCAACATCAGTGTGAGTGGATCCTGTGATAAATTTTATTATTTTACGACAAACAATTCTATGTACTTTATTGAAATGTCATACCCACCAATGGCTTCCCTTAAATGAAGAATAGTCGATTTCATCCTTTGCTAGCAGCACCCATCTGCGAAGGTCTATGTCGTGGATAATGTTTCCGCTGTCCAGAGCATCATTAAATTTTGCAACAGCATACTTCGTAATGTATGTACTTTTGTGCTTGTTAGAACCTCCCGGTTAACACTTGCTACTAGTTGATTTTACCTGTAAAAATGTGGACGTCAAAGATATAAATGCTATTACTAGTATTGTTATACAAAACAGTAAATGTTAATGTACTAAATTTAGAAACATTCCCTTACATATTTATAAAAAGAATGAGTGAAATGTACATATCATATTTCCTTTCTACACTTATGTTGCACTGATTCCAATGAACGTCACTTCGCTTTTCCACTTCTCCAAAACTCAACAGCTCGCGTTTTATATTCAATATCAATCACACTACCTCCTCTTGGGGAACACTGTGTGCATGTTCGTAATCTTCATTATATTGACTTCTTGGTTCAACGAATTGCGGTTCATGTGGACCAGCCGTGTCTTCAAATTCTAGTGCTGGATCCGTTTGAAATGCAAAGAAAGCCTGCTCCTGAGTTCTTGCAATGATATCCCTTAACGCATCATGTAACTTTTGTTCTTCACGTGTTATAGGTGTAACAGCGATATTTGCAGCGAGGAATGTTGTATGTAACAAATTCAGAACATTAGCGATGTTGATTTTTATGACTTTATCAATTGCTGTTCAACAATCAAATCGTGAAACATAGAACTCTGAACTGCAACTCTAAACTTCTCTTGCTCTTTCTCTCTCTCTCTCTCTCTATATATATATATATATATATATATATATATATATACATATATGCATTTGGAAAGGCGAGAAGGCTCTATATAATCTAGACAAAATTCAAATACAATAGGAATCATATAATCTGCTCGTGAAGATCAATGCAGATAAGATTTCAATAAGGAATCTTATTAATACCACGGATGATAAATAAGTATAGATGAGCACCTACTTATCCCTATAAATTATTTTTAGCTTGTCAGCAATATCTCATAGCGATCTCATAACGATGTACGATATGAAATTTAATACCTTTAGAAATAGATAATGCATTTAATGCATGAACGATCTACAATATTAGAGTATTACTATATTTAGATAAGCAAATTACTTACATTATGATTTTTTCACATGAGTGACAATAAGTAACTATTTTCGTTATTTCATCCGGTCTTTGATTTCTTTTTCAAATACAGTCCTGTTATATAATAGCGAGTGGGACTTTGAATCACTGGTATTGTAGTAGTCAAGTAATATTGTTTTCATTATCATTGTACATACATTGCAGAATTAGTGGCTAATTGTGTGTTGGAATTAGATATTCCTTTGTTCAATCGTCAATTTTAGCTTTGATAAAGGTTTACGTGGTAGACCAGGAACATCACAATCCTCACCTTTCCATTTTTGTTTCAATTCAGTGCTTTGCATCCAGATTTATATTACCTATTGTTCTTTATGTTGTGTCGGTGAAACTAAATAAATATTATTTATTACTTATGTACAGCGTACAACAAATACGTAGGTACACAATTTTCTAGCTGCTTTTTTTCCATAAATTGAGTTATTTTCTTGTGCATAGCCTTTTGTATTTTCTTAGCAAATAAAACTTTTCAAATTTAAAATAAATATGGAGGGTGGAGGTTGTTGCTGGTAAGCAATAATTGTGAAAAGAAAACTGTTATCACTATCCTTTAGTACTATTAAAACAGTGAAATATTTATCCTAACTTTTTCCTATGTCTTACCGTTTTGAAAATATTAAAGCAAATAGCGAAAGGTTGTGTTGCCGCGCTCCACTCCCCAAAAACGGACGATTGGGTGGCTAAAAAAGTTACAGTTGTTCGTACACTACATCAGTCTATAAACCTTTCAAGTTTCATTTAAATCGAGGGACACTTGTCTCGTGTTCCCTTGTAAGTCTAAACATTTTTCAATCTTTTAATTTTTGTTAGCTATACATATATTTTCTTTATCTAAAATAAATAAAGATTACATTTGCTTTAAAAAACTTGTTGTTTTGTTATTTTACTTTGTGTATGTAAAAAATTAAAAAAGCAATAAATAATAGATTTCTTTTAAAATATGTTAATAAATTTAAATTTAGTTCATTGAAAGTCAATGTGTTTTTTACTATTTCGTATAATTTTTATTATTCGGAGAAAATACACAAACACTTCGATATACAACTAATATTTATACATTTTGAGAGACTTAATAAAGAGTATGAAATTTTATTTCAAAGAATGTAACGATTAAAATGTTGAAAAACTTTTTCGAATGATCAAAAAGCATTCTGCTGATAGACATATGCCTATCCATAGAATGTTTGCTTTCCATTTGTTAAATACACTAAAATACCCAGGCAATCCAGAAAATAAACAAGAAACGAACAGCGTAGAAAATTACGCACCTCTGGAATATGTGATAAAATTTTTGTAATACTGAGCATCAGGGAAATAAAAAAAAATTCAACGTACTTCTGTATGTGGATTAAACTGTAAATACAGTATACTGGTTCATATTTTTCGAGTAAATACGCGTACTGGTAAATATATAACATAATTACTAAGAAAAATATTGTCTCGTAAACAAAATTAATAGCAGCATTATAATTGATATTTTTTATTTTTGTAATAAAATAGTGAACTGTTATACACTACTTTAAGCAATTAAAAAATAGTTTATAAGAATGACAATAAATTGAATAAAAGTTGATTTTTATGATAATAATAATAATAATAATAATAATAAAGGACTTTATTTGGCTAGATTCAGTCTCGTTGTTCAACTCAATTAATATCATTTTTGGTTTTTGGATATTTGTGTATAAGTATGTATATATGTACATCATTATATTTTAACTTGTAACAAGTTTTAATGTGATCTTGTTAGTAAAGCATAGAATTTTACTTTTTTTTGTATGAAATTCCAATAGTTCTTATGAAAATAATAACCTATGTGATCTCTACGGGCATTTAAATATATTTGGCACCTTGGGGAATCAATCATATGCTGTCTTCTGAACAGCAATTCGTGATACATGAAGCGCTCTCTGTACAATATTTCGTGCAACAACAGGTCTTCCCACAACGTAATTATTGGATTATCATCTCAAAAATTGACTAGGCACTCCATCAGCCTGTGCCAACTTCATCAGTCTATTTATTCAGGATGTTTTCTTAATGGTTATTAGAATTCTTCTCCCACAACTACTGCATACGAAAGGACAATGAGTGGCAGAATTTCATGCAGATATCTTTGAGCAGTTTGTTTTTATTTGAAATGAAGGCCAGTTTTCCAGTACCTAGCTATATCTACACCGGTCGTGTGGTAAGAAGTGCCATCTTGTTGGAACCAAATATCGTCGAGATCATGGGCTTCAATTTCTGACAGTAAATAGTCCGTTATCATGGCGCGATAACGAGTGTCTTCATTTTCGAAGAAATATGAGCCGATGATTCCACTTGCTCATAAAACACACCAAACCGCAGTTTTGCCTAGATATAATGGCAGCTCTTGAACATCTCCGGGTTGCTCTTCACTTCAAATATGGCAATTGTGTTTACTGACATAGCCATTCAGCAAGAAATGGGCCTCATCGCTGAACAAAATTTTGGTCGAAAACAGTGGATATTCTTCAAACTTTTCAAGAGGTCGGCCGCTTTTAATTCTTGAACGAATTGATTTTCGTATGCTTTTAAATCAAGATCCTTCGGTAAAATACACCAAGTTATGTGTGCCATACAACAAGCCTAGCTGTTGAGATCTACGTCGAATCAATTCTTTATGAACATCGCGTATATTCTTCACTACGTGCTGAATGTGGTCTATTTAGTTGGGTTTGTTTATTCCAATAATGAAAATCGCGTTTCAAATTTTTCTGTTATAGTGAATTGTGCGTTGGGCGTGTTTCTCGTGAAATGCTGATTTTCGTAATACAGCTGAATAATTTGTGAATGCTGTGCCGGGCTGAGTCTTTCCATAATAAAATGTCACACAATACTTAACTAAAGTAGTGTGAAAATTTGACGCGAGTCACGCTCTATTGAAGAAAGTACATCATAATGAATCAGCCATTATATTCGTAATACTTTAGTATTAAACAAGGCTTAATAAAATGCGGTCGTTTAGTCGGATGATCATCAAAGGTGGTTTTGAGCAAACTTTATTGCAGTAGCTACATCAAAGAACTAAAATTTGAAGTGTAGTTAGTCAAATTTATTGATACAGGGCGTTGATGTTTCAGTTTCGCTCTTAGTTATTAAATGATTCCTTTAAATCATCCAAATTCTACATTTTGTTTTTACTTGAATTACATGTTTAATGCAACTTCTCGATTTGTTTGGAGTAGCATTTGTAATTACTTCCATCAGAATTGTTTTTATTAATATGATTTAACTGGACGTGAGAGTCAAAACGCACTTCAACCAATGATGCCGAAGTGCCATTTTTATAAGAACCTTCTTTACAATTTTAAAAATACTGCTCCGTTATTTTAATAAGCTTTTCGTTCAACCGAAATTTCTTTCCAGCAAAGTAAAGTTTCAGTTTCTGAACAAGTGTAAATGAGCTAGATTTCTCGGAGACGAAACTCGATGTTTAACCAATTTTTTGTGAGAAACTTGACTGATATAAGAAGGTGTGATTAAAGAGAACCGATGTATGAGCCATTCCAGATCATTTTTCGGAAATAATTTTCTTCAGAATTTTGACTAAAAACACCTTTCGGGAGTTTTTGAGTTCGAAGGATTTGAAAATGGCTAAAATTTTAATGCAAACAACGCATATCTAAGAAATTGGCATATTATGTAAACTAACTTCAACTAATATTTTGAATATTTGTATACTAATTCTATGTTGTTCTCTTAAAAAAAACTTTCTCTAGTCTTCTTATGAATAGAAAAATCTGAAAACGACAATTATTTTAATTCTTTTTAATTGTGTAAATTACAATAGTTACATTTATACACATGTAACGCTTTTGCCATAATAAGCACAGAATCTTAAAATGTACAAAATAAACTTAATCAAAAACAGGTAAAAGAACAAATACACGCTTTTTTCACCAAAAATATATTTCTTGTGAAAGACAGTACGTTATTCTACCCCCAAAGTGGTTTGCAGATTATATCGTGGACACAGGCGCGACACTGTGATTAACTTTTGCTGATAATGATAACTTAGTTATTATCGAAATGTGTATATAGAAAACAAACATTGAAGCGCCAAGGGATTTTCTACTTGTTTCTTTGATTAATTCAATTAATTATAGTCTTCAGCAAAATTTATTTACAAAACAAACGTTTGTTACTTATGTTTGTCAATATATTTTCTATACAGAAATATATGCATTTGTATAGTTATAGTAAGTCTAACTGAAACTGTGTTATTTAATTATAAATTCTTATAACTATTCTTATATTATCGCATCCTACATTTTAAAAGCATCATATGTATAAAAGTTGTGGTTTATAGAAAAGCACATATACACATACATCTGCTTTTGTATCCTTTTAACTTTTCAGTAACATGATTCTTTCCGCCTAGTAATAAGTCACAAATCTCATTAAGAGCATTCAATTATGTCCTAGCAATAACCATGCATAATCGTTAATCATTATAATTGGAATAATAACTGTTGTACTACCATAACTTAATATTAATTTATTGTCCTAATATTGATCAAATTTTACTGCGATTAGTGTTGAATATAACATATGGATTATGTCAGATGATATTAAGCCATTCGTCACAAAATTTTCCGCATATGTCAGTTTGTATTTCCAAACAGGTTTGCATAAATATATATACCTATAAAAGCCTATAATAAATTTTATATATTGCATATACAGGTTGTTTCTGAACGAGTGAGACAAGTTTTACAAATGATTTACCGAGTCACTTCTTGAGCAGTAATCTTAACAAAATGTTTCTAGATATGTTTCTATCCATGCATTTGTGATCTTTAGTTATAAGAAATTATAATTTTTAAATACTCAAAAAAAATAGCGGACTTTGATTTAATTAGAACCTTTGTTTAGACCCTATGGTGACTTACTTCAACAACGACGTTGTTTTTGAAATTTATTTAACAGTTCATGTACAAGATAGTATAAGAAAATAAGTAGACATTATTTACTAAGGGTAATTTTTCAAAACGTTTGGCAAAATAAATTTTACAGAGCAAGAAATTCAATTCCATGCGTAAGGCAATAACACAGGAAGGACATTTAAGGTATCCGAAAGAAAATAGAAGGAGAATTTATTATTCATTCAACATTAGATGTAAATTACAAAAAGCTTTAAAACCAAGAAGACAATGTCTTTAACAAAAAGCACATAACTTAAACTTAACTAACTAAAATTTTGTTTTTTTATCTAACCCGAATAGAATTATCTATATAAAAGATCATAAAATATTAAATGTCATACCATTTTGCTAAGCTTACCAAACTTTATACATACCTATTTGAATTTGAATCAGGTATTAGTTTTATTACTACAAGGTTGCTGTTAACTAACTGCCGGTAATACCAACTCACACATTTATCGTAAAGTGGTGTTGATGATGAGTGTCTCTTATAGTTGAAAAAATTTTGTTGGTTCGCACAAGATTGTTATGAAAAATTTTAAACTGCAAAAAAGCACTTCATCAGTAAACACAGGACACAGGAATTCACTTGTGGTTGGAAATCTCATAGTGAAAGTCGAACACGTTAATGTGGTAATGATATAATAGCCCCTTCTTCGAAATTCTTCAGCGTGATTAATGCTCAAAATGTTTTCTCTACGCTTCTTCCTGGTTATTTGTCAATATATTGAAGAACTTCTGCATCGAGAGGTGTGATACGAACATAACGAGAAAGTTTACAGTCATGAGCCTTTTTTGAAAACTTCCGATATCACAAGAATTCAGATGTAGACGAAAAAATAGTATGATGTATTATCAAGCTGTCCAGACACATTCGTCCATACAATGGCTGGTGTCCTAAAAATTTAATTGCTCGAGCATATACAAAATGCATGTCGACCAACTTGTGATCTATCAATCATGACGATAATAACCAATAATATTAGTAATTATACAAACTAACAATAATGACAAATTTAACGATGGTTCTAATTGCATATTGTGATAGCCATTATACGAATGAAGAATTAAGAATAATGGCACATTTAACGACGGTACTTATTGCCAAATCAATGCCCGCTAAAAATCAGATTGTGCATATGTGTTTAGGAACATTATTGTTCAGAGTTGCTCAAGAAATCGTTCCTTGAAATTTTTCGGACTTAAAGAAAAGATTGCATACGTAAAGTGCTTTGGTATTAAATACGCTGTATTACATTATATTGTCAATATTTTTATTATAGAAACTAGAGAAATCTTAATTAATCTCGTTGTGTTTTTTAATCCAAAGTATTTCCAAGTCCAAAACGTAGAAGTTTTGAAGAGTTGGTTTCGATAGTTTTCGTGCATTTCATGAATGCTGAAAATTAACAAATGTAAGCATTTAATTATAATAGAGCAGCTTTCGTCAGCCTTTGTGTCACGCTGCAATACGCCGTAAAACGATAACGTAAATATTTGGTTTGTATACAGATGCAAACAGTACCTTTTACTATAATTAGTTTCATTTTGATAGATCGCGGAATATATATTTGGATCGCAGTGCAAGTGCAGACAAATTTATTGACCCCTAATAACAACATGAAAACTGTTATTGTTTAAAATTACAACAAAATTTGGTAAATACTCTATTATCGGATATCACAAAGGCTACGTTTTATTTCATGAGGTGTTTTTCCATTGCAATTGCTATTTAGTTTTAAATAGTACTATAATTAGCTGACGGTTTATTATTTAATTGTCAGATGGCAAAATAAATAACTATGTCTAACCATCAATTAAGCTAGAAAAATTAATAAAAGAAATATGAATATGATCTATTTCATAAAGATATTTAATTTATTAAATTGAAGCTAACAAATTTATTAATGTACTATTTTTGTCTTGATCAATTACTAGCCGATAAATTAGAGTAATCGACCACATTGGAGATATCAAATTTTTAATAACACTTAAACAGGGTATGGTATATCAACAAGCCATTTAACCAATTCACGACTCTGGGTGTGCCAATTTTATTTGTCGATGCTTTCTAACGAATTAAAGCAATTAAGTCTACGAAATGTTTGAATAAATATTTGTGTAACTACCTTCCGTTGACTAGCTCGCTCTTAAATTTAGACTGCGACTTAAATGTTACAAATTAAGATGTAAACACTCTTAAGTGATACCGTAATTAGATTGAACGGTAGCATATAAACTAAACAATTAACTCCACAGTCTTATGGAATCAAATATAATTAACAATAGACTATGTAAATAATAATTACGAACGTCTTGATCCCTGGTTTTATTTTAATTTTTCGGTGTCTCAGGTCGTCGGCGAGATACCAATTGGCTTCGTTAAACCTTAAGACTGCAAATTAAGCTCTGTCTACTTAACTAGATGAACGCGGGCTCTTCATACAACACTCGAATTCAGCAACAAGATTGTATCACGAATGAATATATCAAATATTTCTTGATCGTTTGATTTAGCAAAATGAGGCGATTTCTTGCTCTGCAGGACTTTCCAACTTTTCCACTTGCGATTATTTCTTGCGGGGATTATGCCCATCATCCACCAAATATATAATAATTGTTTATACATATATTAAAAATTAAAATAAAATATTTGCCAGACTATTTTTGTTTGTAATGGTCCATTTCCTTGGCGAACTATTATTCTTGATGAAAATTTTGGATTATAAGGAGTAATACGCGCGACTAACGGCATAATACAATTTTTACTGGGAAGAATCGACGTTCGTTAGCTTTTATTATCGCCAAGAATTTGCGATAGAGGTGAGTGTGAAAGAGGCTGCTATTTTAGTTATGATGTTAATTTTAACGTTAGCATAAAGCTCCTAAAGTGCATATATTCATTTAAATAGACCAATTTCAATGATTTGAATTTAGTATTTAGTTCGAAAATGTGTCTTTGCTTGCAATTTTTGTACGGTTATAATATTATTTAAAACGCTGTTGAAAGGCTTCCGTTGTTATTTTTACGAAATTACTATCCGATATGAATAAATATTTAGCAAAAAAATATTTTTTGCAAGCACGAACTCTTGTGTAATACTAATCAGCATTTTAACCATTGTATCAATGTTTTTGGTACTTTTATGTAATGAATATTTGATGAATCGGTTAATGTTTTATGTAAAAGTGTTAGCGAGTTTACATTTGCAATATTAATTTGCTGTGTCTGCCAGAAGGTGGTTAATAATGCATGCATACTGAATTTTATGAAAATATTTAGTTCAATTTAATAAATAATCTGGATTCGCCGCTGAATAATATTCAGTCCCTTTTATTATAACTTTAATTGATATGTTTATTTGCAATTTGATGCTCTGCTGTAACAACAATGAAAGTCTTCGATTATACATGTAAGGCAGATGTATGAAAACAATTTCTTATTGTTTGAGTTAGTAGTAGCCTTCCAGTGGTAGCGGGAAATTCATTTCGAATACTGGTTACATTAAGAACGCGATTTCTACGTGACGATTGCGACAGGTATCGTTTTTTTCTTGAAAGGATGGTCACAATAGATATGGAGGAGTTGCTGTGTATGTATGGGTAGGGGTGCCATTATCAATGGCCCAAAAAGAGCCCTCCAGCGTGTACAGTTGAATAGTCTATTTAGCCTATTAAAAAGGTTATAATATCCGGAGACATTAATGCTCACCACCCATTTTAGAACTCCACTCGCATCTATAGGAATGGAAATATCTTATACCACTGTGTGACTAACACCAATATATTACTTTATAATACAGACATACTAACACACAATTCTACAAATGGAATGACTCCCATCATAATTGACCTGGTTTTGACGAAAAATATAGTGAATATGGGAGAACTTGGTATTGGAAAATTGCCTTTAGACCACCTTCCTGGTTGAGCGTAGCTTATTGTTCTGATAAATCTAGCAAGATCATCGCCTACACTAAATGGAATTAGAAAGATTGCAGAGAAGAGCTTCATCGCCTTACCAAAATACCATCTGTTATTACAGGTCAGAATACGTTGCAAGAAGAGGTAAATAAATCCACTAAAAATATTGACTAGACCACCAAAAGAACCATACTCACTAAAAGGATTGATGCGCAAATCAAGACATGTTAACGATGAACATTTTAAACACCATTAAAGGCAAAAACAAACTTGGAAAGTAATATCAAAGAACCAGGTATGCTGGAGCTTTCATATGATAATATGGAATCAACGACACTCACAAAAGCTATTTAAAAAAGAAAAGCAAAAAACCGAAGATAAACTTAGAAGGAAGTAAACTACAAAATCTACAACCATTAACACACTAAACAAAGAAGATGGTTAGATTGACTCCATAGACAAAGAAGTTGCGGACACCATAGCGACTGTATTCAAGATCTACCACAAGGCATATGAAAATAGATCAAGCTTCAGAAAATCAGATCCAAGAGGTCATACAGAAACACTCCCTGGACCAGACAACATATAAAATCATCTACTCAAAAATATCCCAAGAAAAACGATCACATACTTATATTACGCAGATATAATAAACGACATTCTCCGCTTCCAGCACTTTCCTTTTGAATGGAAAAAATCAATAGTGTACCTAAACCTGGCAAAAACTCATACCGAACCGAACATTTACAAGAACACATAGAGTCCAATGAAATAATACCAAATGCACAATTTGACTTTAGATCGTTGCACAACAAACCAGCAGACAGCAAGAATAGTAGCAAAAGCAACGATGGCTTTCAACGGAAGAAAACATACGGCGTTCGTATTAATGAACATGGAGAAAGCCTTCGACAGACTATGTATTGGTGGATAGCTTTAAGTAATAAATGTTTTATCAATAAAGTAATAAAACATTTCCCACACAACACAATACGACTAATAAATTCATATCTTACGAATAGAACATACAGGTAAAAGTTAACAACTCTTTATATAACTCATGAGACGCAGATGATGCTACTATGTATGCACACTCATTTTCACCTATAGTTGCCATGCAAAAAATGCGAGACCACTTACATTATTTTCAAAGCTATACCAATAAATGGAAACTTGCAGTATCCACCTAAATCTTCTTCGATCACTCTCATCAAAAGAAAGCAACCAATTCATTTACCAAGACAGCTATATATCCCAATTTCGGTACATAAAAACCTAAAAGATCTTGGAGCAAAGCATGAGCCGAGATTTACATTAAAAACCACATTGAGAACAATGCCAATAGAAATATAGCCGAACTCATAAAAATCTATTCCATTATTAAAAACTCTAGCACAACCTTGATGAATGTAATTCTTTTTTACAAACAAGTATATAGACCAATACTTACACTTGGAACGTCACCTTTCGCCAACATCGCCAAAGCAAGACTGATCATGCTGTAACGAATACAAAATAAGTGTCTCCGTATTATGTTGAAAAGGGATAGTTATACACCTATACGGACGCTACATGAGCTTGCAGGCAAATAACCACTAAAAGAGTTCATTAGAGATATTAGATACAATCATTAACGCATCCAGCAAAGAAATCCAACACGAAAATCCAATAATTAAAAAGATTACAAGAATATGACAAACAGTAAGGAAGCATACCCACCAATACCAACAATTACCGATCTTCCACACACAAGATACCGGACACGTCTCTTCATTAGAAGTTTCGGAATCGTTAGAGGTTTTTGTAAAATTTCCCTCTAAAGAGCAAAGCATCAACATAAAAAGACACCAGATGCAACGGCAGGAGTTTCGTGTGTATGCGGTGTGTAATTCTCGTGCAAGTGAAGTGGCGATCGACCCATTTAAACTATTTAGTATTCTAACAAGTAAAATTGTAAACATAAGATATTATGTAAGGAATTTATCATCATAAATCAAAGTAGTACATATATTGTAGTTACATGTTATACATGTAAAATAATTGTATAATAAGAAACTTTGTTTGAACTTAAGAGGTATCGGTCTTTTCTTGGTGTCGTTGATGTTGGCCACCCTACTCTTGCGTTCGCCGAACACCTTCAGTTATCAAAAAGTGATTTACAAAGTCTGGAAATTATGCTTTGACTCACTTCAAACACCGGCTACACTTATCTATGCATCGTTGTAATTATATTACAATTAAAATCCTTACACACGAGAAAATATCAAGAAATATTCTCGAGAAGGCTTACCCTTTTTTTTACAATTATATATTATTACTTCTTTATCAGTGGCAACTTACCTTAACGATCGCATGAACATGTATCCACCCTTCTCTAGACACGCAACAATGACGTGATATAATTGAATAAATAATTAACTTAATTTTATAGTGAAAATTTATCTGACACAATGTAAATTCGGTTGCCCTTTGTATATAATTTTTATATACTCGCATTAAAAACGATTACGAGCCACAAATTTACAACAAAATATTAAAATATGCTTCAGTTTAACAGATACGAAACTCGAACAATTCAGAATTAAATATAATTTGGTGGGCTTATAAAGTGGTCTAATGTAGACAAAAACAGTAGTTTTTAAATGTCTAATCGCTCGTATTGAGGTGGGTGGGCACACCAATTATCGCATTATCTTTCACAGTCTGCGTTAATAACTCTGAAACTATAGTTGTATAAAAAATGCTATGACAAATGCCCAACTGTTTTCAATGTACAGGGTATTTCAAAAAGAATAGACGTATTTCGAATGCATATGTAGTATTTATTAAACTTTAAGACATACGAATATGAAACTTTACACACAATTTACGAAGCTTTCAAGTTCAGATTACAGATATTCAATATGTCCTCCATCAGCGACACGAACAATATTACATCGATACTCAAGTATGGGAGGAATTCCCATACTTGGGCAAGCATGTCCTTCGTCATTGATGTTATGGCAGTACGGATCCGGTTCTTCAACTCTTCCAGGTTCTGTGGGAGTGGTGGTACATAAACGTTGTCTTTAATGAAACCCCACAGAATGAAGTCACAGGGTGTCAAATCCGGTGGCCGTGGAGCCCAGCTGAGACATGCTAAGTCGCCAGCTCCTTGATGACCAATCCAACGGTTCGGTAGAGTTTCATACCGATATTCACGCCCTTGGCGACTCCAGTGAGGGGATGTCCCGTCTTGTTGAAAAATGAAGTTGTCTTCGTGCAGCCTCGGAAACAACCAGTTTTGTAACATAGCGAGATACTGCTGACCGTTAGCCGTATTTCCATCAAAGAAGAATGGGCCGTAAGCAGATGATCGTGATATCGCACAAAACACATTGATTTTAGGCGAATCTCGTACATGTTCAATGGTTGCATGTGGGTTCTGTAGACCCCAAATTGGAACATTATTTACCACACCACTAACATGGAAAGTTGCTTCATCACTGAACACGATGCGTTGTGCGAATGTGTTATCATTGTCAATAGCATCATGAGTCTCGTTACAAAATGCCATACGTTGTAACTTGTACAGTTTCATAACCAACCAACACCTCAAAACACGCCAAATTGTTGTTGTAAGCAGTTGTAATTCCCGACTGCCGCGACGAGTTGATTTTGAAGGATTATGTCGGAAAGCAGTTTGAATTCGTGCAACATTTTCTTCAGAAACACGAGGGCAGACACTCTTTCCTTTACATACACATCCTGTATCTACAAACTGTCGATACCATATGCGAATGTTCCACCCATTCGGAGGATCAACTTGGTAGCTCAACCTGAAATGTCTTTGCACTGTAATCACGAAATCGCACTTCGCAAACTCGAGAACACAAAATGATTTCTACTGCGGAGTAGCCATTTTAAACATATGACGGTTGCCAAGAAAAACAGAAGACAACTGACATTTAGCGGCTATTAAATAAACTAGACTATGTATTTGTTTCTCCAATAGCGAGCCGAGGTACAGCGATCGACAGTTTGGAAAAATAATACTTTGTAATACGCATATTCTTTTTGAAACACGCTGTATTAACAACAGTTGAATCAATCTACCTACTAGATATTGGTGATTGTTGTCCGTTTTTTTTTCTAGGCTTCCGGGTTGGAACTGTGTCTTTAGCACCGCTACTTTCCTTGCCGACGTCTCGTCCGTTCTTGCAAGTGGCATCCTCAAGGTTGCTATTGATCTTCTCACTACTGCACTAACATTGCAGTTCCACTTGCTCGAGTACGAGTTGCTTCGGTTCATTCAAACATTTTGTGGTCTACCACATGTGTGAAAGATCGCTGTTAATTAACCACGGCTACTTTTTACATAATGGCAAATTCTCCTACTGTTCCATCACAAAGTCAACGCCCCATTCACTCATACTTTTCATCTTTATTCATAATCGTCTAGTAAATAATGTCTAAAAAGTTCATTCCAATATTCCGTTCTAATTCAAACGTACTTTTAATATTTATATGTAAACTATGTAAAAATTTAAGAAAACGTTTGCATGTCTTTCCGTCCCTCTCCAACAAACTAAACGTACTTACACCAAAATAAGAAAGAATTTTCGAAATGTGCTATTAAAGATGAAAGAGTCGACTTCATAAGGCGATCATTATATCGTTCATTTGCACATTATTTCTCTTGCTTTAGTTGATAAAATAATTAGCAATAAACATCATCAATACATAGAAAGTTTCGCTACATCTAATAGGGATATATTTATAGAAAACTAGGAATAGAAATAACTTATGGCATAAACAGTCACCATTTTATGTTTTGACAAAACAGCTTTCTGCCATTCGTAGTTTGTTTTTGTGTTTTCCAAGGAAGATATTAACTGGTTTAACTATTTTGATACTATTGAAGATTGTTACTGCAGATGCTAGTTGTTCTAGAACTTCTCTCTGTAGTAATCATAAATTGAATTTCATTGTTTTATAGTTTTACTCATGTTGTTGCTTTTCCTCTTTACTAACAGTCATTTTTATTAATTCTCAAAGTTGTTATATTAAATGTTTGTATTGCTGTCTTGTAAATATCTAAGTTCCTATTTGGACTTACTTCGTCTTTCGCAAACATTACCATATCGTTCGCGTCGTATCTCAAGTTTTCATTTTATAGTGTAGTTGCGTACTGTTTTTTTGCTTAATGTTAGTGGCTCAGATTCTGAAAGTAAAAATATGTAGCAGTTTTAATAATAAAATTGCAGAGTTTAAAAATATTATTTAGCTTCTATTCCTTCTGAAAGTGTTAGGAAGAAATTCATTCGCGTTTAAGGATTGAATTGACGCATGTAGAAATAATTTAACTAACACCCTCTTTAGAATAAAGTTTGTGGTGCTGGAATATTTTGTATTTAATTGAAGTATTATAGAATGTAACCTGACCATGTTTTCAATGCGCTACTTTATAAAACTAATATGTTAATTATGGTAGTATGCATATTAGTTTGCATACTAGTGTTTCACTAATTTACTGTTGTTTGTTTCAGGTGTTAAGAGTGTGGTGGTCAAGAGATGGAGCTCGTTTACATAGTAATACTACAAGTGGCATAATCGTCAGTAATCAAACTTTAGTGCTTCAGGTACGTAAAATTAAATAATCGAATACAATTTAATTTTGTTGTTTAAATGCTATCTTTAGAAACTTTTATCACACGGAATACCGGCCTAATCTCTGCAAAGCTAATAGTGCTGTAACATGTGCTTCTCCCGCTAATATTCATTACACATTGCGCTATTTGTAATTATAGAATTATAATTCTTTTAGTATTATATAGGGTGACCAGATAAGAACGATAGGAAAATAAATTTAAATAAAACAACACCGGTGTGAGGTATCAAATTGATTCTGACTTTATTTTGAAGCTACATTCAAGCGATTATGAATGGAATAGCACATCATTCAAATGATCGCCCCGGCTTCGCTGGAAGTGCTTCAAACGGTTGGTCCAATTTTTGATAACTCGGTCCAACATGTGCGGCGTTGTCCTGGCAATAACGTCGCGAATGTTAGCCTCGAGCTCGTCCAAAGTGGTTGGCTTATTAAGCTAGAGAAAATAATCGAGGGGTGTCAAGTCGCATGATCGCGGCGGTTAATTGATGAACGCTCGCTGTGAGATGACACACTCGCCAAATTTATCCGTCACAACTTCGAGCGTTGCGTCGCTTGTATAGCATGTAACGCTGTTTTGTTGGAAGCACATCTCGGATATATCTATGTTGTCGAGCTTTGGTCACAGAAAATCGGTTAACATCGCTCTATACCGAGGATAAATGACGGTGACAGTGTCTCCTTCCTCATTTCGGAAGAAATACGGTCCGAAAATGTCACCGTGCTATAAACTGCACCAAACAGTCAATCTTTGTGGATGCATTGATGCTTGGTCGTACAATTGTCGATTGCGGTCGTTCCAATAAAGGCAATTTTTCTTGTTGACATAGCGGTTGAGACAAAAATTGGCCTCATTCGAGAAGATGATTTTTCAGCCAAGATCCCGATCTCCGGTTAACATTTTCAGCGCCCAATTAGCGAACTCATGGCGTTGTCTACGATCGTCCAGTTTCAATTCTTGCATCAGCACAGTCTTGTACGAATGTAGGTCCAAATACAACCGCAAAATAAGCTGTGTTAACTCGCTGGCGGTGGCCAATTCAGCTGACCGGCGTCGAATCGACATTTCTGGGTATTCTTTGACACTGTCCCCTACGGCGGCTGTTTTCCTCACTTCGCACCAATATCTGCCTGGCTGGTGGCTTAAGGTCCAAAAGAGTGTACTCACTCCCAGAAATTTCCACGGTCCGATGAATTGCTTGCTCACTGAAGCCATGATAACGACCGACCTCACGACGAAATTCACGTTATGTATTTAAAACTGGGTCGGAATTTCGATAATATTTTTTAATAATTTCCACACGTTCGGGAAGAGTGAAACGATGCATCATGAAATGGCAAACCTTACTGGATATTTTGGACAGCTGGATGTCATTGGTAACTTTGAGGGGTGCTGAACCATAACAATTGGAAAAATTATGATTGCCGTCTGATCGCCTTTATTATAAAAATGAGTAAATTGTAATACATTACGATGATCACAGCGTAATGAAGCGTAATGAAATTAATGATAAAAAGTTAATAAACGAAAACAGGTAAATGTTTAAAATTATAATTCTATAATTACAACTCAGTAACCCAATAATTTTTTATGTAACTATCTACAATGTCGGGTGAAAATTAGTGAAACAGTGTAACGCGTAGTGAAATTAGCGGGGGATTTGCGCGCTGACTTTGTAGAGATTTGCCTAATGTATAATATAATTATTAATTTGGATATCTTTTCAGAGAAGATTTAGCTTTTCTTAAAGTATTCATATAAAAAAATAAGAAAAGTACTATATCGTATTCAATTATTTGAGTCTTACCAATATAAATATTTCAAATTGAAAAGCTGATGAATAACAAAAGAATCGATATTTGAAGAATCTACTGTTAGAGAAAGAGCTTTTTAGAAAATTACTTAAAAGTATACTACAAACATCATACCTACGCAGCCATTACTGCAAAATCTAATTTTAAATTGATTTCAATTACGTAGGCGTAACATCACAATGATCTTGAAACTAAATATCGTATAACAGCAAAAATATTATTTCGATCAACAAAGAACAAAATAAATGTGCCCACCCTCATTTAATGGTTTCGTGCATTTATAAGCTGCAGAATACAGCTTTCTCTTTCTATTTCTCTGAATTGTGTGTTAACTTTTTTCTTTGAAAATGTAACAAACATATTAATAACAGATTATGTGCCAT
The DNA here is from genome assembly GCA_031893035.1 of Dermolepida albohirtum. Classification (NCBI taxonomy): domain Eukaryota; kingdom Metazoa; phylum Arthropoda; class Insecta; order Coleoptera; family Scarabaeidae; genus Dermolepida; species Dermolepida albohirtum. Next base: position 262,513 of record JAVIWB010003701.1, read on the forward strand.
TTTCTTAAGATCGTAACATATATTTAAGACGCTATAAAGTCTTAGGAAAGGCAGCGCTGACTCTATTCATGTCATGATTTCCTTATTGTAAATATATCGAAAATGTGAGCTTATCCTGTATTTGTGCAAAACGTTCGTGGATGCTGCAGATTAAATATTGGCAGCTAGAAAATCCGCTCAAAGGCTTCACTCAACCAACTCCTTATTATGTTCTTTTATCACGTTTTGGAGTCTTTTAGAGTTAATGTTTGTGAAATATATATATATATATATATATATATATATATATATATATATATAAATTATGATTCGTCAAAATTATTTTTATACGCTCTTCGTACTATAACACCTATGCAGAAATAATTAAAATTATTAAGGAAACATGAAGAAACATTAGATGTAGGTATTCTCAATTGTTACGGAGGTATTGGTTGTTATGCGTTATGCAATATACTTCTAGACGCCTAGATTTTGTGACTGCCCTTTGTAAATAATATCGTTTAGATTCCTCATAAAAAATAGTTTGACAGATTAACGAGCAGGTTATGTCTGTTTATACACCTATCAGGAGAATTGTTATTTAAGTATTTGCCTTTCCACGTTTACTTTCGTATTATGTATACATACTTCGACAACTAAGTTGTCATCATCGGCAGATATTTAAGCAGTGTCGCACCATGAAGACAATATACTCGTACGAAAAAATTCCACACATGATCTGTACCGTTGAAAGCCAAAACGCACACTGAATATTCATTTCACATAGTTGTTAAAAGATTGTATTCTAGTCTTAAACTAAGGTAAAAAACAAGAAAAAAGGAAAAAAGGAAAAAAGGAAAAAAGGAAAGAAAAGAAAAGTGCCTACATGCGTTTATTGCACTTGTCTGTCGTTTAAGAGATCAAAGATAAGTGAGTTATGTTTGGGGCCCAGGTTAAGGTTCAACACATGGCTTTTATTCTTCAAAATGTACATGCTTTCATAAGTATCTAATTACGATAATTACTCATATTCTTTATCAAATACAAACAATCCGCGTTACTACAATGATTACTTTCCAACACATGTTTTGCTAAACCGGATTTTTCTGGCAGATTGAATTTTATGTGTGCAATATGTTCTTTATACAGGGTTTCTATCGATTGTTTTCTTTGGCCGATGTATTGTTTATTGCAATCTAGACATTTATTTCCTGATTTTTTGTTGTCCTCGACTTTGTCTTTTGCATTTCCTAAAAGTGATTGGATGGAGTCAGTGGAGAGAGATGTAACTCGAAAACCGCGCTTCCCTAACTTCTTATAATAACTTGATAATAATGCTTTCCAATATCTGATATATCAAAACCTATTAAACTGCTTTACATATTATTTAACAATTTAATTTATGCACTTTTCGAATTTTAATTACTGCTATATTATTTTAAACAATTATAAAAAATTTTTTAACATATGCATGATTTATAATATGTATAAAGAGATATTTACCGTAATTATTTAACATTTTATAACTTGTATATATAATATACTCAATTATTTTAAACTTTATTTCCAAAAACCAGATGACAATAAAACTTTTTCAAAGTGCGTCTTGTACATATAAATAGGAATGCAACATCAATAAAAAACAGATAACTGTTGAATAAATTAACCCTTTTGTACTTTATAAGTATAATTTAATATTTTAAATATGTACTACGCTATTAGTTTTGAGAAATTTTCCATAATTTTTTTGAACAGGTCCCTTGATATTAGTAAAAATTGCGTTACTGCCAAGACAGGGTAGAATAGTAGACCAGTTTCTAACCTTTGCCTTTAAGACATCGAATTTCTATTCGAAATAATTTAGTATAAGCGAAATTGATGAATTTTCTGCACAAATCACAACTTACATATTTCTTTTTCAGGATTTAATTGTCGATTTTTAGGTATTTTACATGTGAAGCGGAATAAAATTCAAAATGTTATTCTACTTCATGTTTCAAATGATGAGTTAGATCTTTTAATTAATCTGTATTAACATTTTTTATTTTCATTCATAAAAATAGTAACCAATTTAGTCAGTAATTTTAATTTGTTTAATTTAGCAGCTAGCTAATCAATTTACTTCTAAGAATAATAAATGTTAATGTACGTATAATATACTACGATCGTGATATGTATTTGTACAGTACAATTCTTGTGGCTGGATTTAATTTTATCAAACAAGCAGATAAATAACTTTCCCTTCCTAATCAATAAAACACCCGATAATAGTCATTAATTCTGTATAAGTTCACCCGTGTTCGTCAATTTCTGCTTCGCGCTTGGTGAATTCAAAATTTAGTAGTTTAATCTGCTTCATCAATTCTTATTGTTGAATTCATTTGATAATTACGCGCTCTGGGTGCATTTTAAAAAACATTTAGATAATTAAACATTTAATGTAGTATATTATAGTAGTATAGTAGAGATGTGCAAATTAGTATTCACACACACACACACACACACACACACACACACACATATATATATATATATATATATAAAGGTGTTTCAAATTTCGCGATTTTTTTAAAGAATAAATAAAACATATAATTTGCATTTACTTTCAAAAACCTTTTATTGGTAATTCAAGTATCAGTTATGACATTTATATGCGAAAAATAATATCTGCCAAATGACCACCTCTTCCAGCACCATAGACGTAAACTCTTTTGTTAAAATTTTCAATGACGTTTTGACATAATTGAGGCTCTGTCTCACCAATGACACGAATATTTTCATCTTTCAAAGCAGGAATTGATTGTGGATTATTTTTATATGCCCGCCTTTCCACATAACCCCAAAGAAAATAGTCTAACGGTGTCGAATCACATGATCTTGGTGGCCAACTAACATAACCGCTTCTTGAGATTACACGTCCAGGAAATTCTGTGCGAAGTGAGGTGTAGCGCCATCCTGTTGAAACCACATATCCTCTAGATCAATATTCATTAATTCAGGCCACAAAAATTCAGTTATCATCCGACGATATCGATCACCATTGACAGTTACAGCTTCATCAGCAGCATTTTGAAAGAAGTAAGGTTCAATTACATCACCTGACCATAATGTACACCAAACAGTAACTCGTTTAGGACGTTTAGGTTTCTCACCCCAGATACAGCAATTTTGTTTATTAACATAGCCACCAAGTTCAAAATGCCTCATCGGAAAAAATTATTTTTTGAGAAAAATCAGCTGGTTGTTCATTGATGAAATTGACAAATGGACGACGTTTCAAATGATCTAATGACTTCAGTTCCTGTGTTATTTGAACCTAATATGCCTTCAGATCTAAATCCTCCCTGTAAAATACGAATGAAATGGAACCAAATTAGAAACCGAAAAGATTACGAAGAATATTGATAAATAACGAAAGAATCAGTGAAGATAGTACAGAAAAAACATTAAAATTGTCAAATGAAGTAATTAATGAAGTAAAAAATGCTAAAAACAGTACAAAGTTATATCAACAAATAAGGAGGCAAGAGAAGAAAAAAAAATAGTACTCTCAACATATGTAGATGTGCAATTATTTGAGCAAATTATTGGAAATGAATATGTAGAAAGAAGCGAGAAAAAAGAAGATGATATAAAATAAAGAAGAGCCAATAGAATATGGAGGATTGAAATTATACATGAAGAACGGAGATCCGGATTTATAATGCCTATGGCACCAAAATTAGAAAGGTCAATTTCAATACCACCTAGTCAAAATACTTGACACTATTGACTAGGTAGATTACATAAAAATCTCCGTAGTTACTAAAATATATTTTCAATGTTCATAATTTAGCATTTACTATACTCAATTCCAGTGGTTAAAAACGCTTTTAGGTTTAATCAATGAATATATTGTCTTAAACAAACATTGAAAGCGCAACTGTATGCGATTTATATAAAGTCAAATGTTTTCACATGACTTCCATCGAAAAATCTAATACATTTCGTTTACGGTCGAAACATTTATTGATAGTATTTGCAATGTTCGATAAAGTGCAAAAAATAGTTTCAAGAAAATAAAATTTCTTTAAAGAATAAATTTTGTCTTTTTATCTTAGTACACACTATAACATCAACAAAAATCGTTTTATGAAATTTGAAATATTTCAGTTGCTTGGCCTCGATTACGATTCCGCGTGAAAATAGATTTACTCGGAATTTACAGTCGAAACACGGCATTAACTGTAGAGCATTCTGAGCGGTTTTTTAAACCCAACGACTTTATCAAATAAAAGCTGGCACTTGTGGATTGATAATGAAAGATGTAATATATGTCCGGGCTGTTGCCCTTACGTGACTGAAAAATCAAAACGAAGCAATAAGCATAATAATGCATATAAATCCTATCGATAAGAACATGTGAATGCCAAATTTTTTTATTTTTTTAATTTATTTTCAAATGGAAGTGGAAATCGTCCTATTACTTGTACGAAAATTTTATTCAACATACTTACATTCGAATTATGAGCAAATAACTTGAACATAAATTATACAGGCCAACGATGAAAGAACTATTTAAATGAATGTTTCTTGTTCTTGTGTTTTTAGTGTGTAGAAACAAATGAAATTTTTAACAAATTCAACGGCATTTTACATATTATTCACAATGCCAAAAATGAATTTAAATTCCAATGAGTCATATTGAAAATTAGTTTGGTTCTTTTTTTTAGATGTTTGCTATACAGTCAACCTAAGCTCTGGTTTACCTTTTAGTGGGTGTATTTAGTACAATGGCTACTGATGGATGAAGAGATTCTCTTTTTGCTATATTCGGGTTGAGTTCATGATTAAAAACATCAAAGGGACATTACAGAGTTATGAATAAATTGTATTTCTCATACACTCCGCGCAACATGAATAGGACCACCCGACTTGTTGCAAGCTTTCGGTGGTTTGAAAAACAATTCATTTATTAAAAATACAATGCAAGTTTGTAATGGTATGATATGGCAAATAATACGCATTATTGAGCAATAGTGCCTAACGTTATGCATTGGGTGACGTAAGTACCACATACATATAAAATGCACCGCGCCGGTTGGATACGACCAGTATTTAATAGTAAGCTACCGGATGAGTGTCGAGTTACAACGTGTATTCGGATAAACAAACATCTGTAATTAAGGGTATTGTGCAACGATGGGACGACAGAAGTGCTTAAGTATGGAAGAAATTGGAAAAATTAAAGCGTTCCATCAAGAAGGGTATTCCTCAAGGGCTACTGCAAAAAAAATAAGTCGATCACACCAGGTTGTGAACAATTTTATTCAGGTACCCATTATGGAAAACGTTTTAAAGGGCGAACAACATCCGTTACAACTAAGAGAGAACGTGGCCATATTACGCGAAGCATCGAATTCGGCATTAACGGTTTATAAATCGCGAATAACGTTGGAACGAATGCATCGGTAAGAACTGTACAGAAGTTACTGAAGACCTGTCCGCATTTAAAACGTTTGAAAATTAAACGACGGCCTCCTTTAAGGGAATTTCAGCGCACTGCATCTTCAGTTTGCTCAAGCAAAAATGGGGTGGACAAGAGAATGGCAAACTGTTATTTTCAGTGACGAGAAGAAGTTTAATTTAGATGGCCCGGATGGGTTTTCTTATTATTTCCACGATTTACGTAAAGATGAAGTGATTCAGTCACGAAGGCGAGCCGATGTTGGTTCAGTCATGGTATGGGGAGCTGTTTCCTATAACGGACCTGTTGATTTAGTAATAGTGAAGGGCAGACAGAATTCGGAAAAGTACGTCCAGCTGCTGCAACAGGTGAAAGACAAATTTTCCAATTATGGCAGGTGGGCCATTTATTTTCCAACAGGATAATGCCAGTATTACACACCGCGCGCATTGTTCGACGCTGGTTTCAAGAACAAGGCATGGAGGTTCTCGATTGGCCATCGCTCTCCCCGACCTGAACATCATAGAAAATGTTTGGGGATGGTTGTCGCGTAAATTGTTCCAATTCTACCAATTCAGTTGCGCTGACGAACTAGAGCAGGCGCTGAAACGAAGTCAGTAACACCTTGTACTACTTGAGAACCCTGTATAATTCCATTCCATCCCGACTATTTGAGGTTATAAGAAATAATGGCAAAAGTACTCATTATTGAACAATAAAGTATTTTGTTATTGCAAACGAATCTTTTATTTTGTAGATTGATCGTATTCAAGTGGCGTTTAATTAGAACTTATTGTCATTAGTAACGTACATTTGCACTGACTTTTACAAAAATTATATTTGGTACCTACATACATCTTTTTATCAACCCTCTTATTTTCGAAAATAACAATTCCAGCGCGCTACCATGTTTATACCAACTACAAATGTCATATATGCAGTTGGTCCTATTCATGTTGCGCGGAGTGTACCTTGAAATTAAACATGGTTATCAGAATAAGCCTTGACCGCTGATAAAGAATGTTATGTATGTGACTTTAACTAAGAGGGTGTATTATTCAATCGGGTTATTACATAATAATGTCACAGAAGCAACAGAAAGAGATTAAGAAGAAAAGAATGATTTGATCAGTTCTGAAAGTTATTAATGAAAAAAAGAAAGGGTCAAGTCAGAAGTTGATCTAAAGTAGAAACCGAAACGACTACCAATATAGATAAATAATGAAGGAGAGAGTGAAAATAATAAAGAAAAAAAAATGAAATTGGTTAAATGAAGTAAAAAATGGTAAAGACAGTACAAAGTTATATCAACGAATAGGGAGGCAAGAGAAGGAAAGAAATATTACTCTCAACATAGATGTGTGATGAAGAAATTATTTGAGCAAATTATTGGAAATTAATATGTAGAAAGGAGCGAAGAAAAAGAAGATGATATAGAATAAAGAAGAGCTAACAGAATATGAAGGATTGAAATTATACATGGAGAACGGAGATTTGGATTTATAATACCTATGAAATGTGAAAATTATAGCAGAAAAATTTTGCTGAATATAGTAAAATATGTTGAATTTGATGGAGCCTGTGGTTGATTAACTTAATCACTAAGGTTGGTATATAACCCCTTTCCACATTAACTTTTGTAATTCTGTATACGCATTTCGACAACTAGGTTGTCATCATCAGTAGACAATTGCAAAGTGTCGCACCTGGTAAAACACGGCGAAAAATACATCGAAAACAAACTCCGTACGCGATCTACACCGCTGAGAAGTGTGAGTGTTTGTTTCACAAGATTTTAAAAATTGTTTTACTTAAACTAGGATGAACGACATTGAAAAAAGGAACACGAACACGACCGATAAGTACCTGCATGTGATTTATTATAGTGTTCCTCCTCTCTGACATTAAGCAGACCGAAAAGGGTCTAACTGTATAGGTCCGGTGTTATTATTATTCACCACATGGCTTTTATTCTTTAAAATGTGCATGCTTTCATACGTGTCTAATTCACGATAATTATACATGTTCTTTATCAAATGTAAACAATCCATATTAACACTGTGATTATTTTCTAATACATGCCTTGCCATACCCGATTTTTCTGGTCGGTTGAATTTTATGTGCGAAATGTGTTCTTTATATCGGGTTTCGATCGATGTTTTAGTTTGGCCGATGTATCGTTTACTACAATCTAAACATTCAATTCGGTAGATTCCCGACTTTTTATTTTCTTCGATTTTGTCATTTGCATTTCCTAAAAGGGTTTTAATTGATACATGAACATAAATGCATGTTGGATGATTTCGTTAAACAGTTAAATTCAAAATTTCCGACAATTAAATTTACAGTAGAAAAAGAAAACAATGACAAGTTGTCTTTTTTGGATACCTTAGATATTAGGAATATTCTCAAAATAGAAGTTGATATTTTCCGAAAAGAAACCAATGTCAATAGATTCATCACGGCGGACTCAAATCATAGCATGTAACAAAAGATGGTTTCATTCAACTTTCTTATTAATCGTTTGATTAATTTCCCACTAACAAATATAAGATATGAAAGAGAATTGAACTTCATTAAGAATATCGCGAGATACAATGGTTTTGATTCGAAAATAATTAATGGATTAATTAGAAAGGCTAACATAAGAAAAACAATCCGTGACACCACATGTCTATCACAACAGAGCAATCGGGAAAAGCAGTTTGTTTGTTATCATCGTACGACAAAAAATCTAAATATTATTTTTAAAGAGCGCGGTTTTCAAGTTTGTTTTCGCTCCAATAATTCAATTAAAACCCTTTTAGGAAATGCAAAAGACAAAATCGAAGAAAATAAAAAGTCGGGAATCTACCGAATTGAATGTTTAGATTGCAGTAAACAATACATCGGCCAAACTAAAAGATCGATCGAAACCGGGTATAAAGAATACATTTCGCACATAAAATTCAAGCGACCAGAAAAATCGGGTATGGCAAGGCATGTATTAGAAAATAATCACAGTGTTAATATGGATTGTTTACATTTGATAAAGAACATGTATAATTATCGAGAATTAGACACGTATGAAAGCATGCACATTTTAAAGAATAAAAGCCATGTGGTGAATAATAATAACACCGGACCTATACAGTCGACCCTTTTCGGTCTGCTTAATGTCAGAGAAGGAGGAACACTATAATAAATCACATGCAGGTACTTATCGGTCGTGTTCGTGTTCCTTTTTTCAATGTCGTTCATCCTAGTTTAAGTAAAACAATTTTTAAAATCTTGTGAAACAAACACTCACACTTCTCAGCGGTGTAGATCGCGTACGAAGTTTGTTTTCGTACAGGTATTTTTTGCCGTGGTTTACCAGGTGCGACACTTTGCAATTGTCTACTGATGATTACAACTTAGTTGTCGAAATGCGTATACAGAATTACAAAAGTTAATATGGAAAGGGGTTATATACTAACCTTAGTGATAGTAAAATATATACAATTGGGCATTGCAAAATCTTGAATATATAAAAAATTCTTGAAAACTACCATAACTGATGGTAAAATGTGTTTGATTTTCATTATGATCCAAAATACAAGCTTGAAAGTAAACTTCGTTTGGAGTAAAGTTAAAAATCATAGCCATTTAATTCTAATGGAGTTACTTACAAAGCACTTTTTCCACACAATATAACTATAAATGTCAAGTATTATGTTAGCATTTCAAAATTTCTGTAAATCGTTTCCATCGTGTTTGCTCTAAATATCTAGAATCAGGAAGTTATCGAATGCCAGTGCCCTCTAATAAGATTTTGTTTTGGTATCTCTCGTTTTCACTAGATTTGACACCAAGCGATTATTATTCTTTCTTTGAGAAATACTTGACGGTGAAAGGCATCAACTGAAGAAATTCAACAGTCAACGTCCATCTACCTCCATTACAATCAACTACAAATCTATTTGAAGTATTTATTAAACACGCAAATCGTTGTACTTCAACCGCAGAAGATTATTATTAAAAAGATTCCTTAACTGTACATCAGTGGTGTATTTGTATGCTAACACTATTGTACTTAATATTGTATATCAATAAACTAATTAAAGAAACCTCTATACACACATGTATATAGGCGGATTGAAATAATGGTAGTCAAGAATTCTCTTCAAATATTGCTACTCAAACTATTTACGGATAATGTTTCATATTAATTCCACATTCGCGCGTATTAACTTAAACTTGCTTTTATATACTTTTATTAAGTAAAATAAGCCAATAAAAACAATTTTTTAAAAACTTTTTCAATATTAATAGCTGATTCTTTCGTTTTTTCTCTGGTGCTGAATCCATGTCTAACCTACAGTTACGTCACAATATGACTTCGTTATAAACTGAAAAATTAGAAGAGCATATGTTAGGAATGAAAAGTAAAGTAAGTGTTTACATACAATACAGACAAGGTTTTTATTTAAATATAAACATCAATTATTACATAGGCTTATATTTTCTTTCCGTCTTCTCCTTAAAGCTTTTGAGATAGTTTTATCTTCTTTAAGTCGCTTGCTGAACTTCTCTGTAAACTGATCAACAGTAGTCTTCCATCATATTGACATTCCAGGGCCCCTGGTACTGACCCTCCATCACTTTGATAGCTTGAGGAAAACTTTCATCTGGCTCCTTACCGATATCTCCCTAAAAATCAAGATTACTGTTCAAAATGTGAGACTCATTAAATATTGTAAATTTTTAAGGTTTTTCAGCATGTTGGCTACATACAAATATAATGTATATATAATGCATATGTAAATATAATGCTTTTTATTGTCTAAGAACTTAGTAACAACCCAATTGAATAATATACATTCTTAGTTAAAGTCACAAACATAATATTCTTTATACAGCGGTCAAGGCTTATTCTAATAACCATGTTTAATTCCAAGGTATGAAAAATACAATTTATTCATAACTCTGCGATATAACTCTGTAATGTCTCTTTGATGTTCTTTAATCAAGAACTCAACCCGAATATAGTGAAAAGAAAATCTTTTCATCCATCACTAGTCATTGTACCACGTACACCCATAAAATGTAAAAAACATAGCTTAGGTTGACTGTATAGGAAACAGCTATTAATAGAAAAAAAGAACCAAAGTAATTTTGAACTGTAATTTTGAATATGTAACGTGCTTTTGAATTTGCTAAAAATTTCATTTGTTTCTATACACTAAAAGCACAAGAATAAGAAACATTTATTTAAGAAATTCTTTCATCGTCGACCTGTATAATTTATGTTCAAGTTATTTGCTCCTAATTCGAATATAAGAATCTTGAATAAAATTTTCGTACAACCAATAGGAAGATTTTCACTTTCGTTTGGAAATAAATTAAGAAAATAAAACAAATTTGGCATTCAAAAGTTCTTATGGATAGGATTTAAATGCATTATTATGCTTATTGCTTCGTTTTGACTTTTCAGTCACGTAAGGGTAACAGCCCGGACATATATTACATCTTTCATTATCAATCCACAAGTGCCAGCTTTTATTTGATAAAGTCGTTGGGTTTAAAAAAGCGGTCGGAATGCTCTACAGTTAATGCCGTGTTTCGACTGTAAATTCCGACTAAATCTATTTCCACGCGGAATCGTAATCGAGGCTAAGCAACTGAAACATTTGAAATTTCATAAAACGCTTTTTATTGATTTTATAGTATGTACTAAGTTAGAAAGGCAAAATTTATTCTTTAAAGCAATTTATTTTCTCGAAACTATTTTTTGCACTTGATCGAATATTGCAAATACTATTAATAAATGTTCCTACCAAGGACGAAATGTATTTTTTCGATGGAAGTCATATGAAGACATTTGAATTTATATAAACCGCATACTGCTGCGTTTAAAATGTTACTTTACGACAACATATGCAACATTGATTAAACCTAAAAGCGTTTTTAACCACTGGAATTGAGTATAGTAAATAGTAAATTATAATTTTTGAAAATTTATGTCTTAGTCACTACGGAGATTTTTATGTAATCTACCTAGTCAATAGTGTCAAGTATTTTGACTAGGTGGTGTTAAAATTGATCTTTCTAATTTTGGTGTTACCTTGAATAGTGGAAAATGAGTAATTTAAAATGTGAACACGGTGTGTGAGAATATTTACTTTTACGTTTTCAGCATCAATCTTTCCTGCTATCTGGAAAATGATAAAAATTGTCCCTGTTTTAAAAAACCTTATTTCTATTCTCTGCCAAAGTTTTAGCAATCGCATTATACTTAAAAAACTATTTGCTGATTAAAATTATGATATATCTATACCAGCACGGTTTCATGGAAAAGCAGTCAACTGTTTCAAATATAGCAGTGTTTATGCAATTTGTGGCTACTACGCACGTTCAAGTTTTTTCAAAATATTTAATAGAGTGGTTCCAGCTATTCTGTGTACCAAATTGAATAACTTTTGTATAGTGAATCGCTAATTTCTCACAAGGGTATGACGAAAATCGCCACAGGATACTGGTTTTTCATCAACGAGGCTTAAGTCAGCGATAAATTGCTGAACGAACGATAGGTTTCATGTTTTCGATTTTTAATATTATCAGAACGCGTGAAGTTTGGTAGTTAATAAGAAAAGGACGGGAAGGTCAAGAAAAATAAAATAAAGTCATGATCAACATTTGCGATTAATTTCCTTGCTAAATAGGAAGAAATCATGTAAAGAATTAACAGAAGATCTTCGTAGATACACCAGAGTTTACGTCCGTCCTTCTACTTTTCAGCGCCACTAATAAGTTTGACTCCCGATCAGTACTTATTTATTAAAATTTTAGTGGGATTCAAGTTTATTAGTTTAATATATTCAAACAATTATATGATATATATAATACATAATCTAATAAATGCCATTTATTGATATAAAATTGTAATGAATTATAACATATTTATATTACTAATCTACATTTAAGATTGTATGAAATGCTGATATGATATGATTTATTTAAAATTACTACAAAATGTTAGATAATAACATTTACATAATAAATTTAAGAGAAACGAGATTAAAACATGAACAACTGAAGTAAGGGATACTAAGTTTAAAGTTGGTAATTTTCACGTTAGTCGATAAAAATTTTGCTACGAGAATATTCAAGAAAAAAATATTAAAAACAGTTTAAAAATATGAAGTTGAGACTACAATAGATATTTGACCTTCTCTGAAGAACCTTCTTATAACCAGCGGATTGATTCTGAGAATTCCTATACTGAACTAGTAATTTATTCTCGTAACCTGGATTCTATCTACATCCTTCTGATAAAGACCCAGAGAATTAAACTTGATATTCATTCATCAATAACTGATTTTGGAACTCATACATAGTCAAGGTATCTATAAGAGATTAATCTTTTATATATAAAATTCATCGAATTAAGCATTAGAATTGTCGAAGACAAAAAGATAAAGGCCCAAGTTAATTAAATCAGTACTTAATTAACATATATTGTATATAAATTAAAACAATTTAATTTACAAAAGTTATCAGGCATAGCCCTATAATCGAAGGAATAAAAAACTAAAAGACATTTACTTATTTGTTCATGTGAATATTTAATTACACAATAGGTAATATACATACCTATATTTAGTACAACTTTCTTATTTGGACATAAATAATCATTTAAATCATTTATTTTGCACTAAAACATTTTACGAGGGAAAATTTAGTTTAATAATAGATAATCTAAATCTATTTATCACATGGCATGCAACCTTATTAACATGTTGTATTAAGTAGTATATCCTCAAGTTGAATTTGATGGAGCCAGTGGTTGATTAACTTAATCACTAAGGTTGATATATAACCCCTTTCCACATTAACTTTCGTAATTCTGTATACGCATTTCGACAACTAAGTTGTTATCATCAGCAGATAATTGCAAAATGTCGCACCTGATAAACCACGGCGAAAAATACCTGTACGAAAACAAACTCCGTACACGATCTGTACCGTTAAGAACAGGTGCGACACTTTGCAATTATCTGCTGATAATGACAACTTAGTTGTCGAAATGCGTATACAGAATTACGAACGTTAATGTGGAGAGGGGTTATATATCAACCTTAGTGATTAAGTATATCCCCATATTTTTATCTTTATGATATAAGTAAATTTTTTAAAAAACAATAGATTATTATTAGTTTTAATTAAGTAAATAGGATTGTAAAGCATTTATGAAATTATTGTTTATATTACTATTATAAAATTTGTCGTGGTATTTCATTAAATTTATTTTGATTTTTTTAAAAAGTGTTATTTATTTTTCCAGTCTAAGTAAGATAGAATTTACTTATTATAATCAAAACTTAAAACAATTTCTTAGATTCGTTTCTTCTGTCGTCTGGGATTTCACGAGTCTATCAATTAAGCTAGCCAGAGTATAATTTTTTTTAGTTTCAGAAGTAAATATTTATTTACTTTATTACATTTTTTTATCAACATGCTAGTAAACAATAAACGTTATCTATTACATTTTGGCAAGCCAACATATGGCCATAAATTCATTACATTTTGGTTAGTCAACAAAATAAATAAACTATTACATTTTTGGTGCGTTCCAACATGAGGCATAAGTTTAATAGTTTATCTATAACAATATATATATATATATATATATATATTAATAGTATTTCTATTTTGAAAAATGATATGTGGATACACATAAATATAGAGATACACGTTGTCGATTAATAACAAATATTGATGCTGGAAATAGCATATATTGCAAAATTTGTAGATAAACTATTCCTAATATATATATATATATATATATATATATATATATATATATATATATATTAGGAATAGTTTATCTACAAATTTTGCAATATATGCTATTTCCAGCATCAATATTTGTTATTAATCGACAACGTGTATCTCTATATTTATGTGTATCCACATATCATTTTTCAAAATAGAAATACTATTAATATATATATATATATATAATTTTGCAATATATGCTATTTCCAGCATCAATATTTGTTATTAATCGACAACGTGTATCTCTATATTTATGTGTATCCACATATCATTTTTCAAAATAGAAATACTATTAATAATAAAATATAACGAATGCAGTTTGCTGTTCTCATATCCTACGATTAATGCATGTTCATGTTTTCATTCGAAAATAATGGCGTGTAATACATTAAGTTCAAGGAATTAATGTTTTTACATACAAATTATATCGTGCTATGTTTCATATCATTTCATAATATCCCTATTAGTATTATCAATATGTTATTTGAATGTAATGCAGAATTGCCGATATTTAGAGCAAGAGTATGTACTCATATTACACGAAATGAGGTTGATTAGTTAGTATTTGTTTGCTCAATTTTTCTTTATGTATGTATAAGAAATAACTATTTATTTTAGGAAATGGTTTATGATAGAAACTTTTTCAGTTAAATGTAATTTAATGTTTCTTAACATATTTCTTTTTTTTGACTAGGCTGGATTTCACGTCTTTGCCATCACTGATTGAAGTTTGTATTTTCCAAAAAACATATACAAGGGTGGAATAAAATTTTTTCCACTCGATTAGATACCTGGTTTCGTAATAGAATCTCACTAAGAACTCGTTTTTCCGCATAGTTCTATTCTAACTCTAAACGCTTAATCCAGCACTGTTCAAACTTTTTTATCTTCTATGTATAATAAGATTGTTTGAAGTCTTCAAACTAGGCATTAGTTTCAGCATTACCTCTTAATTAGAACGAAATCTCCTTAAAATCAGTCACTTTTTCAAATTGAAGTGTAAGAAGTCGTTAGGGGTTAAGTCCGATGGGAGAGGTGTATGTACGTACATACATACATTGCTGTGCTTAAATATATTTATCTTCTTTAGCCAATATGTCAAGTAATATTCCATTACACATCTATTCGGAAAGTAAACTGAATGTTAGAGCCATAGATAATGAAGATAGAACATTAATGCTTGTGCTGTTAATTATTATGTGTGAGTTAACACATTAACGCGACGTAACCGAAGTTACTTTCTTAAATGTGATCAAGTGTGCAATTTGTCCAGTAACCGATGGAATGAAAGTTGCATGACATTTTGAAAAACATAATTTTACTCTTTACAAAAACATTATTTTATTCAATTTTTTACATCATAGTTAACAAGGCACATAATTTTTACATATGATTTACATAACACTCATCTGGACAAAATTTAGCTTAGATACCTCACATAAGACCTTGGTAAGATTCGGCGTCAAGAGGCACAAAGGTATATTGCGTGTTTTCAACTAAGGCGTTGTTTCTAGTAATGACTTAAAGATAAGTCTAGCCAAAACATTATTTCGTTATTCTTCATACAGATTGATAAAGTTAACCAATTTCGGAAAGCAAGATTCTCAGTAAAAATGGTGGTTACCGTTTCACGTTTTACATGACCTATGCATGGTCTTGAAACATCAGATTAATATATTTTTTGGAATTTAGTTTTTGCTTTATACTTTACTTTCGCCGTGTCAACATGTCTTTCATAAAAAGCAGCGGTACTAGGAATTTTCACATTAGAAAGTGGAAAGTATTTTTCCTCGTTCGTAACGACGATTCTCTTTCCAGAAATACGAATATCTCTAAAAGACCGGAAATATCAAAAAATTCTCAGGAGGCGAGTTTTGGCGTATTATAGACGCTTGAATTTTTCTGTGTTTAAAATTATTTCTTTTCAATTCTCGAACAATAGTGGCGTTAAAGCCGTAAAAAGTCGAGCGAGTTTATAAGTTCACGCTCTAACATAATTTTCAGAACAATACAAAAGTCTCCTGGCTGAAGTTAACTCTCGTGGTGTAAGGAAGTCAAAGGACAAGCAAGATTTCTTCAACAATATTTATCAAAGTGTTTTTATAACTCTGACTGCGACTAACTATCTTGGCCCACCATTTTTCGATCAGATTTGACAAGGAACACCTATTTCACATTTGCAAATTGTTCGGTACGTGGTAGTTCTGGAAACATTTTCATCAGAAAATAATAATGTAATTTGCCGTTTAAGCACCAAATTATAAACGTTCCTTCATAATTCCAATTTGTAAGACGTTCTGTCGCAACTTGACAAAAATGTGAGATATGTCGGAAATTAAGAAGGTTACCACGGTAACGCTTGGACACAGCTCACTCTTCAAAGGTGTTTGTCAATTACATAGCCCGTATTTTTTTGTCTCAACGTTTGTTTTCTCCTGTTAGTGTAGTATATTAGTCTCTCTCTTTCATGATAATCGGTGAATATTATACCAAATGTATCCCCAAAAGAACAGCAGCTTCTAAGAATTGCATATACTATGGTTTTATTTCAGGTGTGTAGTGATATCTCAAGTCTTAAAGCGGTGCAAACATTCCGAAGGATTATATTGAAAAATCACAAAATAGTAAATATTCAATCATTGTTGGTAATCTCAGCACCTATCTGGTTGAGAGCTTTTTCATATACGAATGCTCATGTAATATGTATTTCACTCGTTTATCTGAGACCTTTACACTTCAACAATCTTCCACACATTAATAGGATGTTCTAGGAAGCTGATGGCTTGCCATTTTTACTTGCGGGAATAAATGAACATTATTTACAAAAGTTAATACCGTCTTAGTTTTTATTTCAGTTGGTGTTAAACTGCTCAAAATGAGTAATTGAATTACTGTACGATATTCAAATTTGTCCTTTTAGCCAATGTACAAATGTTGCTTTCAAATGCGCTTGAAAACTTTTTGAATGTAATATATAACAACAGTCCGATTTATGACATTCTAGCTTTAGAAGATAAACTTTTTTTGATATTCTAGCCACGATATATATGCTAGACATATAATATTTGACACCACTGCGTATTAATCTCACAGAATTTACAAGAAAAGTATAGTGAACTACAATATAAAATAAATCGTTAACTATTGATGAAGATACTCGTTGAAACTTCATTACTAATGTAATAAATAGAGAGCTGAGCTTCAAAATTTTATTGTAATTACGTCACATAATGGGTTGATCAGGTGAATGAAAAGTAAAATTATGAAGCTTGCTTTTGTCTTGTACGTGTAAGATTTTGAAATTACTACTGACTTCGATTCTTACTATGATTAATAGCCAAAGTCGAATCCATATTGTCTCTAGAGCTTTTTTATGTTATCGCATTCTCACTTTAAATGTTCGTCCCGTTTGTTCCATGTAAACTATTCAGAAATCTTCACATCTTTACACGTTAATCTGTACACACCTTCGTTTGTTCCATCTTTGTTGTTTATGATAAATTTTTGTATTGTATTGTTTGTTTCAAAAGCTATCAGTAACTTGATAGATTGTAGGTATTTGCTTTTTCTTCATTATCTTTTACTATAGGATGGTATGTTTAATTTAGTCTATAGTAAAAAATACCCCGCTCTGTATTTATTACGTTATATAAAAGAAATTTTTAAATACACATTTTTTCAAATAAAAAAGGTCTAAACTGAATACATCGATTGAGAACCATGTAAACCAAATAACTGGCAAATCCCTGTAGAAATTAATCATTCATATACGGAAGCCGTTAGCACAGATATGGGTAAATATAAATTTCATGAAATCGGATTACGTGAAAAAACCGCTCCATCGAAACCATTTTATCATGAAAAAATAAACGAAAATGTTTAGATTTTGGAATAGTATTTTTTCATATAATTATGTTCCGGTGACTTCAATAAAGTAATTAATAGAGACTGTGGTTGATTGAATTAATCAAAAAATGATGAATGCGATTAATTATCTGCTGACGATAACAACTTAGTTATCTAAATACGTATACAGAATACAAACATTGATGTGTAAAGGGGTTTTATCTATCTTTTTTTATTAATTCAGTAAAATAGACATATTCTTATACTACTTAGCAATCAAATTGATATAGAGTACCAACCAGGAATCACACGATTTATTGAGGCAGGGCATAGGAGGTGCAAAGAAAATTATCTTCCTCCACCCTACAATAGAGGAAGAAGCAAGAGAAGTTGTTTTTGGCTTCAGGAGTCAGCGGATTACTGATATATATGGAATGAACGTAAGCATACTAAAAAAGAGTATTGAATATATAGTTGACCCAGTAACAGACATTTTCAATGAGTGTTTATCCAGGGGGGTATTCCCAGACCCTCTGAAAATAGCAAAAGTACTTCCAATATATGTATAAGGGAGAATCGACTGACAAAACAAATTTTAGACCAATCTCCATTCTACCCGTGATGTCAAAAATTTTGGAAACCATTATCAAAAAGAGATTAATCCAGTTCTTTGAGACACAGATTCATAAATATAAATCAGCATGGCTATCTGAGGGGCAAGTCCACGACTACCGCAATACAGGATGCACTCGATGCTAGAAATGCGGTAATTCTGGGGTATTGCGACCTGAGTAAGGGTTTTTTTACAATGGACCATGGGATACTTCTAGGAAAGTTGAACATGTATGGAGTGAGAGGACAGGTAAGGGGAGTGGCGGGGGAACCCAAAGTGAATATTAAGTTTCTGGGAGTGCCCCATTGATAACTTGTGTCGCAATCTGGCATTGGCAATATACTCTATACGAAGAGTGAAACTACTGGCTACACCCGAGGCGGCTAGGACTGTGTACTATGCAAATTTTTAGTGTAGGGACATGTATGGCCTATTGATGTGGGGCCCGTCTGGCGCAGCCGAGGCGGTTTTCAGGATGCAAAAGAGTGCAATCAGAGTCCTTAGTGGTGTATCTAATACCACAAGTTGCGTAAATCTATTCAGAAAACACAAAATACTGACCCTCCCATCCTTGTATATACTTGCTTGCCTGGAGTTTGTTCATAAGTCGCCAAGTAGGTTCTGCAAAAATGGTGATTTTCATGAATATGAAACAAGAAACCCGGGTAGTTTGGTCATACCGTATCATCGCATTAGGACAAGTCAACTAAGTTCAAATTACCTGGCTATGAAGATATACAATGCTTTGCCTGATAGGTTTAAGGGCCTACCATGGATTAGACTCAAAAGTTTAATAAAAACAGTGCTGGTGGAGAATTGTTTCTATTCAGTAAATGACTTTCTGAAATATAAATTTTGACATTACTATTTTTGTGTTTTTATGTTTTCATTGTTATTCTGGTGTTTTGTACAAATTTTGCGAGTTTTAAAGTGTTTGGTGGCGTATTTATTGTGAGCCACAAAGGTTTTATGTGTTTTCATTTATTTATATCATGTAATGACGTGTGCATGTACATATACATTAATAAATTATTATTATTATTATTATTATATTTCTGTTTTCCTAGATTTTTGTAAATGACGTGTCCTAAATTGTTAGAAATGCTTTATTTGACAGAGAATTTACTCATTTTTAAGACAAATAGAAACGGAAGACGTAAAAAATGCATACGTATTTGGTAAAATATTATTTAGAAATCTGACACTTTAGCTTGCAATATTCGGACGTTACTCACGCGCTTACACCGTTAAAGACGAGTTTTCAAATGACCAACGCGAGTTCAGCAATGGTGGAGAGGTTATTATTTCATTCGTTTTAATTTAGACAGCTTCATTATACTATTTGTTAGGACGTGGCTGTTACACTGTTCATAACTCCTAATTATTTGTTCTAATTATGACACATCACTACGCTATAGTAACTATAGTACAAGTCTGAAAGCGTCGTTTCGCCTTTTCTTTTGAAAATAAATTTACCACTACCGTTATGCTAAATATTCCCATATCGTTAATTCGAAGTATGTGCGATCTTTGAATTAACGATATGGGAAAATTATTTAAAAAGTTAGTATTAATGTGCAGCAAATTATAATATTGGAAAAGAATTAATTTAGCTGTAATAAAATTCAAATAAATAGAGTAAGTTCATAGCCAGTGGCAAAATAAACCCAGGTTCTTTATGTCACGAACAAATATTTGTGGCAAAAATATGTACGCAGCAACATTTATGCACTAGGTTGTTGTACATAAAACGTTGGTGTTTTTCTTTGACGTAGAGATAGTGAATAATATTGTACGATATTTGTAATAAAAAGGGTAATGTAAAAATATATATATTTTTTTCACGGCGTAAGTGATATCAGTAAAACAAGTACTGCAATGCGATGTAGTAGGAAAAATGTAGTAGCCATAATTCGTAACCTAAATAGTTTATAGTCAAGCTATCACCAATAAACGAACTTGCTGAAGATGGAAAGTGAGCTTTGAGTACGTTTGATATTTCGGGAGACATTAAAGTTTTAAGGACTTTAAGAAAATAATATCTAAGTCATATTTTGACAGAATTACAGTAATGCTATACCAAAGTTCGAATACAAAATAGCAATTAATACTAATTGCAATTGTAGTTTCGTAATAGTCACAATATTCACTAAACATTTAGATGTGTCCTCAAAGGAAAAGAATGTATTAGCTTTTGTTAACTTCAGAAAGTTTGATTCTTTTTAATGCTATATATGCTTTTGTTATCCACTGGTAGAAGATTATTCAAACAGGTGATAAATAAAGAAATATTTTTTTTTAAATAATTTTAAATATTGGCATGAAATCACTTAATGTTTACATGGACGAAGTTTGCCAAATGCTTATTTTGGTAATAGACCGCACGTGAAGCTGTTTCTGAAAACCTTTAGCTACCTGATGTGTCCTTCATCTTCTTCATGGTCCGTGAGTCGCTCGCATCGATAGAAAATACATTAACTGGTTACATGCTTCAAAAGAAGATGAAGGTGAGCTTATTGAAACGTTGAGTATTTGAAGATTCTTCTCAGAACTAGTTCTACACATGGAAGAGCATACGTATTTTTTAGAAGTAGGGGAATATTAAGGAGGACAGGAAGATCAACCATCGACCAGATATTCATCATGAAACAGATCCAACAAAAAACACTTGTGAATCGAATTCCGAAACAAATTCAGAAAAGAAAAATAAATAATAGAGAAATTATACAAAATACAAGACATTTTTCAGGTAGAAAGAAGGCAAAGAGCTTGGTGGTGGGGGCATATAGCGCAGATGCCCGACAAAATATTAGTTAAAGAAATATTAATGATCTTCCTACCTTGAAGAGAAAAGAGAAGAAGAGGGTGGCCGGGGAAATAATAGTTTGAAGAAGTAATGAATGATCTGAAGGAAAAAAGAGTCAGACACTAGAAGAAGGAGGTGATAGTCGGAAAAATGAAGAGGAAAAGTGAAAGCTTCTAACCGCTAGACCTTACCTAATTAGTTTCTATAATACCATAATTAAAGCATCGAAAACTGTGCGATTATAACACTGTTTTAGTTTAGTACAATTTAGTTTTCCTACATTAGCCTGTTGAAACTTTATATCAAATTTGAATATAAAAGAATGTCACAAACAATTTAAGAGAATAAATTGGCTATGGAGTAAATTGTTTTTAATCGTTTTTATTGAAAATACTGAAAATGTGCGGGTAAAGCATTTTCGGATACAACTTCACCACTCTTCAACTTTCAGAAACTCTTTTTTATAATGGAGATTTAATGTGGAGTAAAGTATAGTCTTCAATAATGTCGCTAAATTTCAGACGGAATGCATGAAAAATTGTTATTAATTTTACATCAAATTTAGTAAGAACAAGTACAAAATATTTAGTATAAAATTGACAAATTAAAAATTTTAATATTAACGTCACCTGATATAATAACTTTAATATTTTGAATACCAATATAAATCAACAATTTACAGTTTCGATAGAAGTAAACTGTGCTGGAAGATATTAGGTTATTAATAAAACGACTTCTTTTCCTGCTACTGGTACTTCAATGACGGTATATAATATACAATTTGTATTTTCTAAAATATGAAGTCATTCCAATTTACACTCGAAGAGACATTTTTATGTAAATAATTTAGGAAAGCCAATATAGCCAAAAGTTTTCGATATATTGGTGGTGTTTACCACCTTCATACCGGTTGTTGCGCATACATCGAATACTGTGACAAATGTTAGCGCAAGAGTCGCTAGATATCCACTGCAGAAGTAAACTTTGTCTCTTGAAATTGACGTCGTATCCAGAACAATCATTCGTATTACTGAAGAAGAGTTGAATATAAGACTTACAGAAAGATCCAGCGATATCTTTTATAAGAGATATAATATCCATAAAAGCCCCAAAAAAGTTGGACGAGAGATTATGACACAAGATTAGCACCATTCAGCCTTAGTAGCATAATGGCCTCTGACGAAGATGTACATATCTCCTCCTCTACTTATTTTTGTGATTAGTATTCAATTGAACCAGAAACTGTGGTGGAAAATGTGATGAAGTCTCAGGTGGACTCCTGGTTTAGGAAGAAGAAATTAGTGTTTCGACAGGATTCATCACCTATTCACAAAACAGAAACTATTCAAACATGGTTGGAACGATGTTTCCGGCTTTGTCGTCCGTCTGGCAACTCGGACCTGAATTCTCTCGCCTATTGGTTATGGGGAATGTTAAAAATATGATTTGCAGGCGAAGTCTTCAAGACGAAGTATTTCTTGAAGCTACAAAAATATCTCTAGAAATAGTGTCTAAACCTATGACGTAGTTTGGAACTCTGTGAACTTAGAAGGCGAATACTTTCAATACATTAAGCCGATTTTGTCGTACTTTTTGAATATATATATACATATATATTAGTTTTGTACAATGATTGATCTTTTTTATACGCTATTAAAATACTGACAATACTTTTGAATAGTCTGCGTAGAAATTGTACAAAATTGCAGTGCTGATCTTTAGTGATATTATTACTATAGTTGCTTAAATCATTTTACTTTTCTTCATTATTGCAAAATCATAGTTTTTTTGTACGTAGTTTACCTACTATATTTTATGCATAAAATCGAAAAATTCTACAAAAAGCTAAAAAATTTAAATATTTATATAAACTATACAAAAATTTGTAAAATGTTACAAACAATATCTAGATTTTGTTATTATAAATAAAGCACATAAAACAAAACACTTTAAAACAAAATTCGAATTTATATTTTACGTAACTACAAATAGCTAATAAATTATTTAAGATTCTTGAATTTATAAACGAACGAAATCTGTGTTTTTCCATTTAAATAAAATAAATTTTATTTATAATTAGAGATACAGCGAACCATCTGTAAAAGCCCAGTGTTAACCCTGACATAAAACGTAAAGAATGTAGTGGCTGGCAAACCTACCAAGAATTAAATAGTAAAAGTTGATCTCAAAAGCGACCTTCGCCAGAAGGATTTCAACCTTTTTGTGGTGCCATTGTAGTGAAAAAGGTAGTTCCTTTGACTTTAATAATACAAGAATCATAAATTTTAAAGATGGCCAATTTAAGAGGAATTTTATATATGTTTTTTTATTAATAATCGTTTTAGTATTGTATGTATTAATTTTGGAAAATATATCAGAAATTTTAGCCAAATTAATTCTTACTCTTTTTCTCTTTTACTACATTAATAGACTCAAATAATATACATATACACACGTGCACCTAGTTATTTAGTTTTTACTACATTTTTCGTTAATTTATCTGTAAATTACCTATGTAGAACATATTAATTATAACATGGTAGTTACATCTTGCTTTCTTATTTTCTCGAAAACTGTCCTTATGCTTGCGAATTACACTTTTTAATAAACAGTTAATAAACATTCGGAGTGTTAGGGTGTTCTCTGTATCAAAAGATTTTAAAATGTCGCAACAGTACTATAGCCTCTAGAAGTTGCGTGCTAATATTGAAGCACGTGCATTATTAAATACGTGCTATTATAAGGCTTAGGGCCACAAGTTACCAAAAACAAAAAATAAAAAAAATCCACAATAGCAATAACGAACTTGATTTATTCGGAAAACCAGACAATAGTTAATTTACCAGTTTGAATGTAAAAAAATATGTACCCAAATACCCAAAGAATTACGTAACCTTTGGGTATTGAAAATATAAATATACTTATATAAAATAAATTTAAATTAACGATCCCACCCGAATATGTATTCAGTTCACATCCTGTGACAATGGGTTAGTCTTCTAATTATTCTAAATAATTCCAAAAATTTCATCCGCTAAATAAACACACAAAGAAAATACTGTACAGACTTAATTATATAATTTACAGACTGTATTACTATTGATCTATAAATACAAAAACTGTATGTCATGAAATTCTTAACGTTATATATATATATATATATATATATATATATATATATATATATATATAACATATTGAATTATGAAATAATAAACAAAACTGTATGGCATAAAATTCTTAATGGTAAAATTATAATTGACTGTACCCTACCGAATTATGAAATAACAGAACAACAACATAATATTCTTGATGGTAAAATTATTACTGACTGTACCGTATTTGAGGTAAATTTGATGGGTTGATTAACTTAATCACTTAAGGTTGATATATAACCTCTTTGCATATTAATTTTTGAATTCTGTACAAGTATTTCGACGACTAAGTTATCATCATCGGTAGATAATTAGATGACGGCAAAAACCCGCACGAAACAAATTCCATACACGATTTGTACCGTCGAAAACCAAAATGTACACTGTATATTCGTCTCACATAATTCTTAAAGAAATTGTATTCTAGTCTGAAACTACCCCGAAAACAAGTACCTGCATGCGATTTACTACACCCTTTCCTCTTGTTTATCGTATAAGAGGACAAAGAGAGATGAGTTATGGTTGCGGCCCATATCAGTGTTCTTTGATTTTTGGCTAGGGTCGCAAGAATAAATTAGATTGCCTTATTTAATTATGGTTTGACCTTTCCCTAATTTCTTGTAGTGGGTCTCGCTGATACTTAAATATTCTCGTTGTCTTCTCTCGGCTCAAATCAACTTACACTGACTTTGATCTGATTTGTACACTGTATAGTCGTCTTACATAATTCTTAAAGAAATTGTATTCTAGTCTGAAACTACCCTGAAAACAAGTACCTGCATGCGATTTACTACACTCTCTCCTCTTGTTTATAGTATAAGAGGACAAGGAGAGATGAGTTATGGTTGGGGCCCATATCAGTGTTCTTTGATTTTTGGCTAGGGCCGCAAGAATAAATTAGATTGCTATTGCCTTATTTAATTATGGTTTGACCTTCCCCTAATTTCTTGTAGTGGGTCTCGCTGATACTTAAATATTCTCGTTGTCTTCTCTCGGCTCAAATCAACTTACACTGACTTTGATCTATCTGTACATGGATAGTTAATACTTAACAAAAGGACTCCAAAGATATCTAAACGAGAAGTGCAAAAATACTATAACCGTAATATAATTCAATAGTATTATTACTTTACGCAAAGTAGAGACCTCAATAAATTTCCTCAACTTGCCAGAATGTTAAATGAATTCTTAAAAATTATAAAACATTGGTAATCCAATGCCACATAAAGGTGAAATCCTGTTTGGCGGCTTTTAAAATCTTTGTTGCCAACCAAACTAATTTTAAAGAAATCAGTAATTTACTAATTCAACTTAGTATTGTATGTAACTTTCATAAAATTAAACTATTTATTCCATCACCAAGACGTTTTCTGACTAAAGTACGTTGACGGCCCTTAACAGAAAGAAACTTAAACGTGTCCTCATCTAACATATTGTAATGGATAAAAAAAGTAGAGAGAGAAAAAAAGATTATTCATTACGGAATCGAATGTTAAAAAGAAAAACGATCGAACCACAAGTTTCATAAATTAATAACCGAAATGGGACGAAATACTCTAGAGTGCGTTAATATACTCCCAAGGGTAAATTAATACTAATAAAAATTATTTCGAAATGGATCCAACATAATTATAATTGAAAAGAAACTTAAGATAATTAAAAAAAATATTATTTACTTGAACGTAATCCTAAAGTAAATTAAGTTATAATATGTATTTTCAGACTGATAAACTGTTCACAAAAGGGAAGGAGTAAAAGAATACATTAAATGTATCAGGGTTAATAACAAATAATTAAGCAAATACATATTATACTTCGAAATGATGGATAAAAAATTAAACTAGTAGATTGAATTAGAATAATCTTTTAAAATATGAAGATCTATAATTACGGGGCTGTAATAAATAATTTCAAGTTATAAAATAAAACTGAAAGTGAAATCGATTAAGGATATGGAAATTATCTAACTAATATACACATAAATATTAACGCGGGCATATACAATGATGTACGCAAAATACAAAGAAAATATTTAACTTAAGTATGATCATAACGTTGAATGTCAAAAATGAACAAATGTAACAACAGTCAGAAACTTGTTCTTATCACAATAAAGAAATAGGGCCAAAGCGCGTTTCTTCTTAACAATTGTTATAATGGTTAATTACACTGTTAGCCATAATTAAGAAGTACATACTGTATACCCGGAATGCGTGAATATAGTGCAATAAAATTTGGTATGCAAGTAGTAATAAATAGTATAACTTATACCCATTAGGAGAGTAGGATGGACTAGTAACAGGAATATTCTGCTTGAGCTGTCAATGTCGGAGTAAAGCGATTTGGATTGGAGTCCATCAGCCGCCCATGACAGGTGAAGAGATGGCCAACCATTCCGCCTCCCTCGTTGACATAGTTGTTCAAAATTAACAGGGGAACTAGATATTGCTGAAGCCTCCGACCGATCATGTCCCAGACACCTTCGATCGGAGTTGGTCGTATATGGTGGTCTTCCATGAGTGTCCGTATTGCACGTGCCATGTATAGTTGTGCATTGTAGTACTGATTCAGCAGAGGTGCGCGCTGACGACTATTAAAGAATACTATATAATCTATCGCTCCGTCTACATAACGACGGCCCGTTACTGTATGTTCTACACGCACTAGATATGTACAGCTTCCATATACTATATATCCCATATTATGATGCCCTGCCGTTGATAGTAATAACGTGATTAAATGCATGCTTCAATTAGACGTTTACTACATCTCTGAGGAACGTCCTTTTTTCACCTCGCGTGAATTGGAGTTCATCAGAGAACAAGATGCACCTCCATTCGATACGCCAACGTTACTTTGCATAATGCTAGTCGTTACGTGAAAGTTGATGTTCCCGTGTCAGTGGAATTTTTTGAAGCAAAATCAACCGCTGCTCAAACGTTGACATACACTTCGCGTGCTCCTTCCCTCCTGCCGATCAAACTTATGCTAATTGTTGAAAGGAGGAAGTACGCGCGACTAATACCATATAAATATTGTCCGATCTTCTTGGTCCCCAGTCATACGGGGACCGACGCCTTCTTGTCCCTTCGGTATTCCACGTACATCATACTTTCTAGATTCTACTAAGGATTCGTCGCTGACGGCGCGTGATATCGTGGAAAAAAGAATCCGTTGTATGCATCCTGACGATCCATTCTCTCTCGAACTTGCCGAGGAACCGCTGGTATTCTTCCACTCGTGCACGATATAATTGCACACATTAACCAATTAATCTGCTCTGGCAGCTGTCGCAGTTACTAACGACGTTCCCATACCATAACGATACTTACGCGCGTCTTACTGTACCTTTTCCTTTTCTCCACTGCAAGCTATAGATATACATATCAAGATATTTAGTCATATCAATATCAACTACATATAATGCTTTTATATTCGCGTGATTAAGATATACAGGATGTACCTCATAATTATGGCCAACAGTGTATACAGCTTTTAAAACGTGCTTTTTGTATTGAGTACATATTATATTCTTTTAGGGAAATAACATTTTGTTATATTAAAGCACCATTGGAAAATGGGTTTGTTAAACAAAACTACAGACCACAAAATATTTCTTAAGCTACATTTGGCGATAAAAGGAAACCGATTTTCATGTAGAGGCAATTAACGATGGGTGGTTAGTGATGTGTTTAGAAGTATGTATATTTTGAATAGATAAAACGAGATAAAAAGATTTCTCAACTGTTTTTTTCGCCATTTCTGATTGCTTTTGAGACGGAGAGCGTAAAATATGCATATGAATATCCCATCGAGTACTAAAAAAATTCCTTTCCCGATATTGTAAATAAATACAAAATTAATCAGGAAATTTATGGTTTCATCAAATTATTTGGAAAAATGATAAATTTTCATATAAATTATGCCGCGATTATATGTTTAAGCTATAAATCGACATATTACGCAATTATGAAACATGAACCTCAGTAATCACTAAGGTTGAACAATCATCCTAACCAGCTGTCGATAGCTTGCATCATATCAGTGACGCGAAGGTACCTTACAAAGGCGGATTGTTAATTGCAACGGGTGTAAATAAGATTTTAAATCCTTTCACTGCATTAAAATTACATACATTATTTATTTAGTTTTCTTCATCTCGGCGAGGCGTGCGCTACTGCAAATCCGGAAGTTTGTTTAACATTAGGAATTATTCGCTATTGAAAAACACAACACTTCTACATCACAAAGGTAAGTATGCCTACATAATATAGTACATCATTAATTACAGTTTACGTACGTTTTTGTTTAAGTATTTGTTTCTCATAAATCATTCTCACATGAAAAACTTTTCTTCATTTCAAAAATCACGAAAGGAAAATGAATTCTCTACAGATCTAAAAGAATCGATAATGAAATATTTCAAAGAAAAAGCTTGTACGGGATATAGCTAGAATTTTATATAAGAGTCGGGCAACTGTTCAGGTGATCATTAAGAAGTTCTAAATCACTGACAGTGCAGAATCTGAACACCAATCAGGACGTCGTTGCAAGTATCCGTAGAAAGAAAAATATCTTATTGGTCGAAAATTAAACAAAATTCAAGAATAGATATTGCGAAAATATTGGCAGAAGCAAGTTATATTACGTTCTGGCTTCTCAATGCGTATCATGTACATCACCAACCTTTCTGGAATACCGTAATAATTTGCAGCTAAATTAAATATAATATCCATGGATCCGATGGCCATGGAAAAATTTGGAGAAAACAAAATGAAGAAAATTATCCATCAAATACAATTGGTGTTTGATGGTATCAGGCGTCGAAAATTTGATTATTATTAATTCTATAATAAACCTACATTAAAGATTTTATAGAAGAATATGCATCACAGTGCAAAAAATTGGATTCATGTATGTCAAAGAATGGCTATTGTACAGCGTTTGTATTACGTTTAGTTAGCCCCAGATTTTCTTCATTAGTCTAGTTATTTTCTTCTTTCTATTATTAATTTTTAGGAGATATTTACTCCTTAAAAACGAAGCGATTTACAATTTTAAGAGAATTATCCATCGAATATGATAAGTGTTTGATGGTGTCAGGTGTCGGAAATTTGGTTATTATTAATTCTATAATAAAGCGACATTAAAGATTTTACAGAAGAATATGCATCACAGTGCAAAAAATTGGATTTATGTATGTCAAAGAATGGCTATTGTACAGCGTTTCTATTATGTTTAATTAGGTCCAGATTTTCTTCATTAATTTAGTTATTTTCGTATTTCTATTATGAATTTTTAGGAGATATTTGCTCCATAAAAATGAAATGATTCGCGTGGTACATATGTACTTACTTTTACATCTAACGTCATATTGTTCAAAGTCCAGAAATATATATTAGTAACACCAATTTCATTGTAAAATTGGCAGTAGTTCATAAATGTAAGAAGGGATATTTTATTTTTATCAAAGTAATATGGAGCACATCAATAAATCTTTTACATAAATATGTATACAAAAAGTAGATCAGAGAACTCCGCCTACAAAATCCGAAATGAAAATGTATATTTCAGATTTTGTATATTAAAACTCCTACAACGTCGAAGTATATTAAATAAAAATTTAATAACACACCATAATGTTATTGAATTCGAAATTGCGAAAAAATGTCAGAGAATATGACAATAAATTTGTCGCTGATAAATCAAGAGTACGAGTGATAAAAAAATCTGACTCCGACATGCTCTTTCAAAACGCTAGTTTAGTTAGGTATCTTCACCCTTTCGCATTTACGCTCACCTTCGACAGGGTCAATTATATGTTATCGAGCTAGGCATCTACATTTAAGTTATCTGTGTGTGTGGACGTTGATATATTTTGTTCTTCATGGTACTCGTTGGCAAAAGGTAGAATATAGTTAAATGCTTGTTGTAATTAAGTTTCTACGAATTTGTAAAGCACGTAATTGGATTTGGGTATAGAAAAATATATAAAGCCGAAAAGTTTTACATTAAATGTCTCGGTTAGAGAGCGAAAATTGTTTCAAATAAATGTTTATACATATCTAAGCGCGTAATAAGTTTAAAGGATGCATTTGTTTATCTTTGCTTGGCACTGAGCAATTTAAATATTCTGTTTTTGTCTAAAACGTAACTCAGAAGGTCATCCGTGCAATTTTAGCATTTTATAAACTTTTATAAATTTATTCGCAGATCTGAATACGTCGACAAGAATTAAGAATTCACTGTTACATGTAATTCACTGTTACTTATCTTCTGGTGTTCGCAAACTTTGTATATGTGGATATACATATGTACGAGGTGTGGCAATTAAATAACGAGACTGATATGAGAAGTGTTATTTATTGGAAATAAACTTATATTTAACTCTTATCACCTTCACCACACTCTCCTCCCCTATCTACACACAGCTGTATGCATGTCTTCCATTGTTCAAGACAATGTTGTAGTTCACCAGTCTCTTTAACAATTCTGACATTTTTGCTTTTACATGTATAACAGACTGAAAACGTGTTCCCTTTAATGCACTTTTCACTTTTGGAACAGGTAGAAGTCATATGGTGCGAAATCTGGCGTATACGGAGGATAATCAAGCATAGCAAAGCTCTTGTCCACTAAAAAACAGCTTCGCAGGGCGGGGTTTTTGGGCAGTATTTGTGCATAAACTATTATCATTACTATCTGTCATACTGAAACAGTTTCAGTGCGACAGACAGTAGCAGTAGTTGAGCCCTGAAGATGTCCCATACGAGTGGATACGAAACGTCGGTAGTTATACCAGTGACACGGTTCCAGCTCGGAAGCCATGAAGCAGATAGTAAGGACCACGACCGCGGATGTCTACGTACCACATTAACTCTTGCCATTTTTAATTCATCATGCAAAATGTGTCTTACTGTTTATTTGTTAAGGTTTACTACATCGAAAATCATCCGAATGCTCTGATGTCGGTCTTTCTCCACAATTTCATTAATTTTCTTAACGGTCCTGTCAGTTCTTGAAGTCATAGGTCGGCCAGGATGTTCATCATCTTAGACCTCTTCCCGATCTTCAGAAAACCGCATCACTGAACACCTCCTTTAACATTTGTAAACATATTTTTCAATTTGAGAAGGAATTTCAGGTTAATTCGTTGATCGATTTTTATGCCAAACATTATCACGGCACTACTAAGTAATAGTGTCCTCTACGATTGAAGCTCGAAAGTAAACTAAAGCAGACAGAGAGACGAAACTACGGGTTGTCGCTTGAGGTCAATAACATTCAAATTATAGCCTCGTCAGATGCGGCTCCGCGATGGAAGGAGCACAGTCTCGTTATTTAATTGCCATACCTCGTATATACACCAAAAGGAAGCTTTTATATGGACTGTAAATTAAATCCGGCTTGACAAAGTGTATGTACTTCCTTTTAACAATATTCAAAAACTAATAATATGAAAACTGTTATTATTTACAACTGAAAAAGAATTGGCTAAATATTTCAATAAATGAATGTCATAAAAGTTTTCGTACACTTTATTTTTATAAGATATTTATATATTTTAAATCATAAATTTGTAAAGCATAGGTAAGCATGTTGGTAAGTATTAACGTCGTTAATGAAAGATTTTTTTAAGTGGTACTCTCCCGTCATATCCGGCATTTGTTTTCCTAATGTACTTTCTTTTCTGTATCAAATTACATGTGTATAGCTATCAGTGTACATCGCGCTTATTTAGAATATTTGAACGTCAATTTTTCGGTATAGTTTCGAGTATTCTGGATATTTTGAATATTTTCTTTTGAATCTGCATGGCAGAAAACTCTTTTTTGATATATTTGGCTATTTGGATAGAGTTTTTCTTTCTTGTAGCCGTGTTAACTCGCGCATATGTTTACTTTACAGACACTTTTGTGACTGACTATATATCAGATAAATCTCTACAAAGTCAATGGCAATGATAATGCCCATGGTGCTAATTCTCATTACGCTGTTTCACTCAACTCATTCACATGGACGTAAAAAATTTATCTTAATAAACTAAATAAACTTCTAATATATTTATTTATTTATATCTTTATTAGAATTATTTTTACTTTTCTCTTCATGAGTAAAGATTAATTTTGGATGTGTATTGAACTGACGGACATTAAGTAAATTTATTCCTTAATGCGTTCGTTATTAAATATTAGTAAGTATTTATTAATAATTTCATTATACTATATATGTGATCATAGTAATATATTGCATTGTAATTTACCCATTTTCGTAATGTAACACCAAAGAAATTATAATTCTTTAATTATAAGTCTGTAATCCGATATTCTTTCATGCAACATGCAAGGTCCGTCCTATTCTTAACAGGACAATTAATCCACGCCCGTATTTTTTTTTACTTGACGAATGATCTTCTAGCTTGCTCTTAAGGTGCTTACCAGTTCAGAAAAATTATGCTGAGTAGGTAGGGTTCTCTGTTAATGTGATGTAATTGGACGCCACAATATTAAAACCCTGAGAAACCTCCTGTCCAATATTGAAAGCAAAGGACAAAAAAAAAGTAGGCGTTCGTTGTTCTACTACAAAAGAGAAAAAAAGGTTCGATTCTGCTCTAGTTTATCGTAAATGCACTACTGAATTGCCAAGAAACCAGTAAGTTTATAATAATTTCGTATTAATGAACAGCAAAAAAATAAATAGTGATAAAAAAAGAAGATGCTTAAGGTATGGTAATTAATAATGCTAAATCAAAATCTCAGAAAAATTTTGCTCGTCTATACGTGTAACTGGTTCAAATCAAATTTTTTTAATTAATAAATGCATCCCTATTTTGGACACTTTCCAAATTTAACAACGGAGCACATCCACAAAATAATAGCAAAGAAAACTAGTTATTAAAAACAAACTACATATCTACGACATTTTCGTTATGTACAAGATTTGAAAGATAAGTGAAAATTGAGTGTAACAGTGTAATGAGAGTTAGCGGAAGAAGTATATACGCATTATAACTTGACTTTGCAAAAATTTGCTCGATATATACGGGGGAATAATACGTTTCGAAGATTAGATCGAAGATTTCGTGAAACAGGCGCATTTGTTCCCAGTCAACGTGATGAAGGTAGACCAAGGCATCCTCGTACGATCCAAGTGAAAGAGAGAATTTTGGATATTGTTTATCAGAATCCCACTTGTATTACTAGACAAATAGTCCAGGACATGAACATTCTAAGTAAGATGACAGTTCCATCAGTACTTACGGAAAGCTTTTAAGACCGTTTCAAGTTACACAGATACAACCATTATACAAAAATGACAATTTGCAAAGAATAATATTTTGCTACACAATTTTAAATAAAATTCAAGAAAATCCAAACGTTTCATCACTTACTTTATGGAGCGACGAATGCATATTTACAAGAGATAGTGTTTTCAACAATCACAATTTAGCAAAGAAAGTTTTCTGTGAACGGTTGAGTAGGCTCCATAAATCTTCAAATTGTAGGACCAATATTTCTTCCGAATAGACTAAATACAGGTAAAGTTTAAAGGTGACTGTGGTTGATTTCAATTAAAGTTAATGTAATTCCTTTCCACAAAAATTTTCTTTCCATATTCTGTATACGTATTTCGACAATTATGTTGTCATTATCGGTAGTTAATTAATTACAGTGTCTTATCTAGAACTACGGCAAAACACTCACAGGAACAATATCCGTACCAGGCCTATACCGTCGAAAATTATTGTGGAAAGAGGTTATATTAACCTTAACAGATTAAGACTAATTACAAATGAATACGTGAAGATGTCCAACACGAGAGAGTACGAAACGTCGGCAGTTATACCAGTGACGCGGTTCCAACCCGGAAGACCAGAGGAAGATAATATGGACCACGACAGCGGAAGTCTAGGTACCAGATTGTTTAAGCATGTCTCGTTCCATAATGAAATGACAGGGATAAACAAGAACAAATATTTAAGAAAAGTACGCGCAACAGGGTTATCATCTAAAAGAAATTGATTGAACATCTGCGTATGAAATTTGATAGTATGCAACAGATGGTGAAAGAATCAAATATATTTTCTTAATCTAAGATTTGCTGTTTTAAATTACATTTGCTTAACCTTTATGATTTTTTCTTTATTCATAACGGAACTTGTAAATATTCTGCTTTTGTTCAGTTCACGATTGTAAATTAACACAGTATATTTGTAGTACAGTTCTTTTGAATTTACTGTTTTTTTGTTTCATTTACTTAGATTGTATAATAACGTACTTTAAATACATATTCTTGTACTCTTCTAGAAAGGTAAATGCACATATTTCTTAATTACACAGACTGCTAGCCTTCAGTATACTTATTATATATTTATTTATTTTATTCATAGTATTGAGTTTAAGAACTAACAATCTTTATCTACGCTCGCTAAAGGTGAAGGTGTGATATAATGGGTTTATTCAAGTAAAATTTTTTCAGAATTGTTAGAATCCTCGAAAAGTTTGTTTTAGATAAGGTATTTACCGTTTTTAGTTTAGTCTTTTAGTTAGATTAGTTAATAATTTTATACTTTATACTTTATATTTTTATAACGAACTTGTGCGTCGTGAATGATATGACAAACAGTCAAAAAATTAAAATAGAAACTTTATTAGGGAATAGTTTGTATTCTCAAAGCGAAATTGCTAGAAAAGTAAAAGTTTCGCAGTGGCAAGTCGATAACATTGTTATCCGCCATGCAAAACCTCCGAAACGGAGGATAGAAAAGTTATTAACATTGCTTTGCAAACAGACAAGATTTTATCAGAGAGTTGTTTTTTTCTGCAGTCTTTTATTATGAGGGTGTCAGAGCAGACCTTGCGAACTTGATTATATGTTGATGGATTAAATTGTTGCCGGATTGCGAAAAAATTACCTTTAACCAAAACGATGAAGTGTCTGCAGTGGGCCAAGATGAGTCAATATTTTACTGTTGGCGAATGGAGAAAACTCTTTGTATTGAAATTTACTTAAATTATCTGTTAGTTATAGTTGTTAATTTATCATAGGCCGTATTCAGTGACGAGTCACGACTCGGAGCCGTTACAAAATTTATCAAATTTGGTCAAGAAGAAGACGACCCTCTTCAGAAGAAAATCGACAATGTATCAAAATAACCTGAAGATTAACGATTAATAAGATTCTGAGCAGCGTCAAACTTATTTAATTAATATTTCAAGTTGTTGTAAAATTAACAAGCTGTCTTTAAATTTCAGCAAATGTAATATTGTCAGCTCTCTAGAAAATCTAATACACTCGGTCTGAGCGAATACTTGGCCGCATTTAATTAGTTCATATAGAGTACGGAAAGGATTTAAGTGTAAATTTGGAGTTTCGATTTACTTTTGTTATAAATAAATACACAAAATATCTCCAAGCAAGCAAGATAAAATCTAAGTTTCATCATACGTCAATTATTATCAATTATAAAATATCAGTAGAATTTTGTTTTTATTTATATGTGCATATACCATGAACAATAATGAGTGTGTTGAAGTGCATGAAATTAAAAAATGAACTGATAAAATGTTTTCATTTTTCTACCTAATTAGAATAATTCAATAACATAATTCTTGCAAAACGCTGGTAAACGTAAACTTTATTAGTTCACCAATTCTGGAGTTGTCAACGTTAACGTCCATTTAGTAAATTATCAATTATCATATATTTATGTCAATTCCTATTTTTTGAAAACTTTTCCCAGCATTGATTTCTAAATTAACACAATATAATCGATAAAGACTTCGGAGACTCAGTTTTATATCATATATTGTATTACAAACACGCCAAACCGTAATTAAAGCGACTGTATATGTAGACTAAGTGTAACTAGAATATCTTCGAAAGACTATCGCAAATATTTTCGTTTTCAATAAGTAAATTCTCTGCTTAAAACAACTAACGGATATTATATATAATTAATAATAAAATTAGTTAATTAATTATCAATTAATATAACACCAATAAATATAAACAAGTTTCCACTTTTTTAAATAAGAGAATGGAGTGCAGACGTGTGTTAAAATGTTTACATATGTGTTAAAGCGATCGTCGCTGAAACGCTCGTCGATTACTATCCAAAGTTTAACCTTTATAATTGATGGTGAAGATTTCCAATTTTGAATGTTGTCTAAATGGAAACACATCACGATCTGTCAGAGGTAGTACCTTGGAGGGTTGTAGGTCAATTGGAAAGTGAGAAAGCACAAAGAGGAATTAATAATAAAATTAGTTAATTAATTATCAATTAATATAACACCAATAAATATAAACAAGTTTCCACTTTTTTAAATAAGAGAATGGAGCGCAGACGTGTGTTAAAATGTTTACATATGTGTTAAAGCGATCGTCGCTGAAACGCTCGTCGATTACTATCCAAAGTTTAACCTTTATAATTGATGGTGAAGATTTCCAATTTTGAATGTTGTCTAAATGGAAACACATCACGATCTGTTAGAAGTAGTACCTTGGAGGGTTGTAGGTCAATTGGAAAGTGAGAAAGCACAAGGAGGTATTGCTGAAGTGTTTGGTAACTTGTGGTACTCTACAAAGGCAAGACCAAGGTCGGCCAACATCAAACGACATTTGTCACAATTGCCGCGCTCTTAATGCAATCTATATTCGAAGTGAGTTTATTGCTCCTGCTAGAGCGCCACTGTCGACGTAGACAATCAGAAATTATTTGCATACGTCTAGCTTGTATACTCGAAGATTCTGGTTTCAATTCCCTTTATTGCAGAGCATAAAAGAACTGGTAGAATATGGGCAAACAAGCGTATCATTTGGGGTTATAATGAAGGAGTGGAATATTATTCGGTGACGGATATAATTCACGTTGAAGCCAGATAGTAGGTGTTTTCAAATTCGGAATGAATTTGTCCTGGAAATGCTTAAATATGGGAGTGGCAGCGCAATACTATGAACCGCCATAAGTGTTGGAGAGAACACCGACCTTTATTTCATAAAAGTGAAGTTGTCACTGTCCAGAGATATTTGGAAGAGATTCTGCAACACTATGTCCTTTCGTATGCAGCAGTAGTGGGAAAAGGATTAATTTTTGTGGACGATAGTAGTCGTCCCCATCAAGCAAACGTCATGAGCAACTGGTTTGACGATGTTGGTATAGAGAGAGTGAAGTGACCAGCCTGTTTTCCAAATAGTAATTTAATAAAACATGCACAATAATTGTAGACAGACTACAAAGACTACACGAAAGGCTACACGATATATCATCAACTTGTCAGGGAGGAATTGTCTATGATCCTCCAAGAAATATTCCACATACCACTTCTATACATGTCATTAAAATTACAAATGTTTTTAGACGTTCGTGAAAATTATTTATATTATTAATCTCTGTTTTCTTTTGTAAGCATTATTGCAATAAAACTTCCGTAAAATTTAATATTTCTGTATATTTCCTATACTAAAAATGCATTTTATACTCTCTCAACAAGATCACATTAAAACTAGTCCAAGTTAAAATCCAAAAATAGATGCTTGTTCGTAAATATACTGAAACCAAAAATGATGTTAGGTCAAGTCTTTTGATTTATTATCATTTTTATGAAATATCCGTTAATTGTTTTAAGCAGTATAGAATGCTTTTCCAGTCGATTGGATGTTCCCCAATAATCCAAACTGAAAAAAGTTATAGTACAAATGAGATGCTGAAATATTTAACTTACTTTGTCAGATTAACTGATCCAGAAAATTTTTTTAAAACGCTGACGTCTACCAACGACTATAATTTCTGAACTAAACCGAAACAGATTCCAATATTACGCAGCTGCTTTAGCTAACAAAGCTACTCTGATTAATGATTATTGGCGATTATCGGTGGGATGAGTATTACTTCTGGCACAAAAGATGTCATTATGTAAAATGTCGGTACAGTATATTAGAATAAATTCATGTGATGCTTATCTGAAAAGATGACACGACGCAGAGATATTAAGAAAGTCTAACATGAACAATCAGTTGGAGTAGTAGACTGTGTCCAAATGAACAAAAATATGTGTTATATGGATATAGTGTTTCCCTCCGGGTTCACAGTATCTGGATTATAAGTTTAATTATAGTTTTATTATTATTTATTAATTATTTATCGGCAATGCCTGTACAAGTTCGTTCTTCATCTTGTCTGTCGCTGGTTACTCGGAGAGGTGTTGAACTTGAATAATGACTAATGACGTAATAATGAGTCAAGGCCTGTCGATGCCTCCTAGTTGATGTTAAGCTGTTAGGCAATGTGAAGGCATGGATTATTATTATTTTAATAAAAAAATAATAATAATTTATTACCAACAGTTACATAACATGCGGGTTATTATAGGTACATAATATTAATTTTAGAAAAATAATAAAACTAAAAATAGACTTTATTCTATAACTAAACATAAACATTTGTATATTTGTATCTATAAATGTTAATTCGAATATACATATGCAGGTACTTCTCTGTTTAAAAAATAAAGTAAACAAGGGACGAATGCTAAAATCCACATCTAACCAAAACAGTCTACAAAAAGAAAAACTGTTAAACGTATAATGAATTGAGTCATATAACAACAATTAAATAAGTTCTCTAATGCTGTTAAAGTGAAAACATCCAAGTTGGATGCAAAACTGTTAAAATTTCTAACACTAGAAATTAATGGCGAAAGCAAATTATACAATGCTCGAGAAAAACTTATTTGTAGAACATTGGTATGTTACAGACTTGTCGGTAATAACAAGAATGCTGCGCCTTGATTTATCTGGCGGAATGGTAGCTAGTTAACGTCGCGGAAGTCGTGATCCACAAATCTAAATAGTCGAAGATTGTTGTTACAAGAAAGGGCGTCGAGAGAATAATGGCACATGTAATGTCTCTTAGTAGATCATAGCTCTACTAACCCACTAAGTAGCCTGAAACATCCTTTAAAACTATTCAGCAAAATAAAAGAACACGCAGTATAACAGACTATCTCTTTATTTAATGTAAATTGACAGGAATACAGATACCTTAGATAGGTGAAATAATGTAAAGAGTTACTAGAAGTGATTAAATTTGAGTATGAAAACAATAAGGAAACAAAACTCAACATAAACGTGCAATTGTAAGCTATTTCAATATTAAAACGAATAAATATGTCTGTGTATAAGAACCATATCAAGCTAGGCTTAAAGATATTTTATAGTATTCTTACAATCACAAATTTACGAAACATTGAGCTGAAATTTAAAATAATCAAATAAATATATTAAATACTTATTGAATTAGCGTAACTTAATATGAACAAATAGATAAAAAAATAAATAACTAAAATTGTCTATCTGACTTTAGTTGACCTTCTAAACGTAATCACGTGATATTTTCTTGATGTTTTAGACGGGGTATTCGAATACGAGTCGAGGTTAATTACAATATAAACCTACCTGAACAGAACACATATGTATGTTACACAGGATTTTCGATATTAAAAGGACCAGCGAAATGAAATATATGCTGGATGAAAATTGATCTGTAACAGGTAGTTCGTGAACAAAATTTTAGTTCGCTAAAATTTAAACAGACAATAGTTGTGAATTATGACGCATACCCTGAAAATATTTTTTGCAGTTACTTGGGTAGGTATTGATATATTGGAAAATGAGGTGAAGTATGAGCACGTTTGAATCGCATTGAGCTTGTCATAGCGCGCAACAAATGGTTGTACCACACTGCAACGCTTTGTACTAATCCCTTGAATCTACGAAGTCTGATCAAAAAATAACCATTATTTTCAATTTTTTCAAAAAGTCTTTATTTATTCATCAATAACTATCTTGTCTCCTTCAAAGTAATCCCCCTCAGATATAATACACTTATGCCAGCGTTTTTTCCAATCCTCGAAACACTTCTGAAACGCGCTTTTTGGTATCGCCAACAGCTCCTGTTTCGATTTTTCTTTTATCTCTTCAATCGTAGCAAAACGCTTTCCTTTCATCGGTGTCTTCAGTTTTGGCAAGAGGAAAAAGTCAATAGTTGTGAATTGTGACGCATACCCTGAAAATATTTTTTGCAGTTACTTGGGTAGGTATTGATATATTGGAAAATGAGGTGAAGTATGAGCACGTCTGAATCGCATTGAGCTTGTCATAGCGTGCAACAAATGGTTGTACCACACTGCAACGCTTTGTACTATCCCTTGAATCTACGAGTACACTCACTAGCATAAGAGATGAGACACCTATTATTTTCAAAAAAAAAAAAAACGCCTGAAACTTTCAATTAGAGGTGCCAGTTTTTGTAAAAGGTTTGTTAGTACATTTTTGCTAATTTAAAGAAAACCAATCGTTTATTAGCAAAATATAAAGATAAAATAAGATGTGATTAATTATAAACTACCAGAAAAAATGTAATTCTAGGGAAAAAAATGAAAACTATTGAATGGTCCATTGAATATTAATATCGAGTGCTCGTTACCAGACTTTTTCTCGTTCACCAGGATATCTCAAAAAATACCTGGACTCATCTGTAAATAACACATACGTCCAACCAATTGCATTTTCCTGACGATTTCTGGTCCTGATGCAAGTTTTCGAAACAAGATACAAGTTTCCTTCTTCGAACTGTCCATTTACTTATATTCACATTTCGTACATACTGATATTCATTTCTGGCCTTCGCACCAGTTATATGTCTATTTCTTAAATATAGCGATGTAATAAAACGTAATAAAGCGATTGTTAGTTTTTTACGAATACCAGATACATGACGTTTGGTGAAGGCACCTGCCCCTATAAAACATGTATAAACATGGTACACTGTGGTACGGTGATTTTTATGGCCGTCATTTAAAGTCATGATAAAAAATACAGTTTCTGCACTCAGAGACATTATCTACAACATAAAAAATAAATGGTAAACTAATCAAATAATAGACTACACAGGCCTGCAATGGAAAATTGTTCGAAATACGAGTATAATCAGTGCTTTTTATAGTTTTTTGTAGGAAAAAATAATGAAATATTCCATCACGCACAGTTTAGTAACAAATTTCACTTAAAATTATCGACAATTAGGCATTTTAGACAAGTAAGCATTGCAGTGTTTAATCTTAATAATTAAAATTAAGCTTAGATTTGCTGTGGGATATAATTTGGTCGGGTGGCAACACTGAGTAGCTGTCAAACCTTCGTTTGCTTTCCTCATAGAGTCTGTCTCTTGAAGAAGCACAAAACGAAGTTCTGATGGGAAAAGAAAACGACACTACAAGGACTATTAAACAAGATCATTCAGTTTTACTAATTTTGTGTTGCTTTTATGAAAAATATTTGGTTACTCATGATTTTAATAAAATGTAAAATAAAATATACATTCCATAATTTTTTTTATTTGGTTTACTATTCCTAAAAGACGCCTGTTTCTTGTAAGAAACACGCTTTTTGTTTTTGAGTATAGCACTGAAAACACAAAAAGTGACTAAATTTAAAACATTTTGTAAAAAGTATTTTTTTGAGGGCTTGTGTTATCTAACAAAATTTTACATTGAACAAAAAAATTTTTATCTTATTTCGTTATTACATGAAAAATTTTAAAAATAATAGACTTCAATAAATACATGTCCTCTAGTCAATGATAACTTAAAAGAAATCAGTGAGATTTTTTGAAAAAACCTGAGCTGACCCATTTTTTATTTTACTGAATCTAATTAATATTGGAAATCTATTATACATTTATAAAAATGTATTCCGAATGTTATCTCGCCGACTTGAATGAAAGTTGATGTATATACATTTAATGGGGGTAAAGTCTATTTTTTAAATTTGGACAATTTTCAGACTTTTTCAAATTATTCCGCTGACATTAAAAAAATTCGTCTGTTATCCACAAAGTTCTATCCAATAGGGGAGGATTTGTTTTATCACTCGCTGTTATAATTGCCTCCTTTATCCTACTCCAGAAAGGGAATAAACAAAATAATGGAAATGTTAAATTAATATAATCCACTCGGGAAAAGGTTTTTTCTTGTATACACGTTCCTTATAATTCCATCCCTTATCATCCCCTACTACCTTCCTAAATACTGTATCAAGTTAAATACTATACAAAAAATTTAATTTAATGCTTCCATTTTAGATTTAAATTTAAATAATACAGATATGATCACGATATTGTATCGTTTAGAGTGTTAACTAATCGTAAATTTATAGAGATTTATTATATTTAGAGATGTAAAATTTCTATACTTTTCGATATTTGCAACTAATCGATGCGTTCAATACATGTATCTATTAGTCTGGAATCGATATTGGGTACTCGTTTGTGGTGCAGTTGATATCGATACTGTGGGTTGCTAGGTTTTTGCCTTCACGACATATCGTTGTAATTGTTTGCTTTCGATTGCTACTCTGATCCACAGTATCTACTACGTACGTACATATGTATATGTACTTATAATATACTTAATTCATACTTTTATTAAATAATAATTAATAATTCATATTGCTAACGCCTGTATTTATGGCGCAATATTCTACAGCAGCTTAATATGAGTAGATCAAAGAATACAGCGATACCATTAGAACAGTGATTCTCAATCTGTGGGATACTAAATGGGGGGCGCGAGAATATCAAAAAGATAAGAAATAATATTATTTTTTTTAGTATTGTCTAATTTACTTAAAAAAACTAAATTCTGATATAAATTATAAACAAGTTTAATAATTACCAGTGACTCTCTTGTTCTTGTCTTGCAAAGCAAAGCTTTCCCAAAGAAGGTCTAATATTCGTAAATGACAATCTGATTTCTTCAGCAGAGATCTATATTTTGTATTAAAGCTAGATACCGTAGAAAATCCGTTTCCAAAAGGTAGGATGTTGAAGCTGGTAATAGTATATGAAATGCCCACTCCCGACAAAAATTCAAACAGTAATTTATTAATAAATTGTCTTTTGATTTCGCCACTTGTTGTAAAATCTTATCGGCGGTTGTGATATCTTCGGGAATATTTTGAAATGTGTCCCTAGCCTACTCGTAACTTACTATGAACTTATCGTTAGTAAGAAAATACTTTTTAAAATTTTTTTGCCACTATGGCTAAATAATTTTCAATGGTTACAAAAACAGCTTTGTTGCCGTTCAGCCTTGTAGGTTTTAACAAATTCATATCTGCAAACATTTTCAGGTTTTCTTGCTGTATATTTCTACTCCAGAATTTTAATTTTCTACATAAAGCATTAAGTTTACTACTCGTATCCAAGATATGTGTGTTTGTTCCTTAGAATTGAATATTCAACGTATTTAATTTTTCGAATTATCGGCAAAGTAACTCAATTTCATTTTAAATAAATCATCTCGGAACTTTTCGGTTTCCGGCGTTTCCTTTCTTTAGAAAAATTGCGAGTCCTCCAGACATTGTACAAGCACCATCCATCATCCACCATCCACCATCCACCATCCACCATCCACCATCCACCATCCACCATCCACCATCCACCATCCACCATCCACCATCCACCATCCACCATCCACCATCCACCATCCACCATCCACCATCCACCATCCACCATCCACCATCCACCATCCACCATCCACCATCCACCATCCACCATCCACCATCCACCATCCACCATCCACCATCCACCATCCACCATCCACCATCCACCATCCACCATCCACCATCCACCATCCACCATCCACCATCCACCATCCACCATCCACCATCCACCATCCACCATCCACCATCCACCATCAACCATCCACCATCCACCATCCACCATCCACCATCCACCATCCACCATCCACCATCCACCATCCACCATCCACCATCCACCATCCACCATCCACCATCCACCATCCACCATCCACCATCCACCATCCACCATCCACCATCCACCATCCACCATCCACCATCCACCATCCACCATCCACCAT
Organism: Dermolepida albohirtum; assembly: GCA_031893035.1. Lineage (NCBI taxonomy): Eukaryota > Metazoa > Arthropoda > Insecta > Coleoptera > Scarabaeidae > Dermolepida > Dermolepida albohirtum. The sequence goes on from JAVIWB010003701.1 coordinate 307,100, forward strand.
CCACCATCCACCATCCACCATCCACCAAGTAGTAGATTTTTTATTCATTGATATAGCTTTTTGAAAAATGACTTGCTTTTCATATGATTTGAATTTGAATTCGATGAATTTTCGGGGTTTCTTAACCTACTCACTATAAAGCGTTTACAAATATTGTTTAAGTTTATTAAGTTTCATTATGTCTGCTGCCAGAATTTTTGAGTAAATAACAACATGGAATCTCGCTTCTTCATTTACTTCAGTGCTGGTAAACCTAAAATTAAGTATTTTTGATTATTTTTGTTCGATTTTACGCTCGTCTGTGTGCTTGTTGCTGCTTTGTTCTCGTCTGATTTTCACATACTCATGATTCTAAATCTACTGCTACTCGAATATCGACAATTGTAGTCAACACGTCAATTACAGCATTCATAATCAAGGATCGACTCGCCTGAGACTGGCTAGAGTTGAACGAGTTGCACTGTTTAAATACTATATATATGCATACATCGTGGTAGCGACATACGTTGCAGAACTTTCGATATAAATTAGAACATATCAGGAAGCCTCGCGGAAAACCCAGACATGATGGCCACAACACGGGCAGCGATAGACAGACGATGATTCTGATTTTATCAATGCAATAGATTTGCCTTTTTGTGGTAACGTAATTAAGGTAGTGTCGTATTGTGGCCTTAGTGTCAAAAACACATTCAAACAGAAACTAATAACACAATTACAGCACAATTTCAATAGAAAATTTTTGCATGCGTGGGGATCTATGAGAATTACGATTGAAAATTCGGTCGCATACATTAAAAGGTCGAGAAACGCTGTAATAAATAACGAAATATCTTAAGAAATCACTTTTATATACACGAAACATACATAAAATGAAACACATGCATATGTGTATTTTATTTCAAATTATTCACATATGTACGTAATTAAAATTATAATGGGTATTTTTTTTAAGAGCTTGAGAACTTTAAACGATAATACAGAAATATTGTTGTAATGAAATTGTTTTTATTATAACCTGGTAGATAATTTAATGGCATTTATTTTTTACATGGTCCATTCAATCAGTCCAATTTTTGACTACTTTTTCCAATAAATCTGGCCGTATGGCGTCAATGGTGATTTGAATATTGGTTTCTAGTGCTTCAAGAGTTGTTGGTTTGTCGGCCTGAATTAATGACTTAACATAGCCCTATAAAAAGTAAACCAGAGGCGTTAAATCGCACTAGCGAGGGGGTCAGTGAACAGGACTTCTATAAATAAAGTTGTCGTCAAATTGATTTTGCAACAAATCGATTGCGAAGCGCGCTGTATGGCAACAAAATGTCGTCGATGTTTAGCTGATTATTTTTTGGAAACAAAAATTCAATCAGCATGGCTCGATAGCGCTCGCTATTCATCGAAACGGCAGCTCCATCCTCATTTCAAAAGAAGTAAGGGCCGATAATGCCGCCAGTGTGTAAACCGCATCAAACAGTCAATTTTAATGGATGTAATGGTGATTCACTAACGGCTTCAGGATTGTCTTCGTTCCAAATATGGCAATTTTGCTTATTGACTTAGCTATTTAACGAGAAATGAGCTTCGTCACTAAACACAATTCTTTGATAAAAATGCTCATCTTCGGCCTGTTTCAAATGAGCCCAATCAGCGAAAATGCGACGCAAACGATGGTCATTTGCCTGCAATTCTTGCACAAGCTGTATTTTATAGGGACTTAAGCAAAGATCCTTACGTAAAATTTTCCACGTAGTCGAAGGACAAAGGCCAAGTTGAGAGACGACATTTCGGCATCTTTTTCAATACTTCGCGCTACAGCAGCAATATTCTTTCGGTACGCACATTTCTTTGTCTCGTTGATGGTTTTGAATCGAGAAGAGCAAAATTAGTGCGAAAGCGATCAATAACCACGAATTGCTTGTGCACTAGGCCGATTATGTTGACCGTAAAATGGACAAAGTGATCTATGAACTTCGCGAATTGATTTATTTTTATCAAAGTAAATTTCCACAATTTGGAAGCGTTGTTCTGGCGTTAAACGATTCATGATGACTTGCCAAACCTTACTGAACAGAAATGTCAATTCAGTTTGACATTATCAGCTGTCAAACCATAGTTATCGATATCGATAGTTCTCATTCAGCTTAAAAAACATCTATTATTTTGGCTTCTTGCTTCGGAATAAGTATAGTAATAATATCGGGCATTATGTACTTGTACATTAATAACATATTAAATAATTTCTATTGAACGTTTTCTCGTTTTTTATATTAAAAAAATTTCTTTAGAAATTACATCACACAACTAATTTCGTGCAATTTAAATGAATTTATTTTTGACATCATATGAATCAGAACAACTAAAAATTTTCAAGAATGTAGGTCACTGAACTCTGCTCCTGCATTTGGGAATATGAAAATTACATATACTTAAAGATATGGAATAATGACGTATGTTGAGAAATTAAGTAAAATGATAATCACAACTTCTGTAAAATGTATTTTGTATATTTTACCTAACCTGCATTTACGCAAGCTGCATATGTGGGAATTAGTGTGAAATTTCATTATATAAAATATAATTATATACATGGCTAATTTCCGATTTGAACAAATTCGATAATATGAATCACTGTTCCAAATCCTTTCGCTTTACTTTTATCCTGCGAAATATATTTATTATACTCGTATATTACAGTTGATCTGAATAATTCACTCTATTTATTACAAAAAAGCAATATATATATATATATATATATATATATATATATGTACACTATTGCGATGTGGAAATTTCTCAACTTCCGTTAAAACTGCATTTTTATACATAAATTACGAGAAATTAGATTAATCAGAAGAAATGTTTAATACCACTACAAATATTATCTGTATATGTACAAGATAATGTTTTTACAATTTGTAGTCTCGTCCACACATAACACATCTATTTTATTTAAATTAGAATGAATATTAATTTCAATTTTATCACGCCAACATAATTTCATAATGTTGCCCGAGATGGTAATTTCCATTTGGAATCGTATGTATCACACTTTACGAAATTGCTTTTTAGCAAGCAAAGAGGACGGTAATTACAAATAGTAAACATCAAAAATAAATCAAAATAAAGCCATTATAAACATTTAGAACACTTTTCGCATATTTATGTTGTGCGACTTTAATGTTTTTACGGGAAAATCTAGTACATAAGAACGAAAATTTATTGTAGACTATTCATATTATTTTTGCACCATCGTTCTTATAGTCTGAAATATCTTTTATGAATTTTCTTACATTACATCTTCTAATTGTGGCAACATTGCTTTCTGATATTATTATGTTGTACACGAAAACAGTAACATAACAAATACCACAACTGCTCTTACCGAGCTAACGCCATGTACTAAATTTACTCTATGAATTACCTAGGTGCACACGGCGATTCTGTTGTGCCGTCAAGTGGAAAACTTTAATAAGCATAAATGAATGGAGAACGAATGTATACAATTTATTTCATTGGATATCACATAAAAAAAATCGTGCTAGTAGAACTATATTCTCATTATATCTGTATCGATGTATACTTATACATAACATACATCTATATATCACTGCCTTTGTCGACAAATAAGAAAAAGTTGACTATATACATGTAGTCACCATTTAACTACCTTTCAAAAGAAATAATAAAATACTGAACGAGTTTGCTAGAAAAGGGAATACGTTTGGAGAAAAATACAATTGTATGTGCCTGTTTGGCAATGGGAAATAATTGAAACAACGACTTCGCTAGTAGCCTTGCATATATCTTGTAGTCTGTAGGATTGTGAGATATTTCATAGGTAATTAGTAGAGACGCCAATTTCGCTTTTGCACTCGAATCATCACTTTCTCTGCTTAGTGGTAGATGGACGACAGATGCTGATACATTGTTTAAGTGGGTAAGCTTTTACAGTATCTTGTAAATACAATATTGTAGCATTAAGGCATGTGTATATAAAGTGTGTTTCAAATTGCTCGGTTATTTACAAGAATAAATAAAATATAGATGGCGCACTGGATTTGTCTGGGTATGTAGGCATTTAAAAAGTGTTATGTATGACATTTATAAAAATGGCTTTGCACACGGTATAGCAAGGCGTTCAAACTGTTGAATTATTTTATGAAAATCAGCGTTCTGTGAAAAGAGTTTTTAGAAAATTACGTGAATTTTATGGTTTATATAATCATCCATCTGAAAGCACTATTGGTCAAATTATTAAAAAATTTCATGAGACCGGTTCCGTGGAAGATCAAAAAAGCGAAAAATACAGTCGTAGTGGTCGTTCACAAGAAAATATTGGTTTGGTTCGTGAAAGTGTCGCTGAAGATCCTTAAATGTCCATTAGACGACGTTCACAACAACTTGGACTTAGTGGATCTACAACATGACGTATTTTACACAAGGACTTAGCTCTGAAGACATATAAGGTTCAAATAACACAGGAACTGAAGCCATTTGATCATTTAAAACGTCGTTCATTTATCAATTTCATCAATGAATAACCAGCTGATTTTTCTGGGAAAGTAATGTTATCCGATGAGGCACATTTTGAACTTGGTTGCTACGTTAATAAATAAAATTGCCGTATTTGTGATGAGAAAAATCCACGAATTATTCTTGAGAAACCTATGCATCCTAAACGAGCTACTGTTTGGTGTGCATTATGATAAGGTGGTGCAATTGGACCTTACTTCTTTGAAAATGCTGCTGGTGAAGCTATAGCTGTCAATGGTGATCGGTATAGTCGAATGATAACCGAATTTTTGTGTCCTGAATTAATGAATATTGAACTAGAGGATATGCGGTTTCAACAGGATGGCGCCACACCTCACTTTGCACACGAATCAATTGATTTATTGAGAGAAAAATTTCCTGTACGTGTAATCTCAAGAAACGGTGACGTTAATTGGCCATCAAGATCATGTGATTTGATATCGTTAGACTATTTTCTTTGGGGTTATGTGAAAAGTCAGATTTATAAAATCAATCCACAATCAATACCTGCTTTGAAAGATGAAATTATTCGTGTCATTGGTGAGATAGAGCCTCAATTATGTCAAAATGTCATTGAAAATTTTAACAAAAGAGTGGACACCTGTGGAGATGCAAGAGAAGGCTATTTGGCAGATATTATTTTTCGCATATAAATGTCGTAACTGATACTTCAATTACCAATAAAATGTTTTTGAAACCGAATGCAATTTATGTGTTTTATTTATTCTTTAAAAAGCCGCGAAATTTGAAACACCTTTACATATGTGCACATGTATGTATACACACAATACATCGTTTGTGTATTGCTTATTTTCATCATGCCATAATGAGCCACAATGAGCCAGTGTTTTTATAATTATTAACTTTTAAGCAAATGCTTAGTGTTACTTTCTTACTTAAAATTATTTATAACATTTTAAGTAAGAAAGTAGCAATAAGCATTTGATTAAAAGTTATAATTATAAAAAGACTGGCTCATTGTCACATAGACAGACCTATTAAATACATTCATTGTGGCATGATGAAACTAAGCAATAGATAAACGATGTCCTGTGTGTATACATACATGTGTACATATGTACATATATACTGTGCCTTCAAAAATGATTGAACGTGCCACTTCATTGAATCAGGGTATATAGTTACCGATTGCCGCGTGATATTATTGAACTATTCTGGCCAGAACTATGCCTAACTTCACTGTATTTGTATCCGTCACTTGCACACCTGTTTAGTATTTATAGTTTCTCCGTTTTTAACAAATTATTCAACAACAGTTCTCCCAATTGTTTTATTTTACATTTGAATGATCAATTAACCAACATGCCTTTCTCATTAGAAGAAAATAAGTTTATTTTGAAAGCATATTATCGAAGTGGAAACCAGGATGAAAATCAAATTTGGAAGTATTCAGTTCGGTCTTGTGCAGATCAGTTTGAGGAAGAGTTTCCAGGACATGAAGCTGTTAATTTCGAAATATTTTCGCAACATGTTCGAAGAATTGTAAAGCGTTTTGATCAAAGTGGCAACGTTCCTACGGGAAAATCATCAGGACGGCCGACTCCCCTGACTGAAGTAGTTTTGGAAGATATTCGAGAACGAATGGATGTTAGTCCGAGAAAATCAGTGTCACAACTTTCAGCACAGACAGATTAGTTTGATTAAATGTTTGTTTATCAAATAAATATGTACCTATTTTATTTAGGTTTATCGGTTGGGACATGTCATACTGCATTGAAGAAGAAACTAGATTTACACCCATACAAAATATCTGTTGTGCAGGAACTATATCCATTAGATTTTAATCAAAGAATTGAGTACTGCACATGGTTTAATGAAGTTTTAAATAATGACGATATATTAGACAAAACATTTTTCTCTGATGAGGCATGGGTTCACCTTTCAGGATACACAAATTCACAGAATTATAGGACATGGTCAACTGAGAACCCACATAACTTTAAGGAGACAAGTTTGCACCCCAAAAAATAGGAATTTGGGTTGGTATATCAAGACGTAGATTAATTGGTCCAATATTTTTTAATTATACTATAAACGGTGAACGTTATAGAGAAAATATTTTACAACTATTTATTAATGAACTAGACGATGAGGAATTGCATTATGGTTTTTTTCAACAAGATTCTGCTGCTACACACTGTGCAGGTGCTACGATAACGTTTTTAAGGGAATTTTATGATAATCGTTTAATAACATTTCCTCCCCGTTCACCTGATTTGACTCCCTTGGATTATTTCTTATTTGGACATGTAAAAAACAAAATCCATACGAACAGACTTCATAATATTGACGATCTGCAACAAGTAATTGAATATGAGATCAGAAATATTACTGTTGAAACGCTTCACAAAGTATTTGATGATATGAAGAAGAGAGTAAATAAATGCATGGAAAACAATGGACAACATTTTGAACAATTCTTATAAATTATATTAAACATTTTTATAAGCTGTTTGACTTATTGCAATTATTAAACTAACCTAAAACTTCCATTTTTAATCCTTTAAGCAAAATAAGCAAATCATTTAAACAGATTGAAAATTAATAAAACATTGAATAATTAATAACTTCTTTGCAAAACATAACTTCCAAAGAGCTACTAAAATAAATTTTCTGGGTTATTTTTTTCCTATTATAAATTAGGTTAAGGCTTTTAAGTACTTTATAAACATGTCAAAATTAATAGTTCGATTCAGGTTACACGCGAGGTGGCATGATCAGTATTGTAACAAGGCGGCACGTTCAATCATTTTTGAAGGCACTGTACACATGCCTTAATGCTAAAATATTGTGTTTACAAGATACTATAAAAGCTTACCTACTTAAACAAAGTATTAGCACCTATAGTTCACATGTATCCGCGCAGATTGGCCACACTGCCGGGAAGTAGAAATCCGGATTTTCCTATTATTAGGGACATACGCGAAAATTAAATAGTCATAGCTTATCTTTATCACATTTTATTTAAAAATATATAAAATGTTAAATACTTTTGGCCTGCATTTGACTCTAGACATTCGTTGTAAAATCAACATTAATTTCTATAAAGCGACCCGATTGAAATTCATTCAGGTATGGTTTCTGCAATTTTACATACTAACCTATTTGTACAATTCTGTTTATACCATCATGTTGAATGTAATTTTCGGAGCAAATGTCTCGAAAATATTGATTCTAATTCACTAAATGTTTAGAAACATCACACAATTATATATGATTTGGTGGAAGTTTCAACTTAAATTTAAATTCACAAGATACAAGTAACGATCCATATCTAATGAACTATTTCAAAAGTCTAGTAATACACAAGTATACATTGCTTTAATTTATTTGCTTATTTTCATACTGTTCATTAATAGACAATTACAAATAAGATACAGAAAATTTTTTCGTTCTTATTCATGGGAATTAATAAAATACGATTCGTGTGTATCTACGTGTATAACAAAAATTTATTACCAGAAAGTGTGAATAACGATTGGCATCCTAATTGTTTACTATTGATTTTTATTTTACGATTTACATTTTATAATCTTTAATATTCAATACATTATGAATTAATTTTTTATACATATTTTGTGTGTATTGTATTTCGTAATTCGCATGTTATTGAAACTAATTTGAATCTTTTGATATTATTACGCCATTTGAGATGCGCTAGCGAAGGCTGTTATAAATGTTACTCTAGGCATCTATAGTTCATCTTGTGGAGAAGCTAGTTAAATATTTCTGACTAATGTATACGTTCAACTGTCGACATCTTTAATTGAACTATAACAAATAATGTGTAATTTATTGTTGTAATAAGGAGCCTGTAATTTGCATTTCTCTATGTCTTTCTGTACGATCAAACGTCATGCTAATAGGCATGAATGCACTGTCCCGGATGCACTCTTTCTGTGTACCATTTCTACTTTCAGAGAAGTATGTCTTCGTCTGTCATACAATAGAGTTCAATTTGGTAGATGATGGATAAAATTAAAAAAGGAGCGTATATAATAACGTTGGAATAATATTATGCCGATAGATTAATGCATCCACTTGGGATTTATTTGTTTTGGATTGTATCAGAATAAGTCGAGCACATTGCGACTATATCAGATTAAATTGCCATCTTGCCTTATTAAAAGGACGAAAAATATAATTAACACCTTCAACATCAACTCGAATAAAGAGCACATTACCATGTAACAGGAAAAGTAGTGTTATATCTACCTTATTGCAACCACCATTTCAAAGGACCACTTAAGCATATTGTTTTCATCTTTCGTGCTCTGCTATTGGTCGTGTACGAAATAACAGGTCCGAAACTGTTATTTCATTTTGAGGCAAATGGAGGGAGATATAGACACGGAGACTGCTCCGTTTATACTTACATCATTTTATATTTTATAGTATATACATATACTTTTGTCCATTACCTGCGGAAATTATGATTGAGCTTATAGGCAGTTAATGATTTAACGGAGATGAATTCATTACACAACGGCTAATTATTGAATCTGTACATGTATCTAATTAATTTTAATAATTGATCACTATCAGAACGTAGCAATTATTCAATAACTTTGATTTAAATGCTAATTTATAAACAGTTGATGATTACTACACCTTACCTAGCTTTGACCGCTGATAATTCTTATATCTGTACTTATATCTAATTCATTTTAATTACTGATCATCAAAATATTCTATATATTCATTAGCTTTGATTTACTTGCTAATTCAGAAATCGTTAATTATAAAATGTTTGTAAGTATGGGTTGAGTAGATAAGCTGGACATTATTTACTTGTGCTATTCTATATGTTCTTGTGTTTGGAGTGTTTATTAAGCAGCACTCAGGTAAACGCTTGTCTATGTATGATGTATGTCAACAAATCTATACGTGTACGTGGAGATAATTAGTTCTTTGCTCCAACTCTTTTAGTTAAAGTGTATGTCAAAAGTCATTAATAGACACAATAAATCTATAGTATTTACTGCGAGTTAAGACTTTTCTTCTAATGTAGTGAGTGTAGTAGAATATCCTATCGAAAATTCAATAATTTTTTACGGGCGATCATGCTTGTGTGATGCCTCGCCTTCTCATGATAAAAATTCTTTTATAATTAACGAGCATTGGACCTTACTGAATAGTAGATTCGTTCATATTGTCTAATTGCCAACAGTATGCACTATATATTGTTTTGTTCTTTTGTTTCCTGGTTAAAATTAAAATCACGAGCACTTCTAAGCTTTGCGAAACTTTTCACAAGTTTACAAAGCTTTTTTTCCTTTGTGGATATAGAAGAGCACGAAAATGTGACGAAAATGCATACTTTGGTCTTCCATTTTCGACTTTTTACAAAATTTAAATACTTTTTTCTTAAATAAAGCTAGAATTATCATATGGAATAGTGCACCATGGCACTGGTGCATTTTTGCAAGTGTTATAGTTGTAAAAATGCGTCACGACTTCCCCGAAAACTCAATATTTAGACTGTTCTTCTTGGAAAATTTATTAACATATTTACAACATTGAAACTTTTCGTTTATAGGTAAAGGTGCTTTTTAGAAAGATGACTTGACAGAAAATACAATTTTAAATGAAGCAATTAGGGTATTGAATTTTGTTTCATCTTTAACATGTTTGGATCAACTATGCTGGAAGGCTATTATGTCGTTTTGTAATATTTTTCTCAAAATACGCTATTATATTGGTGATAAATGAAAATTTCTTTTTAACGATGAAAAATCCGAGTTTTGGAAATAACTGGTCTAAGTCTAGAAGAATAGGTAAGTGAGGTACAAACAATCTGTAATCCCAGTTGATACAAACAATTTAACTGGTTTAAGAGCATATTTCGCTGTGATGAAGGATCAGCATTTTTGGTCAATTCCCGGTTGTTTTTCAGCAACTGCTTTCTTCAAAGGCTTGACTCTATTTAGTATAGTCCCTGAAAATTTTATTTTCGTATCTAAAATATCATAACAGGACAATGGTTATGATATATAGGCGTCCTCGGTTTCTTGGCACGATGACTATCATCAAAATATGTCCATTGATGAAAATACCATTAAGATTCGGCAACATTATGGTGAAGCCAGATGTAATTGATCGTAACAAATCTTCGCAAAAATCACTTTCGGTCTTGTTAAACAGCATCGAATGATCGCTTTATATTCTTTCGCGTTTTTTATTACAATTCAAGATTTACGACACCTACCTTTCTGATAACACAAACATGCCAGGTTCTATATATAAAATGCAATTTAAGAATTTAGTTGATACGTTGCTAGCTATCTCCTTGAACCAGTTTTTTTGGTTGCGAAACTATACTATTATTTTTTTGATAATTGCCGAAACACAAAATGTGATTTTCGAAGAAGAATTGTCAGCCAAAGACTAAGTTTGAGATGAGTTTAGTGCTTTGCAAAATTAATATTGAATTATATTACAAATTAGGAGTTCATGCATTTTAGGACTTTTCATTTAAACTCTTTGCTCACACAGCTGTAACATTCAATTCAATTGATAAAAACTAACCAAACTTCACCTATCGCCATGAAAAGACATCAAAGTTATATTATAATGAGAAAAGAATAATAAGTTCTTCCGGAAGATGGCATTAGTAGTCGATTCTCACTTTCCGCCAAATTACTCTCGTCAAGTTAATAAGTTTTTAATTTATTTTAGTGATAAAAATCAAAATGTATAGAACTACAAATTTCTATTGGATTATAAAAACTAATGGATGTAGAAACTGTAATTAAAAATGTTTTAACCTCCCAATCAATTGTATCCTGGCAACATCTTTATTAATTGTTTTATTAACACTTAAACATTAATTATATATGAGGAAACTTCTCAATTAACAACACAATTTAATATATTTCGCATTTTCTCATCATGAAAATTTAGACCCTTTAATTAAAAACGAATCCCGAATACGGAAATTCTTGACTTTCGATAATTTTTCATTTTGTATAATTAACAGGAGGGAAAAAACATGGAACACATTATATCGAGTGTTCGAAAAATCTTTACGTCTCAGGCATCCGTGGATTGCAAAATGCATGTCTCTACTTAAATTTATTTAATGTATTCATAAATAAAACGTCGTTCAAAGTGACACAGAAAATGGGCATTTATTATGGTATAATTAATCAATTAAATAAATGTTATGTTTATGAATATTAAATATAAAAGGACAACATGTTTTATTAAATTTATCACAGTAGGTTATGGAAATATTGATCATCAACATTATACATAAATTGATACTATGCTTCATAGTTTGGAAGACATGAATCGCCTATCTTTCTCGTAGTGTTGTTCTGTAAATCGTATATGTTGCGAAGTGAAGTTTCAAGAATTTAATTTTTTAAATAGGGACGCACAATACAAACTAAAGCCGTTAAATTCCACTACCTTGGAAAAAATTAGTCTGTTATTGAAAAATTTTTAGCAGATATTCCATACTAGCTTGTGAAACATGTGGTCTAGTGGAATTTTGTTGGAAACAGCCAGTTTGAAGTTCACCATTATGAAGTTGGTTTATAAAAGATTTGGGAATATTGTTACGAAAGATTTCTCTGTCAATATTTTCCTCAAAAAGTATTGGTCAATGTTACTTCTTCTGGACATACAATTTTTAAAGGATGTAAGGCAGCTTCGCGAAAATAATGAGGATTCTCAGCGTTCCACAAATGCATGATTTGAGAATTGACATATACATTTAGATGAAACCATATTGTATCGGTAGAAAATCTTTTGTACAAAACTGCATCATTATTAATATTGTCATTAAATCAATATGTACTTTCTTTACGTAATCTGTAAGATGTAGGCCATGTTACATTTGCAATTTCTAAGGTAGCATTTGAATGTCCATTTTCAGAACGATATATATATTGATAGTTACGTTAATCTAGTTTGACTAATCTGTACGTTGATTTTGGTCAGATTATTAATTTTATTAGCAAATTTTTTTTATTTGTAACGAAAAAATTATTATATTATTTGCTTTTTAAAGGTGCGCTTATATTTCCAAATAAAAGCCTTGTAAACGTTTAATATATTTATTTGAATAAAATAAAACTATTTAGATAAAATTAAATTTATAAAATATAATTCTATAAATGTTGCATATGTATTTAAATTATGACAATGCAAATACAGTCTGTTTAACGGTTGACAACTCAGCATATACGTATATCAATCGTTAATAGGGATCTGCTTAAGCCGCCACCAAATGTGTATGCTTAGTATCAATAAATCTTTTCGCCACTAGAGAACGTTTCTTAACGTGCTCGTATGCATTTTATGTACAAGTCCGATTATTGTAGAAGGTGATTATTGAGAACTCAGTCTTACAAGACTATAACAATGTATGTAGTGTGTACATATGTAGCTTTCACTAACGTATATGATTAGCGAAAATCTCTTTCCGATTAATGCCAGAATATGGATCCTCTTCGCATATATAAGTTTAATAGGTGACTAGTGTATAAACGATCGGATTGGGTGAATGAAGTTAGCAATGATTAATCTTCGTCATCCAAGATGATCACTCGACTCGATCTTCCAAATCATCCTTTTAAAAATGTCAGCTTAATTCACCTTCTATTAATGATCTAGCTAGAGATTCCTTGTATAAATGGAACTGTTCGATATCGCGTATTGTGTTTAGATACGGTGAGGTCAGGGGGAAAGGTTAGATACGCAGTCTGATAGAATCACGTGGTTACACTGACGATAAATTTGACTGAGCAACAATAACGGACACACGTATGGGGAATGTAGCAAATTATGGTGTTACGCAGAGACTTGTTCGTTATCACCTTAGATAACTATTTTACAATAAATGAAAACAAAAAAATTAAGAAAATATACATACGCGAAATTGAAAGTTCAATCTGCCGCAGAGAAAATCGAACTTTGTTAAAATAAAAACAAAAGCTTACTATTTTGGTAAAATTGATTTATTTTAATCAAAGTAGTCGCCTTTGGCTTAAATACAATGTTTTGCACAGTCAATTAATATGTCGAATAATTTTTAAATTCATCTTTAGAGATGTCCTTCAAGATCGTTGCCGACGCCTTTTAATGGCGTCGACGTTGATAAAACACATTCGTCTCATCGGCAAGTGTAGTTTGAAAAATAGATAGATATCACAGGGGAAAAATCCGGTGAATATGGTGAATAGTTAATGGTTAAAATGCCATTTGTAGTTAGGAAATCAGTCACATGCGTCGAGCGATGAGATGGTGCATTATCGTGTAACAAACGCCGGCTACCATTTACACGATATTGACGCTTCATAACACCAAGATAATATACAGCATTGACTGTTTGACTAGTTGGTATAAACTCTCCGTGCACTATGCGTATTGACAATACCACGTCTTATCGCCAGTTACAATAGAGTACCTGAAGTTACAGTCCCTTTTTGAGTCTTTAATCAAATCTGTACAATGTTGAACAATTTTCATCATCATCAGTTAGCTTCTGTGATATAAACCTTGCACAAATCTTTCTCAGTCCCAAATGCTGTGTCAAAATGCCATGAATTGAATCTTTGGAAATATTTAATTCTTTTCTCAAGTATCGCCATGAGGATTTAATCTCATTTTTGATAATTCACGCACAAGTTCGATGTTAGTTTCCGTAACAACAGATTTTTTTTACACCACGATGTTCGTCGTTATTTATAACCGTACGATCGTCTTTGAATCGTTTGTATCACTCGTACACACTCGTACGTAATAAACACGCATCACCATATATGTACTTGTTTCATCAAATTAAACGTTTCGGTAAACGATTTACCGAGTTTACGGCAGAACCTGATATTTGCTCTTTGTTCGAAATTCATTTTTCGACCAATGCCACATACACAATTACTTTATGCGCAATTTCTCTGCTACTATTGATGCAAATGTCATGATATCTTGACATAATATTGGTGAAAGATCTACCTTACCGATGCATATTTTTTTTAATATCGTAGATGTCGCTACTAAGAATTAGTATTTTAAAAAGTTCGATTTTCTTTGCAACACACTGTGTATAAATTATGAAGAAATACTTGAAGTCTTTAACATCGATTCTAAGCCTAAATTTAAATATTGAAAAAGCAGTGGTGCATAATTGGTATATCTTTCTTGCTGGAAATATTTTGATTTCTACAACGAGGTCCTCTCGTTGGTAGGGTATGATTTAGAGAACTTGATTCTTAAAAACACATTACTGTTCTTAAGGCTTTAGCGGAAAAATAGCTATTCTCAATGATGAAATTTGGAAATCTTCTCTGCAATAGCTTAATTGCCATTTTTGTTGCATTGACCATTGCAAAAATTACACTTTAATATATGTATATTGTACGTGGAAATGAAAAATAATTTAAATTAAACTCGACTTATACTAAATTGCAATTTACGACTTTTAAGAAAATATAATATAAATGTATTACAAACACGTATTCCACAGTCCATAGCCGCCCAGGACGTAAAAACTTTTTGGACATGTGTTGCGTTTCATAGACTGCTTTTAAGATTGAATAGATATTTGTATAATTACATAGCAATATAATAATTATACAAATCGTTAGTCGTCAATCGAAGCTATAATTTATACTCTGTAATCTATAATTAGAATCTATATATGCAATTGCTATTATATTTTATATTATATGTTTATATATAAACATACCGTAGTCACAAGTATAGAAAATTTTACACTTTTGTTTTATTTCAGAGAGTAAGTCGTTTTAGTTCTGGTAGATATTGTTGCGAAGCTAGTAATAGCGAAGGCGCTACAAAAAGTATTCCTTTCCATCTGCGTGTAAAATTCGAGCCGGTGTGTTCAGATGGGCCTGGAAAAAAGCTTTTAGGAGCAGCCAAAGACGAACCTCTCAAAGTGGAATGCAAGGTGAGATCAATACGATTGTTTTTTTTTTTTATTAAAAAGCACATATACGTGTAAGATCTGGTCTCTTTTATGTTATGTGGCGTACAAATATATACAGAATTCAAGTCGGAATTTTAAACTTTCAATGCTTAATAGGCGCAGTATAAACAAAAAAGAGTATCTATAGAAGTAAACAGAATACTAAATTTTTTATACATATTATTACTAGATATTATTATTATATAAGTTATAAATTCTTGATTGTATTTACAATGATACAATGAGCATCACTTTAGTATCTTCTATCCAAACTTATTTATGAATTTTTCTAAATATGTCAGTTTTACGTTAGCTTTTAATAATATAGAAATGCAAATAAAGTTTAAACAAAAAGCTTTCTATATCCAGTTTGGCATATACGGGAGTGAAATAAAATGTCCTCAGCCTGATGGAAGGGGCAGTTTTTGTTATTTATTTAAGATGCAAGCATTAATTTTTGTCCATAATTCCCATGCAACTCTATGTATAGTGTTCAGTGTCCCAGTGTTTACTCAGTTCTTACTACATCGTTCAATGCACTTAAAATAGATATCAGTTTGAGATTATATCTCGTCGTTCGAACTAAAACTCCCAAATCTTAAACACTGAGTAACAATAGCCTACCCAGTGAATTGTGATGCGCTAGTACGCGTCTGGGATCAACTAACATATCGCTTTGATGTTGTACGTGCCGCAATTGGTGGCCACCTCTAAAATTTATAAAACATGCAATAAAACTTTATTATAAATAGAATACTTTCCTTATTACCTACATCGACATTTACCCAAAGCACATTCGAAATTACGAAAAAACTACGCTCGTTCAAACCGGAAATCTCTCTAGTTTCGTTCTCGAGATATTCGTATCCTTTTGGCCGAAAATGGTCGAACTTGGCCTGTAACTCTGAAACTTCCAAGTGATTGTTGTTTTTTGATATCCACTTATGCATCATGATGCTCCAGTTGTGTTCTTCTAAACAGGAACTCTATCTTTTTTTCGTTCTCAAGATATTCTAACGCGTGCGTCGAAGCTACTGAAAAAGTACTTAAAAGAAACGAAAAAGCAGATGTATGTTCTCAAGATTTTCCATTCAATTTTACAGTATATCAAGTAAATATTTTATGGACCATGCCATGGGAACTAAGTTCTTCTTTGATATTTTCTATAAATGTATGCTTATGTATTATCTAGATGCTTCTTTGTTTAAAAATTCTTGGCGTAAAACAGTAAATTAATTGCCGCTCATTTCATGTACCCTACAGGTGATAAACATTTAGGTCAGTGTAGTAATCGGGGAAGAGTTACAGTTAACAGCTGACAACAGGTGAAGATGTATGAGAATCTTTGAAATAAATTTCTGGAAAAGTCTGAGTTTTATTAATAACTTTAAAAAATTAAGTTTGGAATTGAATAGAAAGTAGCAATCTCTTTTATTAGACGATAAATAATCTCGATACAGGATTGAAAACCAATGCAAACTGATGCGCTTATGTGCAAGGTTATTTTAAAAGAATGAACGGATTACGTAGCACAATATTTTAGTAAGTAAATGAAATGTAAGTTCCAAGGAAGTTGAAAGTAAGACAATAATAGTACTTTATTACCCAATAGTGTTAAACTTCAGTTACAGGATAACTACATAACATTAAAATAACATAATAATAATAATATGTTGATATAAATTTGAAAAGTTGCTCTCTACATAACATGACGTACATACTAATAGTACAGTAAGCAAACTAAAAAATTCATGACATTAGATATTTGACTTGGCTCTAGGCCAAAAGAATGTGTTCGATGTTCGCATAGCACAAATCGGAGAAGGCAAAATCTATTTGCCGTGAAAGGTGGGAGAATCTATTTCATTATTAAGTTCAAAAGAAACTTTGCCCTGATAAACTTTCTTCTGTCGGGCAATGACTAGATGAAATGTCTTTTACGTAAAGCGATGTAATCTGCGCCAATGGGAAGATAAAAGGAAAGATTTTTGTAACTGAAGTATTTCAGAAATCGCTTCTGCACTTTTTCCAGAAGCAAATGTTGATATTGGTAACAAAGAAAGTATTCTATTTATAATAAAGTTTTACTAAATGTTTTTCAAGTTTGCAAGGTAGTCACCAATTGCGACATGTGCAACATCAAGGCGATATGATAGTTGATCCCAGACGTGTACTAGCACATCACAATTTACTGAGTAGGCTATTGCTATTCAGTGTTTAAGATTTGGGAGATTTGGTTTAAGCCACGAGATATAATTTCAAACGCATATCTATTTTAAGTGCCTCGAATGAAGTTATTAGAACTGCGTGAACACTGGGACACTTAACACTATACATAGAGTTGCATGAGAATTATGGACAAAAATATGAATTTATATCTTAAATAAATAACAAAAACTGCCTCTTCCATCAGGCTGAGGGCATTTTATTTCACCTCCGTATATGCCAAACTGGGTATAGAGTTTATACATACGTAAGTTAGAAGAATATGAAATTTATGTACTTATCTAGTTGCTTCAACATAAATATGACGAATTATATCACAGAAAATACTGTTGCGAATCAGTAGTTAGTGAGTCTAAACAAGAAAATACAAACATTCTGGCGAAAAGTTTTTTATTTTTCTCCTTGTAACTTTTACATTTAGTTCATTTGATATTTAAGTCATTTTATTTCTTCTAGCTTCATCAAGCGTAGGTTTCAGTAATTACTTTCTCAATCGATCTAAATCTCTTGCAACTGAAGAGTTCTCAGATTCATGAAGATATTCTTCTTTCAAGTCAATTCCAAGCTTAGTAACGTTACTAGGCTTAGAGTTCTGGCAAAATATTTTTCTATGAAACTATTCTCGTACCAGCGTTAACGTATAGTATTTAAATGTGCAGTAGTAGCAGTGATTCTAATTAGAAATTAATGCAGAAGTTTTAAAATATAGTGATCCGAATTATAGTCAATGGTCTTACTTATGTAGTAACAAGACTCAAAAGATATATGCCCTTAAACCTAATGAATAGATGAAGTACAAATTTGGTGGATATGTTCAATAGATTCAAGCTTCACATGCCACTATTAATATATCACTAGCTTATGGTACTGGGGTAAATTACTCAATACGTTAAGTTAAAAATATTTAATTTAAGATATCTTTAAAAACGCTATATAAACTTTTTGTATAATTATATAAAAATGTAAATTTTGAGAGCATAATAGTAAAGTTGAAGAACTCGTAATTAGTTAGCTCTTTAGTTTAGATAAAAAAGCTGTTAATTTATAAGTACCCCCCCTTTTCTTATTTTTCTCTCCACTCTTCATATGCTATATAATAAATCATTAAACGTGAACATAAAATGCATATATAAAAGCAATGACTTACAATTATATGCTTTATAATGCACTGGTGACATATTTAAAATATACGCGTTGCCAAGCATCTGCATTTTCTCTCTATAATAAAAATTAATAGAACAGCCAGCGAATCAGAGTGCATGTGTGTGTTATTTTATGCGCCACTTCATTATAAAATTTCATTTTATGTTACATACGTTCATTATATCTCAGTTACGGTTTAAAATTCCCTTCCTCATTATCTTTTTCAGTAAAAATATATTTTAAAATATATTATTTAATGTCTAAAATTCAACATAAAATTTATTTAAAAAACAACATTTTTGAGACTTGGAAAATTTGAGAGTGATTTTCAATAAAAGTGTCTCCATTTCTAGTGTATACCGAAACTCTTTATTAAATAAAAGCTGTTTCGCAATTTAAGAGTCAATCAACTTGTATATCTAAGACATGTTAAAATATGTAAGAGTATATACATATGTTATGTGCATGCCTATGTATGCACTATATTTCTGAATAAAAAGATATCTAAAAACCAAATTTGAGAGTGATTTTCAATAAAAGTGTCTCCATTTCTAGTGTATACCGAAACTCTTTATTAAATAAAAGCTGTTTCGCAATTTAAGAGTCAATCAACTTGTATATCTAAGACATGTTAAAATATGTAAGAGTATATACATATGTTATGTGCATGCCTATGTATGCACTATATTTCTGAATAAAAAGATATCTAAAAACCAAATTTGCTGGTTGCAGTCATTTTCTCGATGTGAATATATAGGGTGTTTTAAAAAGAATATACGTATTTCGAATGCATGTATTTATTAAACTTTAAGACATACGAATATGAAACTTGATACACATATTTACGAACCTCTCAAGTTCAGATTACAGATGTTCAATATATCCTCCATCAGCGACACAAACAATATCACATCGATACTCAAATTCCTCCCATACTCGGGCAAATAAGTCCTTCGTTGCTGATGTTATTGCAGAACGGATACAGTTCTTCAACTCTTCCAGGTTCTGTGGGAGTGGTGATACATAAACGTTGAGTTTAATAAAACCCCAGAGGAAGAAGTCACAATGTGTCTAATCCGGTGACGGTGGAGCCCAGCTGAGACATGCTAACTCGCCAGCTCTTTGACGACCAATCCAACGGTTTGGTAGAGTTTCATTCAGATATTCACGCACTTGGCGACTTCAGTGAGGGGGTGTCCCGTCTTGTTGAAAAGTGAAGTTGACTTCGTGCAACCTCGGAAACAACCAGTCTTGTAACATAGCGAGATACTGCTGACCGTTAACCGTGTTTCCATCAAAGAAGAATGGGCCGTAAACAGATGCTCGGGATATCGCACAAAACACATAGATTTTAGGCGAATCTTGTGCATGTTCAATGGCTGCATGTGGGTTCTGTAGACCCCAAATTCGAACATTGTCTTTGTTTATCAGACTACTGACATGAAAAGTTGCTTCATCACTGAACACGATCCGTTGTGCGAAAGTGTTATCATTGTCAATAGAATCATGAATTTTATTACAAAATGCTACACGTTTCCGTTTGTCATCAGAACGCAGAATTTGTAACAACTGTAACTTGTATGGCTTCATAACCAACCGACGTCTCAAAACACGCCAAATTGTTGTTGTAGGTAGTTGTAATTTCTGACTGGCACGACAGGTTGATTTCGAAGGATTACGCTGGAAAGCAGTTTGAATTCGTGTAGCATTTTCTTTAGAAACACGAGGGCGGCCAGGAGTCTTTCTTTTACATATACATCCTGTATCTATAAACTGTCGATACCATCTGTGAATATTTCACCCATTCGGAGGATCAATTTGGTGGCTCAACCTGAAACGTCTTTGCACTGTAATCACGGAATTGCACTTCGCAAGCTCGAGAACACAAAATGATTTCCGCTGCTGGGTAGCCATTTTAAACAAATGAAGGTTACTAAGAAAAACAGAAAACAACTGACATCTAGTGGCTATTAAATAAACTAGAGTATGTATTAATTCTCCAATAGCCGAGTCGAGGCTTAGCGATCAATAGTTTGGACAAAATAATACTTTGTAATACGTATATTCCTTTTGAAACACGCTGTATTTAAAATATCCTTTCGTTTTGTGCACTTCTGCATACACTATATCACGTACTATATCCCAGTTTTATTGTAAACCCCTTTATTAATTGGTTTAATATACGAGGTACATATGTTTTTAAGTAAGGGCCATTTGAAAATAGAAACCTAAGGAAAGAAAATTTTCAAAAACCAAATTAATTTTCAATTTCTGCGTACGTTTCTCTATTTTTCAACATAGCATTCAACATAGTCACGGTCGCTTTCGCATCTTCATCATCATTGTAGTGGTTGCTACCGAGATAATGTTTGAGATAGCGGAAAAGATGGAAATTGCTTGGCGCAAGGTCGGGGCTGTAGCGGGGGTGGTCCAAAACTTCAAAGCAAAAAGAGTCCAATAAAGCTCGAATCTGTGCTGCGGTGTGAGTCCTTGCATTGTCATAGAGTAGCTAAATTCCCTCTGTCAATATGTCGCGTGTTTTGTTTTGAATCGCTCTACGTAGTTTGCCGACAAAAATGTATCACTGACCGTACGGGGCGGGCGATTGAACATTTAGAGACACATAACAGACAGGTTACCTACCAGACAGGTTACCTAGACACCTGCAAGTGAGTACAGTTGTTCCCAAGGAATGCGGGGATACGACGCAAGCACTCGTTGTGGCGCTCGCACCACCTATTAGCGTATACAACGAAACGGCCCTTACTTAAAAAATACGCCTCGCATTTTCCCTTTTCATCTTTAGCTTAATGTTAGAGTTGTATATCCATCCTGTTCTAGAAACATATTTTTCATATTCAAATATGTACTTCCGTTGCTTGCATCAGTGAACAGGTTCTAGAACATTCTTGTGTTTCCACGCGAGAAAATGCCGAAGCACGCTGATCATCCTAGCGTACGGTTTCATGTACGTATGTAGTGTGGTTAGGTTCAGTCTCATCATATTTCATGATATATACCAAGTGGGGAACGCGTGGCCTCTGTGAGTTTTTTGTGCGGACTTCATTTCTTGAATAGTGTTAGCTAAAGCATTAATAGCTTGAAAGGTAGTAATAGTAGAAATGTCACTTTCCGGACCGGCATGTTTTACTTCCGCACTTCAACGATTCATGTCGGCAATATTTATCTCTTGTTGCATTATCTGCCTATGCCGAGTCGATTCTGCCGTTTCGTAAGGTCCGTTTACTACGGCGATTAAGTTTGGCTCTAAGCGCCCTGGTCATTAATAGTAATACATAATCAAGATTGCGATACACCCATGTTGCGCAGAATCCCAAAAATTGGAATTACTCTCTACCTATTGCCTTGCTGTCAACACAAATTTTTGGAATATCCGCAACATTCGGCTTAAATTCCCAAAATTTCATGTTGCTTATTGACCATTCCCCATAAATTCCCAGCATTTTCTATGATCTTATGTTATAAGAAAACATTATTATTAATGTTTAGTTCTTAACAGTAAGTACGGCTTACGCAAATAGGTACAAAAAGAGGAAAATATATGGTTACAATTACGAAGAAAAATACGAAAGAACAGGGGTAAACATAGGTAAACATTAAAAAATCAGCAGCAAAACAGAAATAAATCAATAGAAACTATGAATTTATTTAATTTTTATCAGTTATTAAAACTTATCTAATTTAATCAGTTTATTATTTTTGTTTATTTATTTATTTGTGCAAAGATAGGTCAAACGCCATGCTATTATTTTTTCATATCGAGCACTTAACTTACCTAAGTTTTCTAACTTCAGCTGTACTTTTTACCCAATTCTCCATAGTTACACCCTTCACCAAATCGCTAAATATTGGATTTCAAGTAAATTCTCCAAATAAAATGATTTCTGCCGCATTGAAATAAAGTAAGTTGTAAGAATTTCCGAACCATAAAAATTCTATGGCAATATGGAAAAAATGTTGTTGAATATCCATGCCTACGAGATAATGCAAGCCGTTTACTCTCCTGCTTTGGAAATACTTACAGCTGCGAGTCAACATTTTCTCTCATGATAACAATTAAAAGTAGTATAAGAACCTAAATCATAAATGCTCATTTAAAGGACAAAGCTTTATCCAAATATTCAATTACTTTCAAGCAAGAAACAAATACAAATAACCCACTAAATTAAATTTGAGATACTATTTAGCTATTTTCTATTATATTTCTTTATAATGTAATAAAATTATTTAAAATTACTTCTACTGTACTATTGTTATTTTAAAATGTGTTTAAATAAGTAATTGTTTAATAAAACTTATGCGGCCTCGATTGTTACTGTGTTAAATGTGGTTCCTCACCTCTGATATATACAGTCATGGGTCCTGTGACCTAAGATATTGCTTTGAGGAATATCTTTTTAATTAAGGAATATGTACACTTCGGCCGAATTTGTATCACCATGTGTCGACCTAGTAAACACCGTAGTCTATATACAATAATATCCAAAATTTTAGCACCATTTTGGGTGATATTTAATAACATCGAAAGCAAATCTGTCTAATTTTCAGTAATGGTGCAAAGTCGCCAAAATCTCTTTATTTATATTAGGTATTTTGAGTTCACAAAAGGGTGCTCAATGTAAATAACTTTTGCTCTATTCTTCTATTTTATTAAACATGAAATACGTTTCTTAGTCAAACATTTTCATTTTCTTGATTTGGAACTGTTAATTTATCAAAAGTTTGCTATACTACCTAAAATGGTTTGACTTTTCTTTAAATTGAACATAGTAATATCTACATTATGTTTAGAGATTAGAAAAGTCACAGTATATATGCTATATACATATGCAGAATATCCTTTATTCAAGAAACAAAATATAAAATTACATTTATATCAAATAAAATATCAATATGTGTTTTAATAGCAACGCCAATTTAAAACGCGAGAAAATGATTATGATACGAGCCATTTAATAAGCTGAAACTATTTTGTTCAACGTATAGTGTTAGTTCTGAATTTGTCTGGTCATCGTCTGAGTCCTAAACCTTTTCTACCTTTTAGGTGTATATTTGATGAAGGTAGGTTCTGTATTTTTGTCTTCAATAATTACTATCCCATGTCATTCCTTTTTTCTCTGCTGCTTCTCTAATCTTGTTGACCTATTTTGTTCTAGGTCTTCCCCTCTTATTTCAACCCGGCACTCGTGTTCAAATACTGTTCTGGTAAGCTTGTCAAACGACATTCGACAGATATCTAAGTTATCTTTGTACGATTTATTCGCTGACAGATTCAGTTTGTAGGTTTTGTCTGTATATTTCATTTCTCGTTTTATCTCTCTTGTTTTTGTTTTCTATTTTTCTCAGAAATCTCATTCAATCAATAGAAAGGCAAAAATCTCGAATTAACGCAATGAATTCGAGATTTTTGCCTTTCTATTAGCGTCCATGACTTGCTACTATCTAATATTGTTGGTCTGATCACTTTTTTACAAGTTTGGTTTTTATCTTTCTCGGTATTTCTCTTTTTCCTAGGAACGTTGTCTTCATCATAATGCCCGTATTTCCTCCTCTTTTAGATCTATCTTCGATTTCCTCGTCCAAATTCTCTACGTGAATAAAATGGAGAAAACCGTGTTTATAGGACATTAAAAATCCTAAAGATGCCATCCAATTGAAAAAACTCAATGTCTTTCTGACGAAACCATACTGTGGCACGACAATTGTAGGTTGCATAAGATGAGGAATATGGTTTATAAGGGTTGAAATATTCACTGTTATTAGCGATTACCTTGAGATATTACTGTAAAACCTTTTTTTA
Organism: Dermolepida albohirtum; assembly: GCA_031893035.1. Taxonomy (NCBI): domain Eukaryota; kingdom Metazoa; phylum Arthropoda; class Insecta; order Coleoptera; family Scarabaeidae; genus Dermolepida; species Dermolepida albohirtum. The sequence goes on from JAVIWB010003701.1 coordinate 331,780, forward strand.
AAGGGAAGTGTATAGATTTCGAATGAATGCAAATAGAAAAATAACTATTTTCATGCCTTGATAGACTACATAAAAATCTCTTCTCGTAATATTCAAAAATTTCTCTTGTTTATACAGAATAATTTAACTGTACATTGGGCACTGAAAATACTTAACGTTAATAAAAAAAATGCTTACAATTTTATAATTGTAATATATAAATATACACAGAAAAACTTGCAAACCTTTTAGCTATAGCAAAAGGATCAGTTTGAGCACAGTACAAAAATTCCACCGCATTTTAGATAACATTTTTTTCGATGAAAGTTTGAACGTTGGCGATTCAATTAGATGACCACCGAAGTGCTCCCGGTTATTGATTTCCTCTTATGGAACTTTTCGAGGGAGAAAAACTTCCTAATGAACTCACGTGTATATCTCATAAAATATTTCTGCGGTTTACAGCATAATTTATACCTATACGTAATTTAAAATAAATAAAAAACAATGAACTAAATGTAAAATGTTGGAAAGGAAACGTTTAATTAAAAATTCGATAAAATAGAGGATTTTTATATTTTTCGATATATAAATATCAATCATTTAATTAACAATAAATCACGTTAAAAAAGTGAATACATCCAAAAACAATACTTTTATGTAAAGGCTAAACGCAAAAGAGCACATTTTAAAACCATAGAACGACATAATAGAAGAAAGAGTAACATTATTTATTTAATGTCCCCTAGGGGTTTTCTTGTGATAGAAGGAATCAGATTGCTACGGATGCCTTATAAAAGATATCATGTTGACAGTCCTAAATACACGTAGTTGAACAAATTTTAGCCAACCCCGGTCGCCCATAAAAAGTCGATCAGAGAAACATTATCTTATGTTTCAGTTGTCACAAAAGCTCTTGGCGATTATAAAAAAATTAAATCGGTAGATGCATTTAAGAAGGTGACTGTTTCAAGGAATCAAACTCACCAGCAACAGAATTTATTTAGAAAAATCATGCAAGTCAGTAGAAGGGCATCTGGTGCAATTGATATCCACTAGGTTCACAGAGTAAAATAGACACTATATATAATCCAAATTTTTAATTGCTCAAATTTCAAGCTAGAAGAACAATTACCTGCTTATGTATAAAGAAGGGGAACGCCCTTAAGAAGGTTTTGTCTGAGTTTAGTGTTATTATAACCATACCACAATTACTAGGTAGAGATGATTTCACACGTGTTCCCATTGTAGGCCAGAGTTAACGTCATCGCATGAGAATTTCGAATAAACAAATTTTAAAAAATTCCGCTCTCAATTGTTAAACATGTTAACAGCTAATTTAAACGCAATGATAAAAGAGCAGCGGACCCAAGACCGAGTCTACTATGTCGATCTGAAAGAGCTACAAGTGATAGCAGAAATTTCGCAGAGAAGTAAACGCACCAGACAGCAATACTTATACAGTATGGGGATGTATAAAAGAGAGACGATAAAAACACTCCTTACAGTATTTAAAGAAAAAGATGGTAATTAGACTAGGCAACAGAAATGCACAGTCTAACAACTTTTAGCGGTTTGTTATATTTTCTGATAAAAGTTGATACTGCCAGTTGATCTCAACAATATGAAGACAAATTTCTGCAAACAGTGAAATACAGTGGTAGTAGTATTCTGGTTTGAGGTGCTATATGACATGGTGGAAGATCACAGCGGTTGAATACATAGAAATTGTGTAAGGACGATATTTTCATAAATGATTGTTCTCCCTGTTACAAAGCAAAGACGATGCCTGCATGGAAAGAGAAATAAGATTTTAACATGGCTAGAGCAATCACCTGACATGAATCCTATTGAAAACCTGTGGCACATAATACAACAAAAGATGGCTAAAAGACTATGAAAGTCTAGTAACAAAAATGAACCTGCGCCGGCCATTATAGAAGAATAGTACGATATGCCGGAAGAGGTTCATATTATGCCCCAACAAGTAGAAACCCTTCACGCAAGCAAATCGTTCAAGCGAATATTAAAAATATGTATATACAAGCTTCGTGTATGTGTAATAACAGCAATAATTTTTTTAAAAATTTTTTCCCTCTCTATTTGACTGTCACCTTGAAGAAGTTACACAAGTCGACGTAAATAAAAGATTTTTGATGCCGGACTAGAAAGAAGCAACATTTAACTATCCAAGAGATCATAGTTCATGCGAATATATCTAAAACTATAAAATTTATCAAAATTAAATGTATAGTAATTATAATGTTGTTTAAAATGAATAAAGTATGTGTTTTTTATTAACATTTGAAAGAAATAAAGAGCAATTGATAGACAAACTATATACGAAGTTACTGAATATAAATAAATACATTTTTGCCTATTTTAAAGTGAAAAATAAACCTTATATAGGCCTTTCTCAAAAATATAACCACATTATTTTGATAATTAAAGCGAATTGAAGAACTAATTCAAATTCATAATTTGAAACGCGAACTACGAGGGAGCGTTTTTATATTCGCGGAATGAGCGGGTTGTAGAGGGGTGAGTAGGCGCATTGGGGGCGTGGCCTGTGCAGCGACTCATGATTAGTATAAATACGAAGTTTCATTATTATTAGACAGTTAGTCTTTGAGCTATCGTCAACCAAGTAACATAATCAGGAGTGAAAAGTGAAATATGGAAAAAATCGAATATCGTGCCGTTATAAAGTTCCTTACCAGGCAAGGAAAATCAGTCGCGACCATAATGAATGAGATGTCATTGGTTTACGGCGACTCTTGTCCAGGAAAAACCATGGTGTACAAGTGGCATAGTTTATTTAAACAAGGACGGGAATCCCTTGAAGACGACCCGAGGCCGGGCAGGAGCATTGAGGTGACCACGCCAGCGATTATCCAAAAAGTTGAACAAATTGTACTCGAAGATGCTCGACTAAAGAAGAAACAACTCGCAGAAATGGTTAGAGTATCCGATACAACAATTTTTAAAATCCTACACGATCATCTCGGCATGTCTAAGGTCAGCGCAAGATGGGTGCCGAGAATGCTCACGCCGCCGCAAAAACAACAGCGCGTAGAGTGTTCGCGTGCATTTTTGGACCTCTGTAATGAAGAGAAGGATGGTGTATTGAGTGGAATTGTTACTGGAGACGAAACTTGGGTTCATCATTATGAACCTGAGTCCAAACAAGACTCCATGCAGTGGCATAAAAAGGGCACAACACCTCCCAAGAAATTTAAAGTGTCACAATCAGCTGGGAAACTCATGGCAACGGTATTTTGGGACTCGGAAGGAATATTGTTGATTGATTATAAAGATAAAGGTGTTTCTATAACCGGAGAATATTACGCTTCAATATTAGAGCGACTAAAAGAAGCCATTAAAGAGAAAAGACGGGGAAAATTGACAAAAGGTGTTCTGCTTTTGCACGACAACGCGCCCGTCCACAAGAGCCGCGTTGCGTTAGCTGCCCTGCATAAGGTGGGCTTCGAAATTGTGAATCACCCACCCTACAGCCCAGACCTGGTCCCGTGTGATTATTACCTGTTTCCGAAAATGAAAAAAGAACTGCGACGTAAAAAATTTACTGCCGATGATGAAGTCAAGGAGGCAGTTTCGGCGTATTTTGCGGATAAAGAGAAATCATATTTTTATGAGGGTATAAATAAATTAATTGAATGATGTGAAAAATGTATCCGTCTTGCAGGTGAATATATTGAAAAAGAAAAATAATTTGGTTTTTTTATTTCCACCCCTTGTCCCCAATTCCGCGAATATAAAAACGCTCCCTCGTATGTATTTTGTCCAAGATGTATTTGTGATTTTCTGATTGCAAGTTACCTAAATCGTTCTATACAATTTTGAAAAATGTAAAAATTTGTGTATTCAGTATTCTTTAAACAGATACATGAAGATGTAATAAAATAAATATTGCTTTCGGACAAGAGCCCTTGTCTCGTTATTTTAGGATGTATATTCTATCAACCGAATCTACTTATCGAAACTTCTTAAGTGTATGGTAACCTGATTACGTAGATGGTCGTATTGAATCTTGAAAATAATAAATTGATAATGTGTAACTAAATGTAATAGGTCAATGATTACGAGATTCTAAAAACTAAAGTGTTTGTATTACTAAAATAAGTTAAATGACTGTAATTGAAATATATTGCATTCTAATTTATTTATGACAAATTAGAGCATTTCAACAAAATATAAATCGAAACTCTACTGTGCTAAACGTCAAATTCTTCTATGATAATTAAATCCTTGGCAATATTTACAATCTTTCTGATAAAGCAAAGTCAATATTTGAAGTAAACAATTACGAAGAGCTATTTATTTACTAAGTACTAATTTTCTGCTTTTCCTCATTACACAAAGTTGTTTCAACTGCATGACATCACTTTCTATGTTAAACCTATTTTTAGTTCTAAACCTAGTGGAATTTTATGTGTGTATAAAACTGAAATTTTATTGTTTCATCCCGTACCTTGTGGTCAGTAACGACTTGATATTTTGGATGCAGCAGCAATTATATTTTACTTACCTAAATTAGTTTTAAACAAGTTGAAACCATTTCTGTTTCGATTGAAGAACTGCTGATGAAGGTACGAATAAGTTTACTACAGTGAATTCTTATTGAAGGACCAGCCTATAGCTACTCCACCTAAATAGTTTAATCAAGTTACAAATTTAATGCTGAAGCATTGACTTAATATAAAACCCCAGCTTTGTAACTAGTAACTAGTAAGGGGAATCCAATGAAGTATGTTTTTCGTGGCTTCCTTTTTCGCGTAAGTGAACGCCCATAGTCTAAAATTTTAAATCGCACCACCAGTGCAGATGTTACAGTAATTCATAATACGTCAATCCTCCTTTTGATGGTGTTTAGAATTATATGCGTGTGCAAAAGTGAAATTTATTTGTTATTGTTTCATTCCCTTCCTTGTGGTCAGTAACGACTTGATATTTTGGATGCAGTACCAATTATATTTTGTTTACCTAAATCAGTTTTAAACAAGTTGTAACCACCTCAGCTTCGATTGAAGAATTGCTGACAAAGATTCCAATATGTTTACTATAGTAAATTCTCATTTGAAACCTAGTCTAAAGCTATCGCACCTAAATTCTTTCAGCAAGTTACAAATTTAATGCTGAAGAATTGACTTAATATAAAACCGCAGTTTTGTAACTGCTACTGTAAGAAGAATCCAATGAAGTATGTTTTTCGCGAAGTGAATGCCCATGGCCAAACATTTTTAGTCGCACCACGAACGCAGATTTTATAGTAATTCATGATATGCCAATCCATCTATTGATGGTGTTTAGCTGTCGGATATGAAGGCATGGATTATTATGGATTAATTTTTTATACATTTCCTCAGTCTAACGTTACAAATCTTTTCACCCAACCCACATATATATATATATGTATGGGTTTGACTTTGTTTGTTCACGGCTGGCATACGATTTTATTATGCATCATAAAATTGTACACAATACAAGTTTTATGATGTTTTATACCTTAGTCTCTGATTGAGAAATTTTCTGATTATTGCTGTTGTTTTTATAACTGCTTTTTGTATGGTATGCATGTATGTAAACTTCTTTTTATTGTGTGCAGGTGATTGAGAGATTGTTTTGTAGTAGTAACTATAAATGACATCATAACCGGCACTATTATTAATACTTCTTGATACCAAACCACCTTTAATTTGTTTTTAAGTGATATATATCTCGCTCTTTTTGTTGTTTTTTGTTGTTATATATATATATATATTGTTGATAAAATAAATAAAAAATATTTACAATATTTACTTTTGTATATATTTACTATACCAGTTTTCTTTCCTTGTTTGTCATTTGGCCTGTTACTCATAATTTGTCTGTTTGTGTATTGTCCTATCTCAGTGTAGATTGCAATTACTATTTTCAAGTATACTTTCCGGGGTGTACGTGTAATACACTGTGCTGGTTTTACTTGGTGCTTGAGTGCGAGTTCCTGATGTATAATTTTTGCTGCAACAATTACATCATCTTGTATTGTTTATACAGATCCTTTTGTTTCTGGAAACAATTATCCGATTTTTAGACGTCGATATGAGAACTTCTTATCTAGGTTTATACAAGAACAGGTAATGAGTTTTTCTGGATCATTTCTCTTTCTTTCGTTGTATGGGCATCATATGGTCTTTTCTTGTACATTTTGTTCTTTTAAATTCAATCGCGTGTATTTGTTGCCTGTTAATACGATTCGTTTGCGCAAGGATACGTTTCATTTTGAAAGTTTTATTTGTATGTCATGTAATGTTCGTATGTGCATCACACTTCCGTCTCCCTCTTTTACAACTACAAAGGGTACTAGGAAAGGTTTGCAATATGACGCAACAATGAATCGTATGAACCTGCTTGTTGCTACATATTGAGACATGTTCATACGTGCATAGTAGCCGCCGCGCCATGTCGATGGGCTCAGTTATTCATTAGCAGTGAGAGTGTGAAGTGCTTGCGGTGGCATCGTGGTCACGAAATGAGATAAAGGCAAGTTTGCGTTATAATTTCGTGCGTGGTTTAAACATAGACCAGTCCTTTGAAGAAGTGAATCTTGCCCTAGGTGATGTTTGTCCACATCGCATAACGATATTCAGGTGGTATAGAGAACTCCAAAGAGAAAATTTAACTGTGGAGGATGTTTCGAGGCCGGGAAGGTCACGAACGTCAGATAGAGAGGAAAATTTTACTACTGTGAGGAAAATGCTTGGCGAGGACAGGCACGTGACCTGCCAACAGATAGAGGGTACTTCAGGTCTAAACGCCCCAGCAATTTGTTGGATTCTGCATAAATCATTTGCAAGTGAAGAAACTTTGTTCTCTCTGGATGCCGCATCGACCGACTGAAGAGCAGATGACACGACGTATGATTTGATGCCGGGAGATGCTAAAAAAGTTTAATAAGAGACAATCTCGGTATGTGAACACCATCGTGACAGGTGACGAGTCTTGGCTATACTATTACGATGTGCCAACCAGAGCTCAAAACAAAGTTTGGGTCTTCGATGATGAGGGCATACCCGTACTTGTCACAAAATCACGATCTGTAAAGAAGAAAATGATAGCTGTATTTTTCAAATTGAGTGGAATTGTGAGGCGCGCCGTTTTGGACACACAGAAGACAGTCACAGCTAAATGGTGTACTGAACAGTGCCTGCCTAAAGTCATTGGATCTATGAAGAACCTGCGACCAAAGTCAAGAATGGACACCTGGTTCCTCCATCACGATAATGCTCCAGCTTACCGCGCCAAAGCCTGCACTGAATATTTGACCGCAACAGTATTGAAACTTCTCGAGCACCTTCTCTACAGTCTAGATCTTGCTCCCTACGACTTTGCACTATTCCCGCATGTGAAAATGAAGCCAAAAGGGAGGCTATTTTCCAGTGATGATGACCTTCTTCGGGTTTGGGACAATGAGTATGCTGTAGTCCCTAGTGAAGCTTGGCAGAACTGGTATAAAGATTGGTTTCGGATGTGTATTGAGAGTAGAGGTTATTACTTTGACAATATTAAATAAACAAAACTGTATTGCAAAGCTTTCCTAGTACGCTTTGTATACTAATTCATTCTATGCAGTAATTTGGATGTGGTATTCGATATTTTATTAATTTTATTCTATTAAGGTGGTTCAAATCTCCTATTTCTGTTTCGGACTACTTAATTTTGCCAAAAGAGTATCTGAGACTTAGTATTTCGTATGCAAAAATTGTTTGGGGTATGCTTCTAGGGTTAGTTTTCGAATTGATCATGGATATTAGTCTTTATCTATGTTTTCATTTAATTTGTCAGTGTATGTTATTGTTATTACTAAAATGCTTCTAAGTTGAATAAATCTTATAATTTTTTTTAAAGTTTATGAAAACGATTAAATGTGGGAAGTAAAGTATTTTCGGTACTACATTATTCTTATATTGCTGTAAAATCCATTCCACTAATTACAGTATTTATGCTACTGTAATTACTGAGAAGTAAAATCACCTAAATTAAAAAACACATTTATTTAATTCCACATAAGTACGTTACTACATAGCGAAACATCACGTACACTATCAAAGTATTTTTTTAATGCAAGGAGTTTAACTCACACATTCCAGCAAACGTTCTCGTATACTTTCCCCATGCCAATTTCGACGCCGGATTTTTACGTAACTACCACACTTTTATTACTACTTATGTCTTTCGTGCTTAAAGGTTTTCGTTTTGATGGAAAGGATAGATTATTTTCTATGAAAAGTAACAAAAATAAAATCGTTTTATGAGACGACATTTCAAGAGTTTATTGTAGCCTTCGCTTTTACATTAAAAAGTGCTTTTCAACATTTTCAACTGCTATTAGAATATTGACTATCAAGTCAGTGATCTTTATGTTTGAATGCAAATATACTCGAATTATTCCATTGATATTTTAGAGTTTGATAACATAGGATATTTGCTATTGCTATAGTCAAGACCATTTTCAAGATACGAGGGAGCGTTTTTATATTCGCGAAATGAGCGGGTTGTAGAGGGGTGAGTAGGCGCATTGAGGGCGTGGCCTGTGCAGCGACTTATGATTATTATAAATACGAAGTTTCATTGTTATTAGACAGTTAGTCTTTGAGCTATCGTCAACCAAGTTACATAATCAGGAGTGAAAAGTGAAATATGGAAAAAATCGAATATCGTGCCGTTATAAAGTTCCTTACCAGGCAAGGAAAATCAGTCGCGACCATAATGAATGAGATGTCATTGTTTTACGGCGACACTTGTCCAGGAAAAACCATGGTGTACAAGTGGCATAGTTTATTTAAACAAGGAAGGGAATCCCTTGAAGACGACCCGAGGCCGGGCAGGAGCATTGAGGTGACCACGCCAGCACTTATCCAAAAAGTTGAACAAATTGTACTCGAAGAAGCTCGACTAAAGAAGAAACAACTCGCAGAAATAGTTGGAGTATCCGATACAACAATTTTTAAAATCCTACACGATCATTTCGGCATGTCTAAGGTCAGCGCAAGATGGGTGCCGAGAATGCTCACGCCGCCGGAAAAACAACAGCGCGTAGAGTGTTCGCGTGCATTTTGGACCTCTGTAATGAAGACAAGGATGGTGTATTGAGTGGAATTGTTACTGGAGACGAAACTTGGGTTCATCATTATGAACCTGAGTCCAAACAAGACTCCATGCAGTGGCATAAAAAGGGCACAGCACCTCCCAAGAAATTTAAAGTGTCACAATCAGCTGGGAAACTCATGGCAACGGTATTTTGGGACTCGGAAGGAATATTGTTGATTGATTATAAAGATAAAGGTGTTTCTATAACCGGAGAATATTACGCTTCAATATTAGAGCGACTAAAAGAAGCTATTAAAGAGAAAAGACGGGGAAAATTGACAAAAGGTGTTCTGCTTTTGCACGACAACGCGCCCGTCTACAAGAGCCGCGTTGCGTTAGCTGCCCTGCATAAGGTGGGCTTCAAAATTGTGAATCACCCACCCTACAGCCCAGACCTGGCCCCGAGTGATTATTACCTGTTTCCGAAAATGAAAAAAGAGCTGCGGGGTAAAAAATTTACTGCCGATGATGAAGTCAAGGAGGCAGTTTCGGCGTATTTTGCAGATAAAGAGAAATCATTTTTTTATGAGGGTGTAAATAAATTAATTGAAAGATGTGGAAAATGTATCCGTCTTGCAGGTGAATATATTGAAAAAGAAAAATAATTTGGTTTTTTTATTTTAACCCCTTGTCCCCCATTCCGCGAATATAAGAACGCTCCCTCGTAGGTAATTTTAATGGAGCCTGTGGTTGAATAACTTAATCACTGAAGGTTGATATATAATCCCTTCCCACATTAATTTTCGTATTTTGTTGAAAGCCAAAACGCGCACTGCGTACGTTTTGGCTTTCGACAGTACATCTCGTGTGCGGAATTTGTTTTCGCACAGGTGTTTTGCCTTAGTTTTCCGAGTGCGACACTGTTTAATTATCTGCTAATGATGACAACTTATTTAACGAAATACGTATACGGAATAAGAAAATTAATGTGGAAAGGGGTTATATATCGACCTTAAATGATTAAGTTAAAGATATTAACAAGACAAAATATTGGCGTGAAACGATTACTTACGCAAATCTCATGTTCCATAATTTTATGTGCAAGTTAAAGACATGGCTTTCCACAGAAAATATGAAAACTTTCGAAATATCTTTTGTGGCACATTTTCAAAATTGATGGTCTCGTGTGCCTTAACGATCTACAACTCATTTCTGTACTAGAATTGTCGACTCAGAATTAATCATAGAATCGTCTTTAGGAAGATTTGAGAATATTTGGAGAGCAAATATTAAGAGAAACAAGCTCAGTAAAAAAAGCCAAAAATGAATTCACATTCAGAACAAATAACAAATTAGAGTTAAAAATTAAAGAAAATAATATATTTAGAAAAATATCGCAAGAGAATAAAACGGTTGTGGCATGTATGTGAGGACATAACGAATAATAATAACAAACGAAGAGTCTGTAATAAAGTTATTACTACTCTAAAAAATTAGAAAAGGAGAATTAGAGTTTGGTCTGAATTGTTAGAAGAAGCAACAGACATTCTAAGGGAATTTAGGGAACTCCTAGGAAACGGTATATATATATATATATATATATATATATATCATCTCGACCTTTCAATCATGTCTCTTTCACCTTTGTCTTGTATATTTTCTTGAAGCGGTAGTAACTTCAAGACTGCAACGATTGCGTGTGTCGCTTGTTATATGTACTCGTATGTCATCCCGTAGTTGTGAGGATGAACGTGCGACTCTTATGACTGGTTCGTCTGTTCTGTTGTTGTCAGTTACTAATCGGTCGATTTGTAGTTAGTTAATGTCATTTCGTCGCTTGTTTGTAATACGTCTACTCGATAATGTTCATATGTCAGGCAATTTTTGTGCATCGTCACGTTTGTGCAATTTTGTCGTTACTGTATTCCGATAGCCTCACTTATTGTCTTATAAATTAAATATGTATTCTAGGCAATTGTCCTTGTATCGTAGATGTCGATGCTGTATCCTATATGTAATACGGGTTTAGCCAGTGATTGACTTTGCTAGCTACTAAAACAACGCTGCGAGGCTCCACTGGTGCCTGTTATACATTCATATTTTATGTCTATATACCTATACTAGTAACATGATCCATTTTGGGATTAGACGCCGTTTATCAATCCTTGTAGAAGACATATTTTTCGAAATGAAGAAGCGACACATATATTTTCGGCAGTTTGCATTATACAAGTGTGGAAAAGTGGTAAGTATTGGAACCGTAACAAAAGCCATTCATGATATTTACTGGGACCATGCTTTTGTCCTTATTATAATTGCAAAGTTTTTTGCAAATCCAAAGATGTAGATTTTAACCTAGATAGTAAATCATGTTTCAAACGACCTTCTAATATTGATTATAATAAATTGCCATTCTTAGTGGAAAATAACCCTAAATTCATAACTGAAGAGATTACTGATCGACTGAATATTGGCCAGCCACTTGTATTTCGACATTCAAGGATGCTGCTTGAATGATACCGTGAAAAAAAGCTGAAACTTTACAAACGTTTCTTTGCTTGAACACCACTGAAAAAAAATTTTATGATCGAAGAACAACAAGCCACGTGAATCCTAGGTAAACACGTTCATCGAAAAAAGAACTGGAAGCAAATAAACGAAAGTCCAGAAACAGTGACAATAATGGACTCGTATACAATGAAGGTTTTACTATCTGTATAGCGCGATTACAAGGGAGTCGCTTTCTTCAAATTTCTTTCGTCTGAAGAAACGATTATAGGATATAAACACAAGAGTTTTTTAAATATAGCCACTTACGTCTTACTTTAAATCAGACTCTGAGCTATGCAATTATTCATTAATATAAATCTTCCAACGCTACTACATAAAACGGTCAAAATTTTAAAAAATTTAGTTTATTTTATGTGCCAGTAAAAACTTATAATTTTTAACAATGTCATATACTTTTCTAAATCTCTTAAAAGTAATAAAATACATATGCAGGCCGCCATTCTTCTTCAGGTATTAATTTTGACACAAGGTAGAAATAAGTCTAGCAGCGTAGATTAATAAAAGAAAATACCTTTACCGAAGTTTTAGAAAAACGGAGACCGTATTTCATACTGTAAAACGCAATCTAATACCTACCCAGATAAACCCTTACAATATTTGCTACCGTCATGAATTATAGCTCATTCTCATTTTCCAAATGAACCCGATTTATTACAAAAGTTTGTTTAAATTAATGAATTCTGCAAGGACTAATGATATTCTGTACAAGATAAATAGTATTTGAGCAAAAAGTAACGTTTGTATTCAAACAAGAGAAATGTTCATTAAAGTTAGACAATATATAAGCAAACCGTTTAATAATTGGGAAGGAAAAAAGCTTTTATAAATAGTAAAAAAAATTGCATTCATTTTTGTAATTAATTGCAAAATAATTTACAAACTTGTTTGATAAGCACTTTTTTAAAAGTGCTTGCCCTAAGATATCTATTAAAAGAGAGGGAAAAGAATGGTAGCAGAATAATTAATCAATAGAACAACTACAAAATACGTTATATTTCTTTAACTTTTCAGTACATGTTTTGCTTTAACACAAGCAACATTATCAAAAGAGTACTACAAGAAGTAAGTTCCCAAGTGTCTTAAAAACATGTAATAAAATTAAAACTCAGCCTAAGTCAAAATTAAAGGCTTGTGATTGTGTAGTATCCACTTAAATTAGTAAATAAAGAAACAACAAAACAGTCTTAGGTTCAGAAACAAAACAGTGGAAGATATAATAAAGTTTAAGTAGTCATGCCGCCCTAAAACTTAAATAGGTAAATGGTTAGGTGAAAACTAATGGCTCTGAAAGGTTTTAGAAATTTTAATGCATTACATACATTAAACACATACTTTAATTAAAATAACTATTTTACGTACACTAGACACATTAAAAACTTAATTTTTTTCAATCGAATCCAAAATTAATTGCTTATAAAACTATTTAAAATTTTTTTAAAATTCAATACACAAGATTAAAAGCACTTTTCAATCCACCTAATGTGTCTAGTTTATGTAAAATAAGTTTATCTTAATAAAAACGTGTTCGAAAACATCAATTTTCGAATATTTAAAAATTAAAATTTGGTTAATAAACTAATAATTCAAAGAATTACGTCTTTGAAAAGAGAAATGAAATCAAACTAACTAAAATACCCGCTCTCACTCATCGTAATTATGGCCATCGACAATCTACTTACATGATTCGGGAATTATAATCCAAAGTAAATAAAATTTTTGATTCTTGTTCGTCTTTTAGAATCAAAATAGCAAATAACTCATAACACATCCGTTGTTTAATACATACATGGCCATCTACTGTCTAATAACGCACGCTAGATGCTTGATAAAATTACAAAAATTTGATTTTAAATCGAACGCGTTCCCAAAATAAGCACAGAATACATGAAATTGACGATCTACTTAGTTTCTTACGCTTAGACCTATGTATATGTACATACATGTATTATAAATCAAAATAATTTCATTTAAATGGGCAAAGTCCAACTAATTTCGAAATTTTAAATTTTATTGAAAGTAAATTAATTAAAATATTTTAAAATATCATTACTACCTCTTACAAAGCATAATGGCCTCTAACGTTTCATGGAAAATATAATTGAATTAATTTAACGATATTTAATAAAAGCGATTATTTACAAAATTTTGGCATATCTGAACAGCTCGGACTGCAAACGAGTTTTCCTCCAATCGATTTTTTCTCCCCCTTTTACATCCGCGCCAAATAATCGAAGGATGGATTGCCACGCAAAATAGTTAACGTGGCCTGTTTTTTCCATTGACCGCGTCATTTATCCATTCCTTTTGCTTTCCTTTTTTAAAACGTATCTATTTTCTTATTGTATTCCGATTCAATTTCTTTCACTCACAATTGAATTATCACATTTTATTTTTACTTTTCACATTTTTAAATAAAAATCTTAATTCACTAATGCTATCTATCGGACATTTTCTTACTAGGGTTAGGCATACCCTTTTTGATATCGTCTAATGATTTCTATGTAATCGTTATTATTGACGTTTATTTACGTAACCTTAATCTTAGTGCGTCCCAGTATTGCTTAAGATCAGTAAATGCTAGTTTGAAAATTTATCGGAATGTGATGAAGTGTTATAGAGGTAGACCGACACGTCTATGTGGCATTGATCAAAATATTTGTTTAAATTAAAGCAACATATTGACATGTGAGAGAATTTCGCTTAATTCTACATTACTGTTTACTATACGAGGGGGTTCCCATAAGTACCCGGCTTAACCTAAAGATGGCGATAGTTGTTTGAAAAATATCACTGTATTAGAAAGTACACAATCTATAAAGCATATGTTTCAAGTTTGTAGACGCCACGTTGTTTAGTATTTGTTTGGCGGCCATCAATAGTGAACGTTTTCAGTGAATTTGTAAAAATAGAGAAAATTAGTCATCGTTACGTGATACAATACTTTTATTTGAAAGGCCTCAGCCCAACCGATAAAAGCTGGACTGGATTTTATTCTGGGTGAGTCTGCTCCTTCGTTTATAATAGTGAAATATTGAGTAGCAGAGTTTAAACGAAGCCGTACAAGCTGTCAAGATGAGCATCGCTATGGTCGACCTAATGAGGTGAAGACTTCAGAAATGGTGAAGAAAATCGACAAAGCGGTACTGGATAATCGTCGACTGAAACTGCGCGCGCTAGCAGACATAGTAGGGATTTTAAAAAGTGCGGTATATCGCATACTGTCTGAAAATTTGGACATGAGAAAGCTGTGTGCAAGATGGGAGCCTCGTTTGCTCACACTCGAGCAAAAGCAGCAATTTCACAGCAAAAAAAGCAGAACTTTTGCGCCGTTTCATAACCATGGGTCTATCACTTCTCACCCGAGACAAAAGAACAATCGAAACAATGGACTCAAAAGCGAAAACCGGCGCCAAAGAAGGCGGAGATCGTTTTATCTACAGGCAAGGTCATGGCATCGGTTTTTTTTTGGATGCGCGTGGAATAATTTTCCAAATTAATGAATTAAATTTTAAATTGCTACCTTATGCACCCTATTCGCCAGATTTAGTCCCCCCGGAGATTTTGCAACGATGAAGAAGTGATGTCGGCCGTTAATGGCTATTTTGAGGAGCAAGACAGTTCTTATTATAAAAAGGGTATCGAACTTATTGAACATCGCTGAGAAAAGTGTATAGAGTTGAAAGGAGATTATGTTGAAAAATAAATACATATATAAGTGTATTACGAGTGATTTTTGTATAACACCCCATAATCTGCACATTTGAATGTCGTTACATAATGAGTTTTTTACTTACTTAAATGCCTAGTTTAAAATACACAGCAATATGTATAATGTTTCTGAATTGTAATGAGAGAAAAATGGTAGAAACGAGTTTTGTTTTAAGACGTTTCACTAAATAGTTACCACTTTGACCCTGATGAAGCTCAAAATTAATGAGCGAAATATTGAAGAAAAAAGGAAAGAACGTAAAATATGAAACAAAGTTTAATTGGCTTGAAAGATAGTTTGGTTTTATACATTTAAATTAATTTTAGCGAAAATAAATATGATTTGATGTGTATCATCAATTAATTGCAACAAAAAGACCCCTGATAAATACGTAAATTGGTAAGAAAATTAATTTTCTTTATCACTGTATATTCTAAATGTTCTATCAACATTCCTTTTCCTCAGTGAAGCGAAATAAAAATGACGAATGAACTTGTACCACAACATGGTTTTTAAAAAGGAAAACTTCTGTTCACCTCGAAACTCTCCGAAGATAATTTTAAATTGTACTTTTATTAAAACTGATGCTCTTGATATCAAATTACAAGAACACAGAAAAATAAAAGTTGTCCATTTTTACGATAATATCTAGGCGATTAGCAAAGATTCATCCCTGAAATTCGCTACTTAACAAGAACAATTGTCTCGCGGGATACCACCAAATATTTGCCCCCAAAGGAAAGTAAAACATTTTTGGTAAACAATTACCGTATATCATAAACCCCGACCTAACACACACACACACACACACACACATATATATATATATATATATATATATATATATATATATAGATAGAGAGAGAGATTGAAATAAATGAACACGATTTCAATGGCCTGTAGTTTCTTGTTTTTGAACTATGTATTGTATTTGAGTTCTGTAAATTACAAATTACATTGATTATAACTACTCGTACGTTCAAGTTTATAGGTGTTCAATGCGCCTCTCTTCGGCCTCACGAATAATTAGGCAACAACTAAATTCATCGCACACTCGATGAAGAATGTTTACATCACTGAATTTACTGCAACTGTGATACGGTCTCTCCAGTCATTAAAATTTTTGGGAATAGGTGATAGGTAAACTCCTTCCCTCCATCCCTGAAAAAATCGCAAAGTGTGAAATCAGAAGACGTAAATGTTCAAAACTGAAGTGCTAGGTCTTTAATCCACATGCTACCTGTCCATCGTTTAGGTAAAGATTAATTAATGAAATGTTGAACCTTCTGGTGGAAATGGAGTGGATATCTTCATCAAAGAAGAGAAATCCGTAAATGTTTGCTAGCAATATGGCACAAAACACATTAGCTTTTGGACTGTCCCTCTCATGTTCCAGTGCTATACGGAAATTTTCTGGGGACGTTGTAAAATGTCGCTTCATGGCTAAATATAACACAAAGCAGAAACAATTCATCTTCCATGTTTCGACGCATACGGTCACACGCTTTACTTTGTCGTACACAAAGAATCTATATCAGTTGCAAATAGTGCGATTTGTGCATTAACTGGTACCCCAATACACGCCAAACAGTTATTTACGGTTATTCAAGTTCTTTACTTGCTCTACGAGTTGACTTCATTGGGCTACATTCAAAACTCTTCTCTTTTTACAAGGAGAGTTAGTTGAATTGTTGAATTGCTTATTCCAACAATAAATATTTTTCTTCGTTGGAAAGTTAATTAATATATTTACGACGAAATGCACACTGTACCACAGTCGTAGAGTTTTACTGAACTCACGAATACAAAAAACTTGTGTTGCATAGTAGTCATCTTGCTTATAACTGACAGCGCTAGAGTACTCTAGCGGTAGTATTCAAGACTCTACAGCATCCTCTTTCAAATATTATGGACGCAGTTTAAATAGAACGTTTGGTGTGCAAATGAAGCCAATTGAAATTGTATCAATATTTTTATATCATAGTGTGTGATTAAACTCTTAATATTGCAAATTGGATTGCTGCCAATTAAGAAAGAATAAGGGTTATCTGGACCAGCAACGGTAAATTATTTTATACGTATGGATTGATTATTTCCAAAAGCGAAAACAAAATTAAATTATGCCAGTGATGCGGTTCCAGCCCGGAAGCCCAGAAGAAGATAGTATTCAGATACTTTTCACAAAAATATTAAGACCAAAAAATTATGTTAATTCAGTTCTTTTTTTAATTTGTTGTCGTTTTTATTACATATCCGTTAATTGCTTGCTTTGAGCAGCGTATAGGTCGTATCTCGGGTAAAATATTTAATGCGAAAAAGTTAAAAAAAGCAATATATCGTAGAGTTGAGCAACTCAACTGCTAAATCAAAATTTTGCTGTTAAAGCGCCTTCTGTTTGCATAATCTGTAACTTTAATGATTGGATTCTTCTAAAAAGAGAAAACTTTAAAGTTTTTGTTTTGGTTTCTGCAGTTCTAAACTCATTTTAAACATATACAAACAAGAAGGTAGATACATTAGGTGCATATAGGAACACATTCATTTGCATACACATGCACAGATAACAAACAAGCAAGTCAGAACTTGTAAATTTACGTCTTGTAATTTCGAATGCAGGTTTAATCTAAATTCAGTCAATGTTTTAACAGTAAATATTATGGCGTCCTTGTGTAGATGTACCTCTTAGTTGTATAAATTATTCGAACATATTTTCTCATGTATGGCACAAATTTATTGTGAAAGAGTAAAAATAATATGTATCACTTTTAATGGAAATATATACTCTGGTTACTTTAAACTTCTTATATTGAATTTATCTAGAAGATTAGCTAATATCGAAATGCATATTGCTTTTCCAATAATAAAAATTGATTAAAAAATAAAAATTAAAACAAGGAGCTAAAAGAATGAAAAAAGAACACAGTTGAGAATATAAAGAACAAATTACGATAGACAGTGTATTTATGAAACAAACAGAAAAACAACAGGAAATTTAATTAATGATTACAGGCAAGTATTCATTAGACAGAAAAACAACAGGAAATTTAATTAATGATTACAGGCAAGTATTTGATTCCATGTAACACAATTGTTTATTGAAAGCAGCTAAAATTTATAAAATAAATATACACATACAAAAGGGTATTAGGAAAGTTATGCAATATGACGCAACAATGAATCGTAGGAAGCTGCTTATTGCTGCATGTTGAGACATGTTCATTCGTGCATAGTAGCCGCTGCGCCATTTTGATGGGCTCATTTATTCATTAGTAGTGAGAGTGCACAGTGCTTGCGATGATATCGTAGTCACGAAATGAGATAAGGGCAGTTTCACGTTATAATTTAGTGCCCGATTTAAACATAGACCGGTGCTTCGAAGAAATGACTCTTGCACTAGGTGATGTTCGTCCACATTGCACAACGATATTCAAGCGGTATAGAGAATTCCAGAGGGGAAATTGAACTGTGGAGGTTGCTGAGAGGTCAGGAAGGCCAGGAAAATACTCGGTGAGGACAGGTGATTGACATACCAATAGATAAAGGGTACTTCAGGCCTAAATGCACCAGTAATTCGTTCGATTCAGCATTATCATTTGCATGTGAAGAAACTTTATTCTCTCTAGACTGACTAAAGAGCAGATGACACGACGTGTGACTTGGTGCCGGGAGATGCTAAAAAAGTGTAATAAGGGACAATCTCGGTATGTGAACAATATCGTGATAGGTGACGAGATTTGGCTGTACTATTACAATGTGCCGACCGAAGTTCAAAACAAAGTTTTGGCCTTTGATGATGAGGACACCCGTAGTTGTCAGAAAATCCCGATCTGTAAAGAAGAAAATGATAGCTGTGTTTTTCAAATCGAGTGGATTTGTGGAACGCGTCGTTTTGGACACACAGCAGACAGTCACTGCTAAGTGGTTTACTGAACAGTGCCTACCTAAAATCATTGGATCTATGAAGAACCTGCGGCCAAAGTCAAGAATGGACACTTGCTTCCTCCATCACGATAATGCGCCAGCTCATCGCGCCAAAGCCTGCACCGAATATTTGACCACGACAGGATTGAAACTTCTCGAGGACCCTCCCTATAATCCAGATCTTACTCCCTGCGAGTTTGCACTGTTCTCACATGTGAAAATGAAGCTAAATGAGAGGCGGTTTTCCAGTGATGAGGACCTTCTGCGAGCTTGGGCCAACGAGTGTGCTGATTCCCTAGTGAAGCTTGGCAGAACTGGTTTAAAGATTGGTTTCGGAGGATGGAGAGATGTATTAAGTGTAGAGGAAGTTATATTGAAAAAATTAAATAAACAAAACTGTGTTGCAAAACCTTCCTAGTACCCTTTGTATGACATGTTCTGACAGTCATACAACACTGGAGAAGCAATTCATCTGACAGCGAAAGAAAACGAAGTCGATAGAATTAAAATGAAAAGAGGTATAATTCACGGAGAATCTTTTAGGGCCTTATGGTTTTTTCTACGTCTTAATATATATATTTTCAAATATGTTAAATAACACAATATATAAATCTAAAATTGGAGACCAAATAAACCATTACATACAATAAACCGTCTACTCCACATGGACATGGACAATGATTCAGACATTACACAAGAAGAGCATAATATATACCACTTCAAATGGATAAGAAGGACTTTGGAATGAAGAAAGAGAAACACTAGTACCGATTGCGATGCCAGTAACATATAAGTATTAAAACAAGGCATGTTCTCAATCACCTACAAGCTCTAGAAATAAGTCTATCGTACGTACTCCTACAAGTATACAAAAGTAGTAATTACAACAACTCATAACTTGACCAATATCCTCCATTCGATCAACATAATCCTAACTCAAAAATCAATGGAACGAATGGATTTTTCACACTTAGGGTCACTCATCTAGTGTGGAGTTTCTAAATTGGGTCTACATATATGCGAAGCCACGCATATTGATAAAATTAAATCGGTGCAGAGAAAAACTGTCAATTTTGTCTTATTCGAACAAAATATTGACAAAAGCGATTGAATTTTTCAAGATCGTTTACAATTGTCGAATATTAAATGGTTAAAACAAAATGGAATTTGCTTATAAGAATCTTTGATCTTGGCGTATTTAGCAATGTTATTCACTCTCTCGACTTAGACTCTTCTCATTCTTTTCTACAGTTCTCGTCAGGTGACCATTTTTCACTCACGATATTATCTGAATGAATATGGCCGTTGATTAAATAATTTCTTAATTAAACTCAATAAATATTTGTGATTTATGTAATCCAATACTGTAAACTTAACCTATGTAACTTGTGTTAATTAAAATCACAGAAATTAAATGTAAGCCAACGGTCGTTGGGCATGTAAGCCTAGACATCTGTAAACGATTTCTTACCGTTTGCGTCAGGTGCTTGATGAAGAAAATCAAGAGACGACCTTGATTTTCTTCATCAAGCACTGCCAGTATCCAAAAAGCCTGTCCAAAGTTTTCAAATTACGCTTTAGCTTATTTCATTTCCATTCAACACTTTATTGTTCTCTCATTTTCCCTCTGACAGGTCGTGTGTTTTCATGTCAGACGACACACCTTTGCAAATCTTTATTACTAATAGTAGACGTAATATTTTGGAGAGAAGAAACTTAAATATGGGCCAGCAATAATCGCTTTAACCCACGCGTAGACACGTCTGTGCATTCGTCTTCTCATTTAAAAGGGTTGATACTAGTTTAAGGAATTATTTGTAGGTATTATATTAACTGTTACTACTTTTTATTACCAATTATATAGAATATCCCGTTAAATTGTTTTGAGCAGTGCAAATAGGTTTCAATTTTTACTACATATGGTACTAAAAGTGTATCAAGGTGAATATTAAAATTTATTTAGCAATGAGATAAATAAATTCAAGCTGCAAATTTAGAATAAAAGTGAACATAAAACATTATTTGCGGAAATTTGCTTTAAATTTCTACAGGTAATAATTCATAGTTCCCCAAGGTAACTATTTGGATTTCTGAATGGTTTTATAAATTAGTATTCTAGTTTCAATTATTAATTTTAATTTACTATCAATTAGATAACTTTCTTAATTGTATTCAAAGATATTTTCTTTTATTGAAAACATGTAATTGCCATATCATTTTGATAAAAAGTTCTATTTTTGAAAAACTAGATATATATATATATATATATATATATATATATATATATATATATATATATACTATATATGCATAATATATGCATAAATATCATATTGTATTATGCTAATACATAAGATTTCAAAAATATATTTATACCTATCAGAATAAAAGACGTTAGAACAAATGAATCGGTATAATAATTTAAATAGGCATGGTTTTCTATTTGCTTCGAAAAGGTTACTTCTCC
Source organism: Dermolepida albohirtum (assembly GCA_031893035.1). Lineage (NCBI taxonomy): Eukaryota > Metazoa > Arthropoda > Insecta > Coleoptera > Scarabaeidae > Dermolepida > Dermolepida albohirtum. Next base: position 353,517 of record JAVIWB010003701.1, read on the forward strand.
AAAGACATGGCGTTTTCCATTATTGTGCGCGTATCGACTGAACCGCTGTCTTGATTGTGGTTAGCTCATACATTGGTTGTATTATATAAAAATTAGTACCTTTGAAGGTGAAAGTAACGCTATTATTAAAAACATTCAATAAAAGAAGAGAAAGTATGATTATAAACCATTTCGGGTATAAAATCATCAAGAAAGTTAAAGTAAAGCCAATGTTAATCATATTAGCAAGAGCGTTATGAGGCGCAAATTTGGAATCGACTGCAGTTGTCGCAAGATAAATAAAAATTATTCAAAATTAGACAGAATTGCTTTGTTAACATATTTAGATCAGTAATGCAGGAACTCATAGAACCCTTACTTGCAAAGTATAAGAGCGGTAACACCTATTAAGAAGAGTAGAAAATCTTAAATTACCAATCACCACTTCACTGAATCTACTCCAATTAATAATAGAGGTAAACCGTGAAATCTAAGTATAATTTAATATTAATTGAGGTGTGCTTTCAAAACAAAAGAATACGAAATCGTTCGATTTAGATTAAGTTCATTATTCTAAACAATGGATTGAAAAAGTCTCTGCTTGCTACGAGGGTGGTCCCGTAAGTAACCGGCCTGACATAGAGATGACGGTAGTTGTTTGAAAAATATCACTGTATTAGAAAATACACAACCTATAAAGCATATGTTTCAAGTTCGAAGACGCCAACGTTGTTTAGTATTTGTTTGGCAGCCATCAATAGTGAATGTTTTCAGTGAATTTGTAAAAATGGAGAAAATTGGTCGTCGTTACGTGATACAATACTTTTGTTTGAAAGACCTCAGCTCAACTGATATAGAAGCTGAACTAAATTCTACTCTGGGTGAGTCTACTCCTTAGTTTGCAACAGTGAAATATTGAGTAGCAGAGTTTAAACGAGGCTGTACGAGCTGCTAAGCGGAACATCGCAGTGGTCGACCAAATGAGGTGGCGACTCCAGATATGGTGAAGAAATCCATAAATCGGTACTGGATGATCATCGACTGAAAGAGCGCGAGCTAGCAGATATAATAGACATTTCAAAAAGTGCGGTACATCGCATTATTAGATGGGTGCCGCGTTTGCTCACACTCGAGTAAAAACAGTGAAGATATTTCAATTGAGTGTTTAGCGAAGTTTCACAGCAACAAAGCAGAATTTTTGCGCCGTTTAATAACCATGGACGAAACATGAGTGCATCACTTCACAGCCGAGACAAAAGGATAATCAAAACAATGGACTCAAAAGGGAGAACCGGCTCCAAAGTAGGGAAGACCGTTTCATCTGCAGACAAGGTTTTTGGGATGCGCGTGGAATAATTATCATTAGTTACCCTGAAAAATGAAAAACTATCAACAGCGAGTATTATGAGAACTTATTGCAACGCTTGAGCGAAGAAATCAAGCAAAAACGGCCGCATGTGGTTAAGAAAAAAGTGTTGTTTCATCAAGACAATGCACTAACTCACAAATCCGTTATTGCAATGGCCAGAATTAATGTATTAAAGTTTGAGTTACTACCAGATGCACCCTATTCGCCAGATTTAGCCCCCTCGGATAATTTTCTATTCCTAAACTTGACAAAATAGCTCATTGGTCAAAGATTTTCCAACGATTAAGAAGTAATGGCAGTTAATGGCTATTTTGTGGAACAAGACAGTTCTTATTCTAAAAAGGGTATTAAACTTATTGAACATCGCTGGGAAAAGTGTATAGAGGTGAAAGGATATTATGTTGGAAAAGAAATATAGATCTTTCCAAAATTTTTATGTTTTCTTTGTTGGGTCGGGTACTTTTGGGAACACCCTCGTATTTTAAATGTTAAACGAATGCATAATATAATTATGGAAAAGTTTCCTGATTCAAAGTGAAATATAGTTTTCCTTCGAAATATTTTCATGAATATTTTACTTATACTTTTAGTGGTCCTCAAGTTGATCTATGCTCTGCCTGTGAAGAACATAGTCCGAAACTTGAAAATACAGCCTACAATAATAACGCAAAACGAGTTGCTGTTCCAGAATACTCACAAAAATGGGGCTAAAAAGTTATATGAAAAGCATAGCTTTTTTATCAGATATAATAAATCTGAATGAATTAAATGATAAATTTACATATAGCTGACAGGGAGTACTATTGTACTATTGACAACTATGGGTTTTGAATTCAGTATACAAAATTTAGAAATTACACTTTTTCCTTATCGTGAGATTGATGCTCACAAACGACCTGACGAAATATGCAATATCCTGAGACACTATTTTTATAATAAGGTCTCTAAACATGTAAAAGAACTTCACATATATATATATATATATATAGGTATATATATATATATATATATATATATATATATATATATATATATATATACAGATGGATGCGCTGGTCAAAATAAGAATCGCATGGTAATTCGCTTCCTTTTAGCCATCGTCTCCTCAGGAAGAAAAATTTTCCATTACTTTCCAATCAGGAGTTACTCATTTTTCTCGTGGAATAGAGACTTTAAGATAGCAAAGAGGCTTATTCGTAAACAAGACTTAATTTATCTATTTAAAGAATATTACGAGCTAATAGAAGAAGCCTTACAAAAGCCTATATTCTCAATAAAAAGGTGTATAATGAGTAAATTTTGGACTTCATTAAATGGCGGCCTACGTATTACAAGAAAATTATGTTATCCATTGACTCTTATGGGAAAGAAGCTAAAGATGAAAAACGACTTTTCAATTTTCTTATTATGAGTTCAAATATGATTGCAAAAAACCTGGTAATCTTAAAGTACATCTATTTATCTATGAACTTATCTTCTATCGCCTGGGGTTTGCACTAATCTTGTGCAGTATGTATCAGAAAAAAAAAAATTTTTTACAATGAAATATTTTTATCAAACTTACTGTTGATAACGATGACATTTCTCAAGTTTTAAATGCGAGGGTAGTTTGACAAGTAGTGAGAGTGGAAAAGAAAAACAAATTTTTTACATACAAAATAATTTTTATTTTTCAATATATTCTCATAAAAGAGCAATACATTTATTCCAACGGTGCTCCATTACCCTTATGCCATCTCTAAAATGCGATTCCGGAAGGCTTGCAGAATACTCATTTACGAAGATGATAAGCTCGTCGTTAGACGAAAATTTCTTTCCACCTAGTGCCGTTTTCAATTTTGGAAAAGGTGGAAGTCGGAAGGGGCTAGATCCGGCGAATAAGGCGCATGCCATACTAATTGGAAATACAACTCGTGGATTTTGGACATCGCAACTTTGCTGGTATGCAAGGGAGCGTTGTCTTCGTGAAACAGAATATTTTTCTTTGCCATTTTTGGTCGTTCAGCACGAATCTCAACATTTAATTTTTATAGTAGTTCTACATAATATTGTCCGTTAATTGTAGCACCTTTCTGAAGGTAATTAATGAACAAAATGCCCTTTGAATCTCAAAAAATTGATGCCATCACCTTGTCTGCCGATAAGTGGTTTTCGCTTTCTTTGAGGTGTAGAACCACGTTCTAACCATTGTTTCGACTGTTGTTCAATTTCGAGTGTACTGTAGTGTATCCAAGTTTCATCGCAAGTAACAAATCGCCTACAAAAATCAACCGGATTCCGCTTATAAAGGTCCAAACACTCATCGGAAATGCGCAAACGAGTGAACTTTTGATCAGTCGTAAGCAATCGCGGCACTCATCTTGCCGAAAGCTTGGAAAAGCCCAATTCTTTCGTTAAAATGTGGTATACGCGTTCTGTTGAAATGTTTACCATGTCTGCTATCTGTCTCACTTTGAGTCGTCGATCTTGCGTAATAATATTATGAATTTTTATAATCATTTCCTTAGAAGACACGATTTTGGGTGCTTCATAGCGCACTTCATCAACACAGCTTGTTCTACCACTACCTACTTATTGTGGCAGATGATGGAGCAGATTCACCTAATGTTTCGCGTAACTCATCTTTTATTTCGGTAGCTTTCATACCCTTAATTACGAAGTATTTAATCACCGCACGATACTCTGCTTTTTCCATTTTAACAAAACAATGTGTTGCTTGTTTTTCAATTAGCTGTATATACTAATCAACCGATTTATCTAAATATCGGAAACATATAAATAGGCAACCTAAATTACAGTGCATTTGTTTTACCAATTAGAGCGCCACCTATGTGTCATTCTCACTACTTGTCAAACTATCCTCGTATATCCTTTTTATAAACTAATAAATTTTTTCATTACTAGTGTTGGAGTTTTTTGTCGTCAGTCATAAAACTATCAATGTGTATCATAATTTATGACTTTTTTTCGGAGAATAAATAATAGATTGACTAATTTCGAAATGAAACGTTCTTCTGCTCTGTAAAATTTGCTTTTCTGGGCTTACGACCTTTTCGAAATAACCGATTCAAATTAATTCGTGTAAGTACCAGATACCTATGATATATAAAAGGTTCAAGTGTGGAAATTAATAACATAAATAATATTTACAATCAAAAAGGGCTTATCTGCAAAACGAGTTTTTAAAATATCGTGATAAAGCTTTTTCTGTATTTGTTATATTTAATGAACATTTCTCTATTTAATTTAATGCTGTTATATATATTATATGTACATTTTAGCAGACGTAGATTTTGATGCGAAGTATATTTCTAATTTTCATATCAAAAATAAATTCGACGCGAATTATGAAATTAGTTAATGTAATTTTCATGGAATTTCGCAGGTCGACGCTGAACCACCTGCTGCTTTATTCCGATGGAGCTTTAACAGTACACCGGGGATATCGAAAGAGCTAAGCGAATTTGTTTCCGAACCTGGTCGAAGTGTGTTGACATATATTCCCAAAGCATTAGCTGACTATGGAACGTTGCAGTGTTGGGGTAGAAACGATTTAGGATCTCAAGCAGTGCCCTGTGTTTATCAGATTGTGCGAGCTGGTCCACCAGAACCGCCGAACGGTTGTGCAACCACAAACACAACGCACCACTCCGTTGTGGTTTCCTGTCGGAAAGGATTCGATGGAGGGTTAAAGCAAAAATTCGGCATGGTACTAAATTACGGCGACAATTTATTGGCAAACTTGTCCGGACCTGCACCAGAATTTACAATAAATAATCTGGAAGCTTCGCAAGATTATACTGCGGAAATTTATTCGATAAACGTTAAGGGACTTTCGAAAACGTCTACGCTTTTACAATTCCGCACGTTACCAGCTCCCGGCTTAAAGGAACAACGACGATCGACTGGTCCTAATATAGAAGAAAAATCAACGGCATCCTGGCTGTATATATTGTTAGCGGCCTGTTCGACATTAATAGTGGCCGCAGCTATAGGCACTATTATACTTGCAATAAAGAGATTTAAGGTCGATAGTCCAGTACAGAATAGACGACAGAGAACCCCCAAGCAAGAAGAAATACCTCTAAATTCTCATGTTCCATCACATGCGGATAATACTACCATAACGGATGATAAAAATCCAGACCTAATACCTCCGAGCAACGGTAAGTTTAGTTAAAATATATTTAATGCACCCCAGAGTGTATTTTAGGAGTTTACCCAGTATTACTTTCCTATAATTTTCATTACAGACACTCGATTTTAGTTATTGCGTTTAGAGTGTTTAAAGTTTATTCCTTTTGTGGTTACAACAAACAAAATAACAATAAAATATTTGCAAAACACAATGGCTTGAACACTTTTTATTAATCTTGTAGTTATTGGGACAATCTCAGGTTAGTTAAAAGTTTTTATATAATTATTCTAATATCTGAATTTAGTTTTAGCTTCATTTATTTTTCCGTAATGCGTGCCAGAATGCATAGAAATCGTCGAAAATTCATAGTATACGAAATATTAAACAATAAAGTTTAAATCATCTACACAAGAAGCCATTAAAATTATTAAAAAGTCTTCTCCAAAGCAGTAGCACATTTTAAAATATTTCGAGTTAAAATTTCGCATTAAAATAATCGTCATAATCGCAAAACACGTTTTCGGTTACAATTTTTTGTTTAAGCTGTTTGTGTCTTAAATCCTTTAGGTGATCAGGTGCATAGTTATAAACCTTACAACCCGTGTAAAATACTTTTGTATACTACTATATATAAGCACTGATTAGTGTAAATATATTGTTAATTTTGGAAATATCTCTACCGGTTTGTTTCCCTAAGATACAAAACACTGCGGAGGCACGACTTTTGCAGTAAAGGAATTCTCGAGTTTTCCACCGATATCCTTCAAAAGATGCAATATCAAAACGGTAACGAATATCAGACATTTTCTGTCTCTAATCTTATACGCAATGTATAGTTAAAAAAAGAAATTTTGGACATCAAGTAATTAACACGGTGTTTTCAATTTAGTTGTGTATCTAACTGCAGCTCAGGAAATTTTACATTACTCTTCATAGTCAATTCATCTTCCTCTTAAAGCTTCCACTAATGTCCCCCAAAAAATAATGTAATATAGAAAACGGGAATGAACATAAGCGTAATATGCTACTTTAGACATTTGAACATTTTCTGTATCTGATGTTATAAGCAATGTATAGCTAAAAGAATAAATTTTCAATGACAAGTAATCAACATTATCTTTCCAGTTTCGTTGTGAATCTAACTGCAGGCCAAAAAACTCTACGTTATTTTTATTATCAATTCAAATTCTTTGTATTTAATTTTCCTCGCTGTTTTCTTTAAGACAGAAAATTCCTCTGTGCATGTTTTTCCAGTATTTATGTCAGTTTGATATTCAACTGCAGAAACAATCAATGAAATTAATGATATTGTTTTGTATGATCAATAAACTGACATTGTTACCATATAAACTAAACGCGTACATCATATTGTACATCTAGAATTGGCAAGTACGGTGAATCATTATAAATGACATAATGATATTTCAGCATTGTTTGCCCAAACGAGTTGATACTGAAAGAGAATACTTTGAATAGTAAACATTAGCTTCATTTCGAGACTCGCTTTCAGTCAAATCATCGTATTTACAATTTTAGTATAGCTAATTTCTTTTTTTTTCTATAGTTATCATTTATAATGTGATGCATTTGTATTGATTTGATTTTTAGATTGCTAAAATTAATATTTGTATAGTAATAATATGCATTCATTAGCAAACGAGTATTAGATCTAAATATAGAATATTTGCAAGGCATCAGTCCTCGCCGTTAGCTGATGAAAACTGCTCCCTACCCGGCAGAAATTCCCTTTTTTGTGAATAATATTCAGCAACATACAGTGAGAAATGAAGATGGAATACCATACAATATCAGCGTATTCCACCTTACATATAACGCAAATAAAATAGAGAGACTTGGAAAGTCTAGTATGTATTTTGAGGTGCACATAAGAAAACCAAGAGATTTGCATGAAGAGCAGCCCAATATGAAGTCTAAACGAAAATTGGGAATTGAACAATCATTAACGGTATAAATTTCAGAATATATTTTATTTATTTATAATCATGAAAAGGTAAAATGGGATAATTCTCTTATAATAAAATGTCTTGAAAAGGGTAAATAAAAATGGACTCAGATAAGAACCCTACAGCACAAACGGCATGACAACGAACATATTAAAGTGGAAAACATTGCAACGCAAATGAGAATGATTTTCCAAATAAGACTTTACAAGTGCAAGTTACATGCAAGCTGTTTACTTTAAACAATAAACTAATAGTAAAAAATGGCGATCAAACAAATTGGTTACGCTAATGTGGTTCTTAGCATGTATTGCTCGATTATGACGTGTATCTAGTAATTTATTGAATGAAGTGTCTATACTTATGTGAACTACGGGTATAATACTAGATATGGCTTAATCTTTCGATGGAAATTTTAAGTGTCCACAATGTGTTTAATCGAAGTAAAATATATCTGCGCGAATAGATTTTTAGAACGAAAAAAAAGTTCCGCAGGTTTTTACGACAGGTGTTAATTGTGGTACAATCTTCTTGTGATACCATAGTTACCATCAATGTTACACTGTTCATACTGCTAGCTTCTTCTGGATCAGTTTGATAGAAGATTCAGAAGAATCCAGCAGTAGGAGCAGCGAAATGTCGATGGAAGCTACGACAGCAGGGCGAAATCAGTGATTTAGAGTGAACCCGATGCACGCTATTGTGTCATTGCCCATAATTTGTCCGGGAAGGATCTCAATGTGGAGGTGATGGCATAATGGTATGAGTTAGGATAAGTGCTGGAAGGCACACTGATCTTTACTCCTTAGTAAAAATAGATGACTCATTCTTCTTCTGCGCGCAACAATGGAAGAAGAATTAGTTTTTATAAACGATAATGCTCGTACCTATAGAGCAAACATTATGAACAATTGGATCAATGATATTGGTATAGAGAGAATAAATGGAACGATTAGCCGACTCCATAGATGGTAGTTCGATAGAACCCGCTTAATTCAGTCATATTTCTGTCGGAGAATAATAAGATATGATTTCTTAGGAAATATTCAACATGTTATTCATGCTATTCGTGAAGATCATACACATTATTAATTTCTACACTTTGTAAGAATTATTGCCAATAAAGTTTCCATAAAATGGAATCTTTCTCTAATTTTCCTACATTAAAGATACAAAATTTTATACTCTCCCTACAAAATGACATTATGCGTATCCAAACAAATAAAATACAATAAAGTGTTCAGGTACATGTTCGCAAATATGCTAATGCCAAATAAGATGTTAAATCCCCTTTTCTAATTTATTATAATTTTTATAAAATATCGGTTTATAATAGTTTGGAGCAATGTAATATATTGATATATTAGTTCCTTCTATTCATACACAAGTAATTTGAAACAAATGATCCAGCTATGTCAAGAAAATATTTTACTTTGAATTAATGTCCATAAAGAACAACATTAACTACGAAGTAGATCGCACTGAAACAAGAACAATGAAAACTAATGGCTTTACAAATTACTTGAAGAATGAATATGGTATTTAGATATGATTTATTATCATGTAATTCCATATACATCTAAGTAAGTAGCTTTAAAATAGTTTTTGCCATACAATTAATATTCTCTACATCAGCGTGTTATATAATTTATGTTAAATTTCTTCTTGTTTGCTCTTCGAATTTGAAAAGCAAGTGCTGGAGTATATAAATAATCTTAGTTATAATGTCTAGTATTCTAAAAAAGGGATATGTGCTGAGCACATCAAGGGATGAATATATTTCCATATCAATACACTTCTTTTTAACATTCTTTAAAGCTTAACTTCCAAATTCACAAGTAGATCTTTTATAAATTAATTCGTTTTAAGTATTCACGTATACAGAGAAAAATAACTTTTCAAAAATGTCGTTCTGTATTTGAAAGAATATCATAAATTGCTGAAGTATATTGTACTCTCACAGAGAGGAAACATAAAGTAACCTATTTCTCAGCGCCGCTTTCTTTCCATGACGATAAAAATGTTTTACTAATACACGTTTTTTATAAACTTTGTTCACAGAAACTCTACTTGAATGCACTGCTCCATACACAATAACTACGAGACCATCAAATAAAAGGAATTCTGCAACGCAGATGCCTGTCAAACCATACCACGTTACGTGGGCCCCCATCCTACAATCCAGAAATTGTGCCACACAAACCCCGCCCTCGCACAAAGAAAGCTCCGTCTGAGCCCAGGCCCGGCATCGGGACCAATACCACCTGTGATACTTGTGAATATCTAATATTTTTAAGCAACATTATCTACTACTGTTATACTGTTATTATTTCATTGTGAATAAAATATCATTATATGTATACAATTGTTTTAACAGTTGTACAAAGATAATCCGTACCTTTGCTAAGTATTTTTTATGTACAATTGCGAAATTTTAATGATCTTTTCAAATTATTTGTTTATAAATACAGAAAAATTGAGTTAAATATGTATTTTAATGCTTGACTGAACAAAATATAACTGAAATCATAACTTCCATCCCACTACTATATTTTAAATACAACGATTACTACTGAGCTAAATTAGTTTCTGGGTAACTATATTTGCTTACAAATTTGTAAAAGTGAATTCGATTTTGAAAATATGAAAATAGGATTTCTAATCCTTTCAAGTAATGTGTTTTATATAGTAAGTAAGCTTCATAACTTTTAAGAATTCTTTGGTAGTGTTTACCTTATTGAACAATGAAACGGTTTTACTGATTTACCAGAAGGATCAGCAATTTTAAATTATTTTACTCTAACGGAGTTCGAAGGTAGATAATGCCATTAGAAAATTTTGTATCAATAATATTTAAGTCTCAAAACATGAAAGATATCTAAAGTGTGTCCTATTCTTGAAAACACTTCGCCTTCTGATATTAAGAAATACGAACCGCTTTCACTTTTATCGAACTTTGCTAAGATGTTTGAAAAAGCTATTTATTCACGAGCCTACCTTGCAGTTAGATGTTATATATTACCACTTAGGCATGGTTTTATTGAGAAAACATCCATAGTATCTAATTTAATCTACTTCTCACAATTTACTGCTAATGTTCAAAATTGCCAGACATATCAATAGCCTTTGATCGAGTAGATCATAATATATTGATAGATAAATTAAGAGTCTTCGTTTTTTCTGAATCGCTAAAATTTTTTCGGACATATCTTTTGAACAAACCAAAGAATGTTACATACACTGGGTTCTTTCACGCATCTTTTATGAATACTCAGGAGTTCCTCAAAGATCTAATACAGGTCCAGTCTTGCTTTTGCTAATTGTTGTTGATCTTCTTGACTCATTCCGTTATTATTATTGTCTTTTCTGATGATTTTAAAATTTTTACAACTATCGAATTTATAAACGACCGTGCTCAACTTCATAACCAAATTGGTAAAATCGAATTGTGGTGTAAAGCTAACAAGCTCGAGATGAACGTAAATGAATGTAACATTATCAATTTCATCACGAAATTGCACTCGATTTCATACATTTACGCATACGGTACAATTTAATTAAGGTTCTGGGAGTACGTTCTGACAGTAAATTTATTTTTGTTAAACATATTAAATCTGTTACAATGTATTATTATATATATTATTATTAATTCATCAACATTACTACACTACGAGGGTGATCCCAGAACTACCCGTCTCAACAAAGTAAACACAAACATTTTGGAAAGAAATATATTTATTTTTCAAAAAAATCTCCTTTCAGTTTTATGCACTTGTCACAGCGATGTTCAATAAGCTCGATGTCTTTTTTATAATAAGAACTGCCTTGCTCTTCAAAATAGCCATTAACTGCCGACATCACTTCTTCATCGTTGGAAAATCTTTGACCACTGAGCCATTTTTTCAAGTTTGGGAAAAGAAAATAGTCAGAGGAGGCTAAATCTGGCGAATAGAGTGCATGAGATAGTAAGTTAAACTTTAATTCATTAATTTTGCCCATTGCAATAACGGATTTGTAAACTTGTGCATTATCTTGACGAAACAACACTCCCTTCTTAGCCAAATGCGGCCGTTTTGCTTGATTTCTTCGCTCAAACGTTGCAATAAGTTCACATAATACTCGCCGTTGATAGTTTTTCCTTTTTCAAAATAGTCAATGAAAATTATTCCACGCGCATCCCAAAAAAACCGATGCCATGACCTTGCCTGCAAATGAAACGGTCTTCGCCTTCTTTGGAGTCGGTTCTTTCTTTTGAGTCCTTAGTTTTGATTGTTCTTTTGTCTCGGGTGTGAAGTGATGGACCCATGTTTCATTCGTGGTTATTAAACGACGCGAAAATTCTGCTTTGTTGCTGTGAAACTTCGCTAAACACTCAATTGTAACATCTTCACGACACTGGTTTTGCTCGAGTGTGAGCAAACGCGGCACCCACCTTGCGCACATCTTTCTTATGTCTAAATTTTCAGATAATATGCGATGCATCGCACTTTTTGAAATGCCTATGTATGCTAACTGACGCACATTCAGTCGAGGATCATCCAGTACCGCTTTATGGATTTTCTTCACCATTTCTGGAGTCGTCATCTCATTTGGTCGACCACAGCGATACTAGTCTTGGCAGCAAGTACGGCCTCGTTCATACTCTACTACCCAATACTTCACTGTTGTAAACGAAGGAGCATACTCACCCAGAGTAGAATCTAGTTCAGCTTTTACATTGGTTGGGTTGAGGCCTTTCAAATAAAAGTAGTGTATCACGTAACGGTGACCAATTTTATCCATTTTTACAAATTCACTGAAAACGTTCACTATTGATGGCCGCCAAACAAATACAAAACAACGTGGCGTCTTCAAACTTGAAGCATATGCTTTATAGATTGTATGCTTTCTAATTCAGCGATATATTTCAAACAACTGCCGCCATCTCTAGGTCAGGCCGGCTACTTATGGGACCACCCTCGTAAAAATATTATATTATTCTTACGCTGGATCTACATTGGAGTACGCTATTTTAATTTGGTATCCATATTATGAAGTCTATAAAATAAGTCTGCAGAAAATCCAACATCAATTTCAGTATTTTAAAACTGAGAACACATTACTGCGCATGTATCCATGGAGAAAAGATTTAAACTAAACAATATTAAATGTTTGTATAACCTAATGAATAATAACCTTCCTTGATATCGCTTTTTCATGTCCTTTATATCTTGGTGAAATCTTTCACCTTGTTCCTCGCTGATAGCATGAAGGTTTTCTGGAAAGTATTCTAGATGTAGGAGAAAATGTACTTTTAGGCTACAACATAACTACCACAAATGTAGCAGAAACAATCAGGTGAAGTAACACATGTTCTAGAAGCCATCGTATATTATAATTTACGTTGTCGATTATAATTAGCATCACAAAATATAATATGAAACACTTACTACTTCAACAAAACTCAGAAAACACATGTTTAGAATACAGCATCAAGAGACAGTGTATGAAAAAGGCAAACAAAGGTTTGACAGCTACTCAAAGCTGCCACTCTAACAAATTAATATTTGCCACTGCCAATCTAAGCCTAATTTTAATTATTAACACTGTAATGCTTAATTGCCTAAAATGCCTAATTGTCGAAAATTTCTAGTGAAATTCGTTACTAAACTATGCGCGGTGGAATCTATAAGTAACATACTGAGGAAATACGCTTTGGAAAATTTTTTACTAAGTTGCATAATATATTTATGGAAAAACTTTTTATAGTGTAATACAACTACGAAATAAAATATTTATAACACTGGTTTGTTGAGAAATATTCTAACACATACAAAGACGCCTATAAGCTTAAAAATCTGGATGAATGTTTTTTTTTGCATGCTGAATAGCGATTTGCAAAGAAAGCTCTTATATCTACTAACCGTGCTTATACAAGCATGGGTTTTTAGAAATTAGGGCGTGAATTTATATTTACAAGAGATTATAAAAAATTATACCGTAGAAATCTTAACTATATATACGTAATTGTAATTATATATAATTTTAATAAAATATTTCTATCTTGTACAATAGATATATTGAACTGAATGATATACCAAGTGCTCTTTCGGTTATAATCTTCTTTTTAATGTAATGATTGATTTTTATTCACTCTTATTTGTTATACCGAATTGATCTACTCAAAGGACTCTCGCTCTTCTGGATTCTACGGCTTCAATTACACATAATACCAACTTCAATGAGGTAGCATTAATTTAAAATATGTATTATGTCACGCCGAAATATCTTGATAAATTTGGATATCACGTTTTCATTTTAGAAACATATAAAGAAAGTTTTTGCAACAGACAGTCTTATCCAGATAACCAAGAAATCCCATCATCGAGAATATGAGTATGTTCAAAAAGCACAATTTAGAAAAATAAAAATTAGATAATAGAATGTAGAATCAGAAAATATAAAACGTGCGTCAGATATATGACAACATACACGGCAACGACAAAAGCGGACATAACAACGAAACGGCTCTTACAAACAATAGAATTGACAACTTTAAAAGCTGACACTAGAAATAAGTGTCGTGTGATGAGTAACATAACGCAGAAGATAGTAGAATGAACCCGTGGAATGGAACAAAAATAGGACGAATTGTAAAGCCACATAGACGGGCGTCGACCATATACGAGATGGAGCAATAGCACAGTCAGTATCCCATAACCAAGAACAAGATGGTACCGACGATTATCGAGCATTGCTTAAACACCCTTAAAGAAGCCCCAACATCAACGTTCAAATCAAAAAGAAGAATGCATCAGTTAAAAATCACCTATAAAAGAAACGGCGTAATAAATAGATGTCCGATAAATAAATACCTTGCAACTGACTTCGACCAGTGAACATAATAGTCACCAAGAAAAAATATTTACTTAAAAGATCTACTAATAAATTGAACAAAAATGTTGATAGATTTGAGATGTGGAATTATTTACTATATACGAGGATGATTTTATGGGATGTGCGACTTCATAACATGAACAACTTAAGACATTAAATTTTTCAATATATTTCCCTTCAGCGGCATTTTGAGGATGTTGAAAAAAAGCTTGAGTTTTTGAATAAGCTACCATATACTATAAAGGCAGCACCATATCTATCTTTATTCAAAAATGCAATTTTTTCAATGTAAATGTAGTAAGTTGTAATTTCTTGAAATTTTTGATTAAATCGATGATGCTTACAATTCTGGAAAAATTGATAATCTATTACATAACCACGAGGCGACATGGAATGGACTACAACGAGATGGTATTCCGTTCCGCCCCCCACATTTTCTGTTATGATAAAACTATTTTTACGATTCTAGATGAAAAATTATGCAAGGAAAATTGATAGACAACAATGGGATGTAGATTCAGTGAAATTGGCAATGCAGGCTGTTATTTCACGTGAAATGGCTTTTGAAAGGCGTTTCGACAGTTTATTGTACGGAAATCTTCTTTGGAAGGATATTTAAAAAAGAAAAGAATAGATGCTGATTACAAAATAGATAAGTGAGAGGGAGAATATAAAATTAAAATAGTCACTCCTGAACATGAGACTGCATTGGTAGTGACATCCATCGAGAGGAGGCTTTTTTGTCTTAAATGAAATGAGACCATTAGCCTACAAGTTAGCCGAACGAAACAGCCTAGGCCGCAGATTTAACATCGATATGGTAGGTCAAGATTCAGTTAAAGAATCGCTTGCAAGTCATCGTACAATGAGCATTCGAACCCCAGAAAATACATCAGATGCAAGAGCAATAGGATTTAATAAAATAATTGTTTCGCAATTTCTTTCTGTGCTTACAAAATATTAATAAGTACAAACTTACGTCTGAAAAGATACTTACCTGCAACAAGAGTAGCATTTCAGCAAGTGCCAGTCCAAAATCATAGTAGTAAGAACTGATATCAGTCGAACAAGGTCAAATGATCACTGCAGTTGTATGCATATCTGTAACAGAATCTTTTATGTCTCCCATGCTTATATTTCAAATGAAGAAGAAGAAACAAGAATTTGAACTTGAATTACCTCGAAGGAGTTGGATCGAGGTCACTTTGTAGGCTGGTTGACCACGGCATTGTTCATTGCGAAAAATTTATAGAATTTCTTAGAGCAACGAAAGAATATCCCGTTCTGCCCATTCTAGACATTTATTCGACTCACACAAAAGCTTCCAACTGATCGAATTGGCCAGGTAAAATGGAGTAATATCGCTTGGTTTACCATCTCCTACCTCTCATAGTATCCAAACCCTGGACGTGACATTTATTAAACCCCTAAGTCTTTACTAAAGAGATAACATCAGAAAATGGCTTAGGTGTAATCCAGAAAATGTTGTTATCTTTTCCGGGTGTCTTCACTTTTTGGAGAAGCATTTCTACACGTGATTACAATGAAAAATGCAATCAACGGTTTTAAGAAAACAGGAATTTGGCCGCCTGATTCTTATGTGTTCTCAGATGCATCTATCTGCAGCTACCACTGACTTATAATCGAAGCGAAGCCTGACCTGGATGACTGCCCATTAAATGCGACTGAATCTATCGCCAAGAAAACCAAAACAAACAAAGATTTAACCATCTGCTAGACCTTGTTCCTCAGAACTTAATATAATAATACTTCATCACCTGAGGTTTTATTATGAATTCTACTGATTACACAAAACGTGAAGAAGACTGGATGAAGAAGGTGAAAAACTGCTGTTTTGGTCAAATCCACCTAAAGAATACTAAAGTAAAGAAAGAAAAACAAGATATCGAAGAAAAGAAACCAAAGAAGATACTATTAGAAGTTATTTAACACCTACATTAACGAAAGAGGTGAAAGAAAAACGAGAAAGGTGAAAAAATGTACAAAGAAAATTATAGAAACTAAAAAGATTACCGAAAATAGTGAGAGCGAAGAAAGTGATGATGTCTTTATTATGATTACTTTTATTTAACATCGCACGAAGGCTGGGTGTCATGCTACATTTATTTTCAGTGGGCGCATAATTCTTTCAATAGATTTGACACTGAAGAAAAGGTAGTAGTTTTTGTATGTGAATGGTGTGAATAGTTTCTAGTTTTTAAAATAACTTCTTGCTACTTTCTGTATTCGTTTTTCGTTCAAATTTACCTTTGTAAACTACATAAAATTTTGAAAAATGTATTGAAAGATAACCTTAATTAATTATACATAATTAATTTTTAAGAACGTATCCCATTTCTCCCCGAATTCTACTACATAGAAGCAAAATTATGTCTATTACCACGCGACTTACAAGTCATTGTGTGCCTCTCTTCCATAACTACTTTTCATTCGTGTTTGCGCATTTTCACTGACATTGTTAAATTTACTAAGCTCTAATTTAGTATTGATTATAAGTCTCATTCTTTTCAATTTTATTGAAAACTATTAACTTCCTGTTTCATTACATATTATTTTCTTCAGTTGTTTTGTTTTTATTAATTTATATAACTAAGAAGTTACTGTACAACAAAGCCATTCCTAAAAATAATTTGCGTTTATTAAGAATCGGTTTCAACGAAATTGATCATAATGAAATATAATGAACAACAATGCACTAATTAAATATTCTACACGCAAACAGTTGCTAATATTGTGGTTTTCGGTATTTAAGAAATGACATACACTTCGTGATTTATTATAATAATTATTTTCATGACGTCATCGTGAAATGGAAAATATTACCGAACATACTAAGATTTTATGATTTCCAGGCAAAGTAAATCCCGAACATACTGCTATTTAAATGACCATCAAATAAATGATTTTGGAATTTTATGAAAATTTTCCGTCATTATGAAATGAAAAATATTAATTGATGAATATATATATATATTTACATATATATATATATATATATATATATGTATATGGGTATGTCAGTGTGTATTATATTATATTATTATATACTTTATTTACGAATGCACATATTACGAGGAAAATGTGCAAAAAATCAACGAATAAGACAATTGCATTATTCAATTTCTAAGAGCAAGGCAGTTAAGTTCTATTACTTATAATAATTCTATATGTAAATGATGTTTTCTCTAGATATATAAAAATGTTATACACATTTTTATCATTTACAATTCAATGCATTACTAATATATTAATAATAAGCACCACAAATACAGTAAAAGACCGATTAGGTATTAGGAGTATATTGAGAGCCAATAATAGGAGAGAAAGAACTATTCTAGCAGAAAGGAAACATTAAAAAAATATGCTTTACATTCTAGGCCTTTCGAGCGATTTAAATTAAATTTAGTGTAGGCATCTGTCTCTCTTTTCATCAGAACACGTCAAGAGGTAACACCGTAGAAGTCGGATGACTTGAATTTCTATAACCACATACATTTAAACTGCAGAAAGATATCGTGCAGTTATTTTGAATTGATTCAATATTCAGTTATGGTGCATAATGATGAATTAACTAAAAAATATTTCAGAAAAAACCAAAGCAACATCTCGTGTTGCTCAGGCTTCTTTAGAATTCTTAAAGGAATTTTATAGTGGTTCGTATTATAAGCCAATGACTGTGACCTTCCTGCTAAACGAATTTGAACCCTCGAAACTATTATTCATTTAATCTATTAAAAAATAATATTTACAAAAATCGACATTATAGTCTTGAAGATTCGTTCCAAGTCATTCAAAACGAGACAAACAGCTACAGAAGGAAGGAAAATAGGGAGAACACAGACTCGCATCTTTAATCAAATACAACACTAGTAGAGTTACATTTATTCTTAATCACAGACACTAAGTCTACACATCAACATTAGTCGACGTAGACGCCCCTTTAGCACACACGAAGGAGCGGTTTGAGGTATCTGAAATTCGGAGCTAGCTCGATTTGTAGACTATAATAGATTTCGCTTCAACAATATGGATTCCCTACACTTGTTATTCGGAAATTCATTTTCGGCCTAGCCTTTACTCTTTATATTACCCACACCCTCTAAACTATCAAAACCACCATTGTATGTTTCTCAAAGAAGGCGGTATAATGTCGAATCGCCTTCGAAAAACAAGCTGCATCGTCACAACTGAATTTGTTTTCGCGAATTCAAGGACCCAGGAAGACTTTTATTGTCGATTTGTAATTTCGTATTTAACAAACAACTGGGTGATGCTATGAAGTCAACGTATAACAGTGCCCGTGTGGTAGCCGTTCGAAACTTAGAAACCACGTCCTTGAAATAGTCAGTGACTAGTTCTATGCCAATACTCTAGAATCCCAAACATTTCATCATCAAATCAGGTCGTTCTTTCAGAGACAGCCTGTATTATAAGATGTTGAAGATAAGTTTAAAAAGTTATATACATAGTGTGTACATCTATATTGTGATTCATTGATTGGGATATTTCAACAATTTTGTTATTAATTTCTTAACATATTGTTAATTATAATTACAAATATGATTATTTTATTACCAATTCTTAGAATTGCTAATAATGAAATTATTATTGCTTTAATTTCCTATGATTTAAAAATAATTTCTGTTGAATACAACTAGGTAATTTCTAAAGTAATGGATATCCCCGATATATGAGTTTCAGTAAAGAATTCTATTTCGAAGAAATAATGAAGTAAAATATGTACATATATAATTATTTATTTTTATTTTTTTCTGCAATAAATAATAAAGTAAGTTACAATTTGTATTTCTAATTACTTGTCCACACGTATACGTACAGTTGGTTCACGTTAGTGGTACAAAAGAAAGATTCTATAGTATATGTGCCACTTATTGGGCACTTCCCAACATCAACAGAAAACAGTCAAAACAATAACAACAAATCATATAAGCAAAAAATGTTCAACTTACTACTGAATTATTAATTACATTAAATAATTTACTTTACGGCAAAAAAATTACTGTGGTATATGGAAAGCAAAAAAATTAAATTTAAATTAAGAAAAAACCATTGGGACTAGATTAGAGATTAGTCGGTTTATTATTTAATTGTCAACTAGCAAATATAAACACTGAATAGGCCTTTAATTAATTAAATTGAAGCTAACAAATTTATGAAGGTAATGTTTGTATCTGGGCAATTACTAGAAGATAAATTAGAGTTTTCGACAACATCAGTGTTATTAAATATTTAATAAGTAATTCTTAAACAAGCTTCGGTATATCAACCAAGCTTTTAATAAATTTACGGTTGTGGGTGTGCCAAATTTAATTAACTAGTTGAAGCAATTAATTCTATAAAATGTAAGAAAAAATATTTATATAAATACCTTCAGTTAACTAGCTCGCCCTTAATTTAGACTAGGGTTCAAATGTCACAAACCAGGATCTAAACGCTCTTAAATGATCCCGTAATTAGACTAAATAGTAGCATATAAACTATAAAGTTAATTCCACAATCTTATGGATCAGAAGAGATTAACAATAAACTATGTAAATAATAACTAAGATCGTCTTTGATTCTGGCTTTATTTCAATTCCTGTGTCTCAGATCGTAAGCAAGATACCAAATGGCTTTTTTAAACCATAAGACTGCAGTTTGTCTTTTAAAACAGATGAACACGGGACCTACATACACACATTAATTCAGTCCGTTGGGTAATTAATAAACTACCAAAGATAGGGAAGGGAAAAACCCCGCGGTTGGTTCTGAGAGTTAACTACTGAAACTGAGATTGTCCTTCTAGCAAGATGCCAATATTTAATCCAATGTGAACTTTTCAACCACCTGTTGAGGTTCATCGACTTATCTGATCAGTCCCATTCTATGTCGACAAATTAATCGATCGGAATAGTCTTTCTCAACGGAATCGTTGCTAGTATGTAGTAACTACTCTAAATATGCACAATTAATATTCACCGTTGAATTATTAATGGCCTGAACGACGGTAGACTTCTTAATGGTCCACATAAATAATCGACAGAGAGGACGAAAGTACCGCCGCTATTGTTTTTAAGCAGTTCGATTTGTGACGTGTCCAGGAAAAATAACACACAGAAAGAAGCAAAGTACTAACTTATTATTATGGAAATTAATTGCAAAACATTGGGAATAACTACTAATATATATTATGATGATAAATATTCATATCTATTAATAAAAATAGAATTTAAATCATTGGACAGACCTATAACTGATAGATATTATTGATAATAAACTTAACAAAGAATAATAAAATGAAAATTGATCTAATAATCATTCTCAAAATTTTGCAATTTCACGTTATACAGTGGTATGCGCAAAATATGAACACAAATTAATATTGTACGTGTAACATGGCATCCGTAAAACAAGCGAGCGTGGTTACCGAATTATCGGAGAACATTAGCCAAGTTAATATTCTTAAAAGTGCAGAGAAAAGACCAGTCAATCCTAGCCATACCGTTGTAGAGCCCAGGCAAGTTAGTGTTCCTAGAATGAAATCTTGGGTTATTGTTGGATGGATAATTGATAAACTATCCAGTTAACAGCTCTAGCGATAGGAAAAGAGTAGGGTGAAAACTATCTTCAGAAACCAAGGGATCCGAGTCACGAAAGTACCAGATCAAGAGGTCTTCTTTCAGAGTTAGTCACACCATTAGATTGCCGTAGACTCAAGCAGTTCATAAAACTTTGTAGAGCACTAAACTTACGATCTCTAACACCATCAGGATTTCTAAACTTAGGGCAGTTAAAATCACCGCAGATAACCAGGTTTTTGTCCAATAATTCTAAAGCTAGTGTTCAAAAAAGGTTTGAAAAACATCAAGAGTAATATCAGATGGTATACTATATACAATACAATATAATAAATAGTAACAGAACCATGAATACAATTACGTATAGCGATATTAATTGAAGGAGTCACCTCTAAGACTGCATAAACACTAATGAAGCACACGATGCGTTACGAAGCAAAGCAATTAACACACAACCACAAGTAGATTTTCCCACAGCATTAAGACCGCGATCCTTCCTACATACAGTAAAAGAAGAGTCAGGTATTTCATTGTCATTAATATCAGGAGTCAGCCAGGTCTTGGTAAGTCAGACTACATCAGCATCATTACTAAAACTATTAGAATATATTTTGCCAAGTTTCATTCATATAACTAAATTACTTTTTCTCGTCTCACGCTCGGCAACCTCGTTGGTTACACCTTCCATAAACTGCGAATCCAACCCCGAAGCCGCCGATGAACCAGAACCCGTAGAAGCTTTCGGTTCCTTAAGCTTTTAGACCTTGCTCTGCAATGCTTTCACTAGCGATACGAGTTCGCGCATCTTACTGAGCTGAACATTGAAATCTGAACATGACGATCAGTGGTATAACAGTCTACGGATTTTACACTTTAAACATTGTATCTCAACCCTAAAGACACCACTGTAACTGGTATGAACAAGACTCTTACACAGATCACATGAAATTTCTTTATCTGGCACCAACTCCACGCTACAGCTACTACAGCGGGAACTCATGACTGCTAAAGAGATGTGACTAACAACACATACCACAACAAGACCGCGGAAAGTGAAGGAATAAAGTCAGCAACAGAATACAAATCAATTTGGATTGATCCTTGTATATACAAAACAGAAGAATAGCAAGAAAAATAACAAAAATAAAAAGAGTGCAAAAAGAAACAACGACAAAAAGTTTCATAACGTATAACGTAACCACATGCAATGTCACAAATCCTCTGTCAATTACGTCTCTATTATCCGATACATAGACATCAGAGTCGCAGCAGTAGATGGTATGCAAAGACCTTCACAATGATATACAGCAATACATTTAATTTTAGGTAATACCGGTAGTATAATCTCAAAACGAAGAAGAGCAACTGTATTCACTTCACACAACTTATAAAGTAATGTTTTGGTACTCAAAAGGAATTTTGCTGATCGAATACATGAAAAAAAGTGAAATCATACACTCAGCGTTTTACGCAACTATTTTAGATAATGTAAGGTAAGCAATTAAAAAAGAAAAGCGGAGTAAACTGATAGTCAGTATATTGATTCTTCACGCCAAAGCGCATTTCCATGACTATTGAGCGAGATTGTGCTTTCGAAAGAATCAACCTCCCAACATATTCCTTAATTTGAAAAAAGTTCTTCATGAAAATCGATTTTTGGACGACGAAGACCTCAAAGTTGCATTAAATTCACATTTTTCAGACAAGGAGGAATGTTATTATTTACAAGATATTAGAAAATATATTGAACTCTCCTCGTACATATAAAACTCTATACATTTAGCACCTTAAGTACCATCCTTCTGACATGGTTCTTACGAAACGATTCCAGTTTTCACAAAAAAATTGCACCTGTTTATTTATGCACATAGCATATCGAAGGAGTCGACCTTGATATGTGTACATGTATGTAAAATATTCATTCATTTAGTCCATAATTAATATACATCATGATTTATTAACTATAGAATACGACTTTTTTATTATTAATATCAAAGAAGAGAGCGAAATTACGCATTTCTTTTAGACAATACTATAATTACGTCAAAAAGATTTCTAAACGTGGAAGTAAGACTTGTCAGTCGATTTTTATGTTTATATTTAATTTTTGTGGCTGGATTTTTGTTGAAAACAATAAGTTTTCTCTACTTTTCGTGCAACAAATACATTCACTGAACTATATTTTCAAGAATAGAAGATTAAAAATATCTGGCTGCCAATAAAATTATAGATAGTGTTAGCACTCCTGCAAAATAGAATAAGGAGATAAATAATATAAATAAGAATTTAAAATAGGGTTATTACACAGTTGATACTACGCGCATATCTAAAATATGCATATCCAATTAATGAATATAGAAGATTTAAGATACCAGTTTCCATTTTCTCTTGTGTAGCAGTGGTCAAGTGTACGGAATTGTCAAAATTTAGAATTTCGAGTTCTCATGCTATACACTGCATTGTCTATAAAAAATTGGGACACATACATCTGCTAGGTAAACTTATATATACTGGAGTGAATAAATCTAATCAGACTCTCAACCGAAATCAAAGAGAAAGAAATTACTCAATATAAACAATTTAGGTTCACAGCAACACACTCCACCACTTGCCAAATCGATTTATTATTTACATTACCGACAACTATCATATATCTATTATAGCACAAGCACTCTTTTCGGATGCGAAAGAGGATTTTGATTGTATCTAGTATAACGGTCTTACATATAAGCCATTTTTATACAATATATTCCCTAGATCAAATTTTACAAATCTTCCTAAAAATACCGCAACTTTCCAGAATAGTTCTCCCGTTCCGGACCATATCGGCAAAGAGCGCCTCAAGGTTGTCTTGTCTTTGGTATTATGAGTATATTTCTTTACGATTAGTCAAAATATTCGCTAGATGAGCAATTAATATTATGCATCTACGACACTGTAATCTTTACATGTGCGCTAAAATTCATCTTCTCTGTAATGTAACAAAATTGTAGAAAACTGCTGACGGCTCAGAAAACTAGTTCCCCGTATAAAATGTCAAAATAAATCCCAATCAAACTACAGCTAAATGCTTTAACAAGCGTCCTAAACACCAAAAAATTTCTAATCTCCAGATATTCAATATCGACATTCACTGGCAGCACACATATAAATCCTTTGGGGTTATGCTGAACCCCAGCTTAACTTAGTATTATCACTATAGCGGCATTGATGGAACTTTATCCACTCCTGCACCACCAAAACAAACTAACAACTTCGATTGTGTCTATTGATATACAAAACTACATTCACCCCCGATAACTGTGCATAACTCCGATGTGAGGTCCCGCAGTTAAATATATTCCATAAGTCCAAATACTACAGAATAAGAGTAAGTTACTTAGCACCACGTCAGTCTATTAATTGTACAAATAAATAAAAACTAAAGATCACATTCGATATTACTTTAAATACCGCCAAATTCTCAATCGATGAGCTTCATCAATCTCATTTGGATCACATTACAATAGTTTCATGAGAAATTGCCTAAACTGACCATATTTAACAATTCAATGAAAGCAAAAGAGTGGAGAACAGAGTTCTATTTTTCAAAAGAAGAAGTCAAGATAAATTCGTAAAGAAAAGAGTTTAGAGAAAAACAGGCCTAATCGAGGGTACCCGTAGTGACCGTAGACGAACTTCTAAAACACTTGGTTATCCATATATCGGCTCAAATGAACAATTAATTCAAGTTAGGAACAATCTCTTTGTTTTCTCTTTCCTTATTATATTAATTTTAGCAGTGCGAAACGTTTAATAATGTACACATAAATCTGTCCCATTTTTCAAATTAAAAAAGTGATATTAATTTAAAATACTATAATATTTTGTTCTGTAAACCGCTTCTCCTGAAAAACCATCTTATTTTCTCAAAATTTTGAAATTTCTGGCAATTGTAATTCATTAAATAAAAGATATTCAAACAAATTAAACCTATATAAATCAACGGACGTAAGCAATTACCTATTTTAATATTATGAAAAACATATGTATATCGCTTTGACGTTAAGAATAAGATATTTGAATAAATTGAATTTATCAATTCTTATTTCCGGGAAACGTTTTTCAAGGCATCATATCGCCAATGTGGTGACGATTCATTTGATTTAAAATAGAGAAATCTCTTGGAGAACGTACTATTTAATGTCAACTGTCATGGAGTATCAACACGCGTTGCTTGTTTGCTTTGGTCTACTGACTGGTTGTTTCTTAAATATTTTCCATTGTAATGGTAAGTGTACATATATATCTCCATTTCTATAAAATGTAATTTAATTATAAATGACGAAATAAAATAGATAATTTGATTAAGGCGTTGCTTACTTATGTGTTGTACTCTATTTTTCTCACTAGTATTTTATTTGAAAAAATTAATTTACATAATGAATGACATATGTGTAGGTCTCTTCTGCTAGTTAAATATTTAAAATCTGCTAGTGTTGTTGTGACATGGAATATCAAGACGCATTGCTTGTTTGCTTTTGTCTACTGACTGGTTGTTTCACAAATATTTTCGATAGTAGTGGTAAGTGTACATATGTACATATTGGGTCTGGGAAAAAGTTCGTGGCGTTTTTCCCGATAGATGGCATTGGTTGCCGATAACTAAAGAACAACAAGTCACAGCGACACCACCGACGGCTCGTTTTTTAGATGACCTTCCGAACGTTAGTTTGAGCGTAGAAACATTGTAATCGGTGCAGTGGTTGGAAAGTTATTCGCACTTGAAAATGGAGAAGAATAATGAGAAATTTCGCTATATTCTGCAATATTATTATGATAAGGGGAAGAACGCTGCGCAGGCTTGTGATAAAATTTGTGCTGTGTACGGTGAAGGTACTTTATTGAAATCTGTTGCGCGGAAATGGTTCGCTCGCTTTCGTTCTGGAAATTTCAATGTGAAAGATGAGTCACGCTCCGGTCGTCCAATCACTGAAAAATCTGATGAAATTCTTGAAAAAGTCCAACAAGATAAGCATATCAGCAGTGTCGATATTGGCATGGAGCTAGGCATTGACCACAAAACTGTTTTGAACCATTTACACAAAGCTGGTTACAAAAAAAAGCTTGACGTATGGGTTCCTCATGAGTTGAGCGTGAAAAACATGATGGACCGAATTAACATCTGCGATGCGCTGCTGAAACGGAATGAAATTGAGCCGTTTCTGAAACGTTTAATAACCGGAGATGAAAAATGGATTACGTACGATAATCGGAAGCGTAAAAGATCGTGGATAAAGGATGGTGAGCCGTCACAAGCGTTCGCTAAGCCAACATTGACGCCAAAAAAAGTGATGCTGTGTGTATGGTGGGACTGGAGGGGAATCGTCCACTACGAGCTACTTCCAACTGGTCAGACGATTGATTCTCAACTCTACTGTGCACAACTAGAGAGATTACGCCAGGCGATTGAAAGAAAACGGCCCGAATTGATTAATAGGAAAGGTGTTGTGTTCCATCATGACAACGCCCGACCACACACTTCTTTGATGACCCGTCAAAAATTGAGAGAGTTTGGTTGGGAAGTTTTGATGCACCCACCTTACAGTTCGGATATAGCACCCTCTGACTATCATCTGTTTCGATCTCTGCAGAACTCTCTCAATGGAATTAAGTTGGTTTCAAAAGAAGCCTGTGAAAACTACTTGATTCAGTTTTTCGACCAGAAACCACAGAAGTTTTTCACCGATGGGATCATGGATCTACCAAAAAAATGGCGAAACATTGTCGATAATAATGGAGCATATTCGGTTTAAATGAATTCGTCCACGCGCCATGCGGGGACCAGTTGAATTTTACTGAAAAAACGCCACGAACTTTTTCCCAGACCCAATATTTACATTTCTGTAAAACGTAATTTAATTATAGTTGACGAAATAAAATAGATAATTCTCTTAAAACCTTATTTGCTTTATGTGTTGTACTCTATTTAGTTCACTAGTATTTTATTTGAAAAATTAAACTTAATGAATGCGATATGTGCAGGTCTTTTGCTAGTTAAATGTTTAAAATCTGCCAATGTTGTTTTATAAAGTTAAAGAAAAAAAATACTCACTATCTTATGAAGAAAATTTGCCGTAATGTTTAACATAGCTTGTGTTTTAGTATTAATTAAAGCAACAAAATAATGAAAGTAATTAGTCGGTCATATTAACAGTTTATTCAATTATCTAGCAATTTTTATTTATTTCATAATTTTATCAGATAAAGAAACTGTGAAAAAGAACATATACTAAAGTGTTTCGTTCTAAATTCTGCGATTATAAATTTAATTTTTAAACAAACGAGTTTTCAACTAGTGAGGCAATTCAAAGTTTTGTCTTCGTAACTAATATCATTGACAATATTTTTATATTTACTTAACTTACTAATTATGTGGTTTGTGGTTACATATATACATATGTATGTATCAAGATTTATGGTGTATAGTTAATGACAAGGCAAATTTTATCCTTTGTTACATACATAACTACGTAATCCGTTTTTTTCTAGCATTATAGTGGCGAAATATTGCTGTTATAGATAGTTGTTTTAAAAGAATCTACCGATTTCATATTTCAATATTTTGTTCAAAATGTCTGAAAATGACAAGTGTTCTGTTATGATGTTTTATCTCTTACAAGTTCTCAATGTATCCAACACCTCTGGCACGGACAATATCGAATCAATATGAGAATTCCTCTCGTACACGTACTGCCGTATCGCAATCTGCTACTTAGACTGCTGTTCTTATTCGATGTTAAAGATCATCTAGATTATTGGCTAATGGAAGAACATAAACTTGATCTTTTAGATTTCTTCGAAATCTAAGAATCTGACAGACCAAGCATAAAGAGTAAGTTCTCTTCCGACTAATTCATCGCTAGAATACTTCCTCATTAAAAAAGCTCAAACCAACAATCTGCTACTTTGATTGCTGTTGTTATTCGATGTTAAAGATCATCTAGATTATTGGCTAATCGAAGAACATAAACTTGATCTTTTAGATTTCTCAAGCATGAAGAGTTCTCTTCTGACTAATTCATCGCTGGAACACTTCCTCATTACAAAAGCTTAAACCAACAATACCAATAGATCGGCGCTCCATATTGATGAAAAGTCAATTGATCTGCATTTGTTTGTTGTAAAGGGAAACCTAATTTTGTAACATGTTGAGATAGGATTATTTTGTTACGATACTTTGTTCGAGGAAAATGGGCCATAAATCTTCTTCATAGAGACTGTATAGAAGAAGTTCAACTGTGACGGTTTACTGTGCCATTCAAGTGATATGTTACTTTATCACTGAAAATTAAACATAAGTCTTTCATCATACCCAGCATCAAAACACTATATTTAATCCATTTTCTCTTGTCGTCATTGGTGAGTTCTTAGTTAATTTATTTAAGATGTAAACGTTATGTGACTCGAAAATTTCTGCCATAGCGGTCTACTGAACTGAGTGCTGTTATTATTCGATATATGAAGTCATATAGGTTATTGGGTAATGAGAGCATATGAACTTGATTTTTCCATATCACTAGAAGCAAAAATCGCATCTAGTACCTAAAGCTTCCATCTGCTTCCTCTTGTCATCATTTCCTTTTAAATAAACATCCACTCTCTTTCATTTATCAGAACCGTCGTATGTTTCTTAGAGACGACGGTCTGATGTAGCATGGTCTTCGAAAAGTACTCAGCATCAACGCAAATAGTCTTTCGCTACTGACTTGTCATTTCGAGTATACGCAAGCAACTGAACGATGCTATGGAACAAACGCACCTACTACATCCGTATAATAGCCATTCCAAATTTAGACACCGCCTCTTTCGAATGGTCAGTAACTCTTTCTATGACAATGCTTGAAAACCAAATATTCCGTCATAAAATCGACTCATTCTTTTAGGATAATCTTATATATTTCATTCGCTGCCAATTTCTCTGCACTTTATTTAACGTTATTTTGCTTTTATTACTTTTATCATTTTAACATTTCAAATTCTATCATTCTATCATTATCGTTTGTTAAATACCTAAATAATTCTAAATATCTGCTCAACTTTGTCAAGTAACAGTATTATATACTTCTACATTATTTAAGTGTTCATAAAAGGGGTTTTCTAATAGCAATTCTGCAGCACTATTCTGTTCTTTCAAATCCTATTTTTACAGTAGAAAGGTGAATTAAATTTCTTTTATTTCATTCGCTCGATGTTGGAATTTTACAAGATTCCATTTGTGTTGTAACTTCAAATCCACCACTATTATTTGGTTCGTTAGAAACTGTCAACGTTTTTAATATTTTCATATAGATCACAGTTTGTGCAGTTCTAATTCTTTGGTAATTTTTTATCTAATTTTAGCTATTCTAAAATCAAACGTTTGCATACTCATTAAATAAACTGCGTAGAGATATATTGTATTATAACAGATATTTTACATACCATAAAGATTATACATCTTAAGAATTTTCATGAATTAATATATTAATATGGTAAAAACAAGTAAATTTTTAATGCGCAAGTGCATCTTTTCTTTTGTTTTCAATTAAGAATAATAATAATTAACATTTTTCAACATAATCTCTTTCACCTTCAACCCGCTTGGACCGGCAATCCGCTACGTCGTTTTTGTAATAACCTTACTCGAACTTTTCAAAATACCTTGCTACAATAGATTGTACATATGGCTGAATTTTCTCCAGAAATGAAATTCTTGAGTTTAGAGAAGAAATCGCTTGGGGTTAGATCTGGCGATTAGAGTTGACAAGGCTGAAATCAAAAGCAATCTAAATCGTGTTGTCATGATGAAAGAAAATCTTGTTACGATCTAGTTTGGATTGTTTTCGAGAAATTACTTTCTTCAATTTTTCTAGTAGAACCGTATATTATGGTTAGATAAATGGTAAAATATCTATCAAATATTTACATTGTCGTTGTAAGGCAATCTATGAAATTTATTTCCTATGAATCTTAAAAAACTGTAGTCATTATCTCACTTTTTTTTATTGACGTAGAGTTGCCATAATACCCATTGTTGAAATCGACGTTTGCGATCTGAAACATGGTAGTGAAGTTAGGTTCCATCAACCATAAAGAATCTACGCAAAAAATCAATTTTCTTTCTGGTTTACAGCTTAAAATATCATATTCTTTCGTGGTATTTTCTGTGCTGACAGATAGGATATGCTCAGTTCTACGTGCTAAATGTGATGTATGCATTCAGTTGATATGATAACTATTTCTGTAATGTCAATTCTTAGATCGTCCACAACAATGACATTAGTTTCATTATTTTACTGATTTTTTTCACGAATTGTTAGAGTTTTTTGATAGTCTTGTTGGCGCATATTTTTCGGCATTTAAGGAATCCCTTTTATTTTAATATAGTAAAATAGTAAAACATGATATGTGATATTCCAAACAATATTTTAAAACAAATATTCTTGAATGACTTATAATTATATTGATAATTTTATCGACTGCAAATTTTAAATGTTCAGTATTTTTTTAACTAAAGATTTCCAATTTCGGATAAATCGACCTATATATACATTTTCTCCGGACAAATAGCTTAAATCCATTCTAAACTTGAAAATTATTAAGATTGTGAGAGCTTTAACATATATATCCTTTACACAAAAAACTACAGAACTTTACTATTTCCTTTTATATAAAATACTACCAATTAAGTCACCCGGCAGTGTAACTTCGACTCCTTTAACAGTCCTTTGTTAAAGGACTCGAAGTTACACTGCCTGGTGGCTTAATTGGTAAAGCAGTCGTCTAGAAAACGGCAGATAGAGGTTCGAGTCCTTCTCCAGCGCAGAAATTTTTAATTAATTCCTGTGTATTTAATTAACGATGGAATAGCAGAAAATATAATTTTCATTAAATTTCCCATCGTGAAAACTTAATTATATGCTTATATAAATTTAATTATTGACACCATAAATGTGGTGATTGGGCAAAAAAATTTGAATTTAATATACCGTACATTACTCACTTTCACGTGAATGTTTTATAGGATGGATGACAGAGGAGAATATTTGCAGAACTCCCGACAAAAAATTTGGATATTGTATACTCGATAATATGTGCACAAGTAAAATGAAATTTTTACAAGAAAAAAGGACATTAAGTGATGAAGAAAAAGAAGCTATAAAATCATATTCTTGTGGATCGAATCTAAATAGTCCAAAGGTCTGTTGTCCGACGGGAGGCTTTAATCTTGGTAAATATACTTTCCAACATGCACACACAGGGTGGTAAATAAACTTTTTTTCATTATTAACTGACTAAAACAAAAATTGTTATTTATGTATTGAGTTAGTAAGAGTTCTTATTAAATACTAGAAATGTGAGCGTTGTTTTTAAATTTGTTTGTAAGTATGTTCTCAATACAATTTTTATCATGCAATTTTGAGCTTATACATTAAAAATAGTCTGCATACTCTGAATGAGTTCATTGAAGTTAAAATGGTTTGTTATATTTTTCCCAACATTTCAATATTGAAGTCACCAATAACAATTAAACAATATTTTTATTAAAAATGTTTGGAAAAGTTATTACGAGGGTAGCCGTTTATATTTCGGGAACTGGCAATACGGTCAGTGTTGCCTCCGATCTGATGTTTGACAATATAATTACCTTAACAGTTTTATTATCCGGTCGCTATTTCTATTGTTGACAGTAACATGAAAATTTTATATCGGCGTAAAAATGGAATTAACTCGCGAACATTTTCGTGCAATTATTTTTCATAATTTTCGGCGTGGATTATCTTAACAAGAATGCATCGACGACCTGAATTCCTTATATGATGATGAAGCACCATTGAAAACTACAGTATATCGTTGGTATAGTGAATTTGAACTTGAACGGTATTCTTTGGACGATGAATTTCGTGAAGGTCGTCCCACAAATGTTGTTGTGTCAAAAAACATTAATGCAGTGTCTGAATTGATAATGCAAGACCATCATGTGACATACCGTGAGATCGATGTACCTCTAGGTACTAGTAACAGCAGCGTGCATAAGATCCTGCATGAACACTTAGCTTAAGAAGATATGTTCACGTTGTGTACCACATAATTTGTGAACCGCTCAAAAAAGGACTCGCGTCAAGTGGTGCCAAGAAATGTACAAAAATATAATGG
Organism: Dermolepida albohirtum; assembly: GCA_031893035.1. NCBI lineage: Eukaryota > Metazoa > Arthropoda > Insecta > Coleoptera > Scarabaeidae > Dermolepida > Dermolepida albohirtum. Next base: position 385,617 of record JAVIWB010003701.1, read on the forward strand.
TGGTGTTTCAAAGAACATTTATAAAGTCGTCACAGGCGATGAATCTTGGATCTATATGTATGAGCCCAATAGTAAACAGCAGTCGTCTGTGTGGGTATTCCAAGATGAGCCACATTAAAACAAATGATCGCCTGTTTTTTCGGAAAAACCAGTCACGTTGCAACCGCCCCTTTAGAGAGTTGTAGAACGATCAATTCCGAATGGTACACAACTATTTGATTGCCAAAAGTTTTTGGAGAAATAAAGAAAACAAACCGAAAACAACAGATCATTCTCCACCATAACAATGCGATCTCTCACAAATCGGTTCAAACAATTGAATATTTGACCGGGCAAAAACATTGAATGGATGAGCCATCTGCCGTACAGCCCTGACTTAGCAACCTGTGAATTCTTTTTGTTCCCACAAGTGTAGAATAAACTTCGGGGTCAACGGTTTTCTAAGCCGGAAGGGACAGTTGAGGCATTCAAAACTAATTTTGTAGATACCGCTTTCATAGTGGCAGCACTGCTTTTCGAATTGGTTTAAACGAATGCAAAGTGCATTGATTTTCAAGGATAATATTTTGCAGATCAATAAAACTGTTTTCGATAATAAAAAATTTTTTTTTGTTTGCTATTCCTAAAACAGAAATGGCACCCTCGTGAAAACTGTTATTATTTAAATCACAAGAAAATTTGGTTAGTATTACAATATCGAATATTAGAAAGGTCGAATTAATTGTTAAGCAAAGCTATAATATTATACTTTATTATAGTGTAGTATAATATTAGTGTGACACGAGTGACATAGACAGGTTTGAACGGACCAATCTAGTCTAGTTTAACGTAGGGAAATTGTTTTGAAATTTATATACACCCGCTGCAGTTAACAATTCATCTTTGTGGGACATCTTCGTATCACTAATATGATGCAAGCTGTCGGCAATGCCTGCATGCATTCACACCCCATTGATTATTAACGCTGGTTACCCGGAAGTGTTCAGTCTTACTTTTGACATAAATTCTTTATTTATTTCTTCTAATTTATCTCCTTCATGACTTTTTCTAGACAAGAAATAATAAATTTAAAATTTAAATTTGTCAACTTCTATTAAATATTTTGTTTTAATTAAATATTACATATATATATATATATATATATATATATATATATATATATATATATATATATATAATATAATAATAATAACTTTATTGCAATTAATTATACAAAGAGAAAAAGAAATTGCAAACGTCATGACAAAATACAAAATATTACATGTGTTAGAACATATTCTTATACATCACATTCTTGCTGTAGAGAACCACGATTTATGTATTCAAATACACTGTATGGTTCTAAATCAATTAAGAAATCACGAACTCTTTTTCTAAATATTAAGAATATCTTAATTTCTTTTAATGATTCCGGTAAACTATTAAAAAATTTAATGGAAGAGTAGCGAAGTCCACTCTCTATCAGTGTCAGGCGGTGTTTGGGATAATAGTAATTAGTTTTATGCCTTGTGGAATAATCATGAACAGCGCTGTATTCTTCAAACAAGTCTCTATGTTTGTAGGCAAAAAGTAGGACCTCGAATATATAAATTCCAAAAATAGTTAACAAAAAATGTTTTCTAAATATGCCCCTACATGATTGATTAAAATTCAAGTTATATATTATTCTCAGAATCCTTTTTTGTGTTACGAAAATACGATTCATATCAGTACTACTACCCCAAACAGCGATGCCATACCTTACTCTGGAATAAAAGAATCCAAAGTATATCATTCGTAACGTCTGTTCACCAACGAGTTTCTTCAAGCGACGAACTCCAAAACATACACTTGAAAGGACTTTAGGTAAATCATGGATATGATCCTTCCATTTTATAAATTGATCAACCGCAACTCCCAACATACGAACACTATTGTGCACGGGATATAAGGAATCACCTAGTTCCACATTGTCAGTAAATTCAGAAAAGGTATTGCATCTGAACAGTATTATACTAGTCTTCGATTCATTTACATACAGGTTATTATGTGCTAGCCAGTCCTGAACTGTTCCCAATACAGAATCAACGCTGTCAATTACCTGATTTAAAGAGTCGCCTGTGACCAAAAGCGTAGTATCGTCGGCATAATTAATTGTCATGCATTGCTTATTAGGTCCATGATCGAGAAAATGGATATCATTAAAATACAATAAAAACAGAATAGGTCCGAGAATACTACCTTGCGGGACACCTCCGGAGATCATTAACTTATCTGAATAAGTGTTATTAGCATCGATATTTAGGCATACTGATTGTGATATATTAGTAAGATAAGAATTAAACCAAGAGAGGGTAATGCCTCGTATACCATAGCGCTCGAGTTTACTTAAAAGTAATTTATGATCCACAGTGTCGAACGCTTTAGATAAATCTAATAAGCACCCACATGGTAGTTTTTTGTCATCTAAGGCATTCAGAACTTTTTCAGAAAAGTCATACAAAGCGGTTTCAATGCTTTTACCCTTAGCAAAACCATGTTGATAGTTACTGATTAAGCCATGTTTGAAAATAAAATTTGTTAATCTGGAGTAAGCTGCTTTCTCGAATAATTTCGAAAAACCGGTTAAAAGGCTAACCGGTCTGTAATTTTCCAAATCATTAGGATCACCTTTCTAAAATAACGGAACAACCAAAGTATGTTTCAGGTAGTCCGGAAATATATATATATGTTTAATATAAAATGAATGGGAATTTTTCATATATTTCACCTAGAATTAGAGAAATTCTGGAAACGTCGTAAATAATTTAATTTTTAATAAAGTCTGTAATTAATATACAATTTCAGCTGACCACTTTTGAGAAACTAAATTGTACTAGACTAAAACAATACGTTTATAATCCATAAATGCACCATTTCGATGCTTTAATAGCGTTGTTATACACGCGTTGCAAGCATGCATAATTTTAGGTTTGGTTCTTCTTTTATGCTTAAAAAGATAAATAATTACGACTGTCACTATTTAGTAGTTCAGTATATTTAATATTAGTTCAACTTTATATTTTTTATTTTTATTAAATGTCAAATTTCTATAAATATTTTCTTCTATTGAAATAAGGGTTTTTATACATATACTTATTTTTACATTATTATTCCAAGTTTATTGTTTATTATTATGATTATTCTATTATTCCAATTTTTAAAGTACTATGGCAGTAAGTTAGTATTTTATGGATACTAAACTTGTTCCTAAAATAAGCAACTGTGATGCAGTGAAATATAAAGTTACTTATTGCTTCGTATTTAATATTAAACTTCCCAAAAATATCAGTATTGTTTTAGGAATTAATTAAAGCGTTAACCTTACAGACTGGCTAAAAGACTGCAAAATGCCCGACCAAAGTTTTGGCATATGTATTCCAATCCGTTCTTGTGAGCCTATAACAAATTTGATAAAAAGCAACACTAATAATGGACGTGAAGCTCGGGATATATTACGCCAGTACTTATGTACTAATAAAGCTACCAATATTTCTGGTGAATACAAAGTGTGCTGCCCTGATAAACCTATTGTCATCAAAACCGATTCACACATGAAAGATCATTCCAATCATAAAAACATACAGCTTCTTCCTAAAGAATGCGGACGAGTTCCACCAGAGTATATAATATCTGGTGGAGAAATAACAGAATTTTATGAGTTTCCCTGGATAGCTGCATTAATGTATAAAGGAGGCAAGTATTATTATTTAATTATTCCTACATACCATAAGATTTAGGTAGATTTTGTACTATTTTACAAAATATAACTTTTTCTGTATTTTATCTGTGGCCTATAATGAAGACTATCTTTTTAACCAATACCTTTATATATCTGTTCTAATATCATTAATTGATATCCGAAGTTTTCATAAATAAAATGTGCATCGCGACATCCACTTTAATACTTCCTAACAAATTAATATAAAAGCTCATCTAATATTGTGGGTGTTGTAACAAATTTAAGCCTAATTTGTTAATTTTTGCCGTAGTAACAACACTTGTGTGGGGACATACGTTACCCTGATGAAAATGTTCTTTTTTCTTGGATAAACCAACACTCTTTTAGTTATTTATTTGTCTAAAAAACGTAATTTGACCATTTGGTTGGTAGCCAACAAGAAGCATACCAAAAAATGGAAGTCATTACCTTTCTTGCAGATGGGAAAGCCATTGTCTTCTTTGGAAACGGAAAACTACTGTGCCGCCACTGTTTAGATTATTGTCAAGTCTCATTTTTGGTAATAAATCGCTGCATAAAACCTACCTTATCTTTTGGAAACGCTCCAAATACTCAAAAAAAACTTGTGTTCATACCAATTTTTGATCAATACTGACAAGTAGCTACACTCACTTTGCGGACAGCTTCTTGATAGCCAACACCTCCTTGACAATATATGTTGTACATTGTTTCGAAATATTTACAAACCCCGACATCTCAGACGCTTTAAAACGATGGTGTTTTGAGATCATAGTTATGCATTTTTAAATAATTTTCGATGTAGACGCAAATTTTGGAGGTCTTTACTTGCTTCAGCTTTAGCGGTTGTACGACCGCATTTGAACTTGCAAATCCTTTTATCAATGGTGGAAAATTAAGAAATCGAGTTATTTGGTTGGTCTGAAGAACACTCGTACGAATACTTGTTGTCGATAAGCCTTTGACAAGGGAGTACGAATTTCAAACTAGCCATCTCATAAAAAACTTCCATTTTCTTAATGAAACTGTTGTCAACGAAACTAATAAATGTACCTTTCTGAAATTGGTCTGCTAACGTTGCTGGGGAAACACGTTGCTGGCGTATCAGAAAATTACATTATGAAGTTGCGCATCTATCCATAATTCTGCGGACTTTTCTGTGGCTTTTATTTAAAGGAACTTTGCCAAAAATTATTAACAAACATAGATGGCTGAGAGCAACAGTGGAATAAAAGTTTGCATCAATATTTAAATATAAAAAAGTTATCCCTAAGATGTGCGCCAGGTTTGCTTACTATTGAGCAAATACGAACTCGCGTTACAACTTCAAATGCCTAAGTTTATGCTAAATCTGAGAGAATTTTTTCGTCGATATATCACAGTAGACAAAATTTGGATATGTCATTTTGCTCTAGAAATAAAAGTACAGACAAAACAATGGATTTCTTCTGATGAACGTGATCCTTGTGGAAAAAAATGTATTTTTTTTATTGTCAATGAAATTATAATTATGGGCTTCTGGAATTCCAAAACGAAATCTTTTTTGACTATTTACAGAAAGGAAGTACAATAATTAGCTAATATTATGCTGATGTATTTTCACATTCCGATACAGATGCAGAAGACGGGTTTTATTCTGTCAAGATAATACATTCTCTCCGGCATGGCAACCACTCATCCATTACATATCCGAGTGTCTTCTTAGTGCCCAAATTTTAAAAAATAACTTGGGCGGTAAAGAGGTTCGGGACAAATGAGGAGAAGGTGATGAATGCATACTTTGACGTATTTCTAAAAGATTACTTTTTAAACGCCTGACGAAAATTATAAAGTCGCTAGTATAAATCTACAGAACTAATACTAATTGTGTTGAAAAAAAAAATATGTTTTTACCCCAAAATAAATATGTCACTGGAAAGCAACTTCGCCAGATCAACTTCGTACTTATTAAGTCAATGTGAAAATGGACTTGAAAATAGAATATAAGACTCGCCTTGATCATTGTTCTGGAATGAAATCAGCGATTAATTATTTGCATTATTTTGGACAAGTATTGCTATTAATTATGCAAGATCTTAAACTCCTTTTTATTATTTAAGCTTTTGTTATACTTCGTGGAACACATTATAATTAGGACTACGATTACTGTCCATATTATTTAAATGGTATTCAAATAGTTGCCTTTCTGTTGAGATCTCTTTAATTACACATTAGAAGTCTCAAGGAATACTTGGAAGCACACATAAACACCAAATTTAAAACAATACATGCAACACGAATTTAATTTTCAGCATTAAAAGTAGATTTCAACTGATTTTAACCAACTTTTTTTAATTTTTCAGGTGGAAAAAAAGCGGCAGTTAAATGTGCTGGTACCTTAATTAACAGTCGATATGTTCTAACAGCGGCTCATTGCATTGGCGGTGCTTTGTAAGACAATTGAAACTTTGCAAAACGACTAAAACAAATTTTTTTATAAAATTATATATTTATAGAGTCGGTGTACGTTTAGGAGAGCATAACTTTGAAACCGAAATTGACTGCTACGAACAAAACAGGGGAGTAAGACATTGTGCTCCATCACCAAAAGATTTTACCGTCTCAAAAGCAGATGTGACCATACATTCACAATACAAATCAAAAACTGCTGACAATGATATTGCATTAATAAGGTTAAGGAAAGAAGTTGACAAGTCCATAAGTAAGTCTTACGCTCATAAACGCTTTTATAATTCATTTTACATTACAGAATCTGTAGTTCCTATATGTTTACCAATAACATCTGATGAAAAAGTGTACAATACTCATAGCTACACAGTGATTGGATGGGGTAAAACAGAATTTGGTAAGAGGAACAATTTCAAATAATTTTAGAATACTAGTATCTGCTAATTTTATACATAGGTGTGGGAAGTAAAGTTCTCCTTAAAACTACCGTTCAGACAGCAGACAATTCAAAATGTGCAAGAGATGGCACTGTATACAAGAGAAAGCTTTGTGTAGGAGGTAGATATCAAAAAGATGCGTGCGAAGGAGATAGTGGGGGTCCTCTTAGTAGTGAATATGTAGGGAGTACTGTGCAATATGGTATAGTGTCATACGGCTCTGCCATATGTGGTAAAGAAAATGTTCCGACGACGTATACTAGTATTCCAGCGTACGTAGAATGGATTTTGGATAACTTAAAGCCTTAATTACAAATTTTTTAAATATTCATTTATTATTTCGTACTTACTTTATATTAAATGTATTTTTTAATGATTCTTAGTGCGGAATAAACTAATGCTTACAATTTCTAAGACATTATTTACGTATTTATTACCAAGGCTTCAACACAACTAGACGTATAGTACTAGCAACAGTGTAAGAGTAGGTAAAGTACAATAGTAATTTGAAGAACTAATTTTTCTGATACTGGTTCTGCTTAGTTGACGACGAAGCAGTCCTATAACTTACATTAAATATATTGATATTACTTAAATAATTCGAATAATTCCTGAACAGTTAACACTTGCAAAAATATTACATTTAAGCAAATAAAAAGTAAGACCTAATGTGTTACCTATGCACCGACGCAAAAATTCTAACTGCCAATACAATATAGAACAATCAGTCGGTAGTCATATTGTAAACAAATCCTAAATCCGACAGCAACCTTATACCTGTGAGAGTTTGCAGTCTCTTTATAAATTCGTGTTAGAATAACTTTGAAAATTTGCTTGAATATGAAATTCGAAATTTAAATTTTAGTTTTTCTTGAATTTTCTTATTTTGATTAACAAGTGCTCGGTGGTATCAAGCGTTCATTACTTTCAAAATAAACTTAATTTTATTGCACCAAAAGCAAAATATACCCACTTAATAGTATTTATATCTTGAAAGTCTTGAGAAATTCTTATTGAAGACTCATCCCTCCAAAAGTCGTTTGACTTATAATATCTACATGTTGGTCACAAACTCTGTGTGACGAAAGAAAAAACAAATTACCCAATAAAAGTATATATTATTATTAGGAATTTTACAAACACAATGACTAAATTGTCATTGATAAATTTATACTCTATCAGACAAAATTTAATAATAAATTGCTGCTCCGCGTAAACGAATTTATTCTTTAATTCGTCCGAGCTTGTTTCTAATAAGATGTTCTATGGACCCTGTGAAAGTTCACTCCAAGTAACATGTAGAGCGTCATACAACTCTTGTGAGTTCATTAGAGGGTTATGAATCATACTAACTCTACAACCTACCGTATCCCAGACATGTTCTATAAGAGATAAGCCGGGCGGTCGCGGAGATGAATTGATAATATTGATGTTAAAGGAATCGTAATGTAGCAATTGCAACATGAAGACGCAAATTATTTTTTGGAATGTGTCATTATTTAGATATTAGATTTATGGTGTAGCGAATAGTTCCAGAAATTTCTATATATGCTTTGAAGTATTTAGGTGATTACCAAGGAATAGGAGATAGGACATAGAATGATAATGCGTACCATACATCGCACTACACGTTCGTTTGAGTTGATTTCCTATAGTATAAGACTAATACTGCCCACTGCTTGTTGGCGTCATACCCTCGGAATATAATGGTGTAACGGAAGGACAATTTGAGATGATGGGTGAAACAATATCGTTGATGCAGAAGAATCACGTTTTTGTCTGTGGGCTCATATTGGTCGATGTAGAGTCCGACGTTGAAAAGGAGAATTTCAATTATTCCGTAAAACGTGGGATTGCATTTACCGGAAGATTTATTATGAGAGATGAAATTAGAATAGAAAGTAATACTTTCTTAGATTTCCTACGAAGTTGCTTAAATGCCAAAGACAAAGCGCAGTTGCCGCACCTATGGCTCATAGAACATATCCGTAATATAATAGGTCCAAGCATTGGAATGCGTCCTAACCCTATAATGAACTTAAACAGCTACATAATGCTACAAGTTGCTTGGAATAAGCTTCCATAGGAGTCTATGGAAAGTTTTTTTAGAAGCATGTCCGGGCGAGTAGCAGAAAGTATTTTTTTACATGGAGCAACTCATTAGGTTTTCCTATAAAAGGTACACATTTTTAAATCAAAATGTCATCATTTATTATTGCAAGAGACTAAATATTTGTACAAAATTTGATTTAAAAATATACAATTTCACTGGGTTATTTCTTTGTCACACGGTATATATGAGGTGTGGCTATTAAATAACGAGACTAACGCTGGTACAGAAGAAGTGCGCATGCATCACTAACATTCAATTCTCTCCGTGCTCGCTAGACACTTCTCAAAAATCGACCCGTACGCCGCATACATTCCGACTTTATGTTTCTCACTCAAGTAGTGCTGACAATTTTCTTTTGCTGATTTTGCATGTACGTGGTTTGTTCAAAAGGAAAGGTGAATTTTGAATTTTCGCGCGCTGTGTACATTCGATTACCGAAATTTTTTTTTGTTATGTTGGTACACATGTGTTAGTCATATGTTGGCATTATCAGCAAATTTGGATTAGTAGCTTGTTATTGACAACTGAAAAGCTTAGTCACGTTTGTATGTGTTCTTCGATTTTTGACTTTTGAAAAAAATGGATCAAAGTATATGTATTAAATTTTGCGTTAAAAATGAAATAAAGTGCCCCAATGCACTTGAAATGTTGACTGTGGCATTCAGCGAGTCCACTTTGTCTCAAAAAATGTTTAAAAGTGGTACAAGCGCTTTACAGAAGGCCGAGCAAATGCACGCCAGGTTCGATTAAATGTGAAGGTTTTGCTCACTATTTTCTTCGATTACAATGGCGTCGTGCGTCACGAGTTCTTGCCGACCTGTTGGCAAGAACTCGTACGGTTAACAAAGGAATACTACAAGGAAGTTATGCAACGTTTGCGTGAAGCAATACGACTCAAACGATCGACAATGTGGAGAAAACAATCATGGATTCTGCATCACGATAATGCACCAGCTCACGTCAATGCTTGTTCGTGATTTTTTGGCCAGAAACAACACCCTAATCATGCCTCAACCACCTTATTCACCAGATTTGGCTCCCTGCGACTTTTACCTATTCCCAAAACTGAAGAGACCAATGGAAAGAAAACGTTTTGCCACAATTGATGAGATAAAGTCAGAATCGAAGAAAGAGCTGATGGACATACCAAAAAGCGCATTTCAGAAGTACTTCGAGGATTGGAAGAAGCGCTGGCATAAGTGCATTATGTCCGAGGGGGATTACTTTGAAGGGAACAAAATGAATCTTGATGAATAAGTAAATACTTTTCAAAAAAATTCAAAATTGACCTTTCCTTTTGAACAAACCACGTATATACTTACTTTGACTTGTGAAAGTACACTAACATCTGTTAATGCAAGCAAAATGCTTTTCTTATCGTATTTATAGGAACAACGCTCTGCGAACTCCCCTTCCCACTCTCTCACTTTGCATCTCTCAGATAAAGCAGATGTGGCACTGGCGGACTCCAAATCCAATAGCATGTAATCAGAAATTTGCAAGAGGAAAATATAGGAAAACAAAATATAGAAAAATTAACCTAATTTATTGATGTCGCAATTAGTTCTTGCTAAAATATTTTAACTTACAACTTTATGATAAAACACATTTGATTCATTTAACTGAACTTTAATAGATTTTCTCTAACACATGTTTTTGTATTACTACCATTATTAAATAATTATCTAAACTGACTGGGCTAGTTATAGCTGATGATATTGCCGAAACATTTGTTAGGGTAAAGCTAAATGAGTCAAACGTGTTTCATATAATTGTAAAAAGTAGTAAAAAGTACATGTAGGACGATAGTTTGACAAGTAGTGAGAATGACACATAGGTGGCGCTCTAATTGGTAAAACAAATACACTGTAATTTAGATTGCCTATTTATATGTTTATATTCCGATATTTAGATAAATCGGTTGATTAGTTTGTTTTTGACAGCTGATTGAAAAAGAAACAACACGTCGTTCTGTTAAAATGGAAAAAGCAGAGTATCGTGCGGTGACTAAATACTTCGTAATTAAGGGTATGAAAGCTACCGAAATAAAAGATGAGTTACGGGAGACATTAAGTGAATCTGCTCCATCATCCGCCACAATAAGTAGATGGCTAAATGACTCAAAGTGAGAGAGATAGCAGAGATGGTAAACATTCCAACAGAACGCGTACACCACATTTTAACGAAATAATTGGGCCTTTCCAAGCTTTCGGCAACATGGGTGCCGCGATTGCTTACGACTGATCAAAAGTTCATTCGTTTGCGCATTTCCAACGAGTGTTTGGACCTTTATAAGTAGAATCCGGTTGATTTTTGTAGGCGATTTGTTACTTGCGATGAAACTTGGATACACTGCAGTACACTCGAACTAAACAACAGTCGAAACAATGGTTAGAACGTGGTTCTGTACCTCCAAAGAAAGCGAAAACCACTTTATCAGCAAACAAGGTGATGGCATCAATTTTTTGGGATCCAAAGGGCATTTTGCTCATTGGTTACCTTCAAAAAGGTGCCACAATAAACGGACAATATTATGCAGAACTTCTACAAAAATTAAATGTTGAGATTTGTGCTAAACGGCCAGGAATGGCAAAGAAAAAATTCTGTTTCACCAAGACAACGCTCCCTCGCATACCAGCACAGTTGCGATATTCAAAATCCACGAGTTGCATTTCCAATTAGTACCGCATGCGCCTTATTCGTCGGATCTAGCTCCTTCCGACTTCCACCTTTTTCCAAAATTGAAAACGGCGCTAGTTGGAAAGAAAGCTTATCATCTTCGTAAATGAATATTTTGCAAGCCTTCCGGAATCGCATTTTAGAGATGGCATAAGGGCATTAGAGCACCGTTGGAATAAATGTATTGCTCCTTTATGAGAATATATTTAAAAAATAAAAATTATTTTATAACATTTAAAAAATTCGTTTTTCTTTTCCATTCTCACTACTTGTCAAGCTACCCTCGTACTTAAGGTGAAGGTTAATTTCAATAAATTTCGTTCGTAACCAAAACTAGTAATATAAAATACATGGATTCGGTTCGTTTATTATTAGATTACGTTACTGTGTAATTTTAAATACATATGCGTATCTAAATTTTGTCTACGATAAATTCGTTTTGCTTTATTTTTTTCAGCAACTCTGTTTCCAGTAAAACTTAGTTGAATGAGTTAATTACTAAATACATATATATATATATATATATATATATATATATATATATATATATATATACGTATAAATATGTACGTGTATATAAAATGAAGTATCCAGTAAGTTACATTTGTAGTCACAGTTCGATCGAATCCGTGAGCGACATATAATAGGTAAATACTGAATAAATTATACCTTTTTAACCGGTTTTAGCTAGTAAATACGCGATATTTCAAATTATACCGCAAATTTTCCTATTTTTTGTCTTTTCCACTCAAAAATTCCAAGAAAGTGTCATTTATATTTGTATTATAGGACAAATTTTCTAACATTGATATTCGAATGTTGAACAATCACGATTTAAAATTTTAGTAACAGTAAACTTGTGTATCACTAGAACTATTCTATGCATGTAAGTAGATTTTGTTTTTACTTTGCTTTAATATTTTGACAAGTTTTTTCTACATAATCGAACGATGTAAAATTAATGATTAAGTAAATCTCTTTTTACCTACAAAGAAACATTCTAACCGGAAAGCGGTTTGGTTGTCGACAAAACAATTACAAATAAATATCATTTTTCTTTATAAATGTTTTCTCTATCATTGTTTCTATTTAGGATAATTTATAGCAGTATCTTGGATATATTTGTGTGTATAGATATCAACATTTACGAGGTTTATTCATAAATATTCAAAACTTTATTGCAACTTAACAAATTAATATTGGTTATTAAAATTAATTTTGTGGAAAAGTAGAGTGCAATTTTTTACAAAATAAGTTTTAATTTAATTTAAGTACAGTTATTATTGAAGATGTGTACAATGCACATGAAATGTACAATAAAGTTTGTAAATTAAAACTTATTTTGTGAAAAAGCAAGGTGTTTTCTTTCAATAATTTATTGGTGTTTAAAAAAATTCTCAGTTTAGAAGAAAAAGTTGATGTTATTCAGTGTGCAGAGAAGAATAAAGTTAGTGTGGGACTGCTTGCGGAAAGATTCTGTATCGGTAAAGGTCAAGTGGGCGATATTTTGAAAAACAAAGTTGATGTTAATAGACGGTTTACTGAAAATGGCAATTCACAGCAAGAGAAGAAGAATTTGTGAAAACAGAAGGAGCTGCACTGTACCAAATAATGTATAACTAGTTTCGCAATGTGCGCGCTAAAAATATTTCATTGTCTTGTAAAATAATAAGGGAAAAAGCTCTCGAAGACGCACAAGAGCTAAGTTATGAATTCAAAGTGCCAATCAGCAGAATGCCATCAGTCTCCAACAAAACTGAAAATGTACAAAGAAATTCTAAGTACTCAAAAAATGATGACTATAGTTTGGAGTAACAACAAAGTGTAGAAACATACTAGCAGACTAGCCATTCAGAAGAAAAAGCTTTGATTATTGCTTAGCGACGTGCTGTTGGTTCACTGTATCGCTCCTCCACTTTCAGCTGTTTTAACCATTTGGGTACAAATCTTTTAAATATTTGACATAAGACTTACTGTCTAATAAGTTTAATCTCTACTATAAGCTTACAAATTTTTTTTAGCGGTAAACCCTTCGCAAATGATGAATTAAAAGAGGCCGATGCTAGTTATTTCAATAATATGGCCACAAGCGAGTTTAAAGAAGATGCAGAAAAATTAATCAAACGTTTGAGTGCCCGAACTTGAATAAAGCCTGTATAAAGAAGTAGCAATAGTGTGAAACAAACTTTGTTTCATTGTCTCAGCTAATAAATTTTGAAAGGAAAACAGTTTGCTCTTTCTGGATAACCCTGGTATAACTATGTAATAAATAGAAATGTAGAAGAAAATAGACAAAGTAATGGTTTATTTTCGTTCTCCTAACCTCGTATTTCATAACTTTGCATCGCTGTTTTTTATACATCTATTATCATTCATCTCATATTTTTCACCGAGGCTTTTAATTCGCTTTCATTGCTCTTCATTTTTGCTAAATAGATTGTCCAACTGGTATTTCTAGTTTATTTATCTGCCTATTTATAATGTTTCTCTAATTGCTAATTATATTTGTAGCATATTAGTCTTACAAACTTGTCTACTGCTCCAGTAGGTGCTTAGGAACTTCTACATTAATTATTTTTAACAAAAATCTCATACCTTATTCTAGAAATAAATTTCAAAGAAAATTCGCGGAATTTCTCATGAGAAGAATGTATAAACTAGTTATACAAATTCTTGTAATTTGTGGCAGTTAACCAAATTTAAAATGTCATGCAGACTGCATATAATATTAAATCAAGGACTAATACATTCAGTGTCTACCAGTGAAAGTTATGGTGTGGCTGCAACGAGTACAGGTTAATACTAACATGGTTACTCCGTCAAAAATTCCTAGTTTATAAACATTTTTTGGATAAATATATTCAGCTTATGGTGACATAATTTTGTAGAGGTGCAAAAAAAATGTTTTTTTTTTGTTAACCAACAAATTCTATGTAAGTAGGTATAACATAAAATATTTTGCATGGAATTAAATACTAGGTGAGCATCTTTTGTAGACAAATCACTCGTAGTTAAAGTAAATTAAGGTAAAATGAAACTTGCACGTTAATCTATGTAACAGAAAGGGAGTAATGTGGTATCAATACTTCTGTATTAAGCAAGAGAAATGTGATTCATATTTTTAAGAATTATATATGCTGAAGAACCAGAAACAAAAATCTATCCAGCCATAGCAGAAACAAGTAGCTGTACTTTGACTACTAAAATTCAATAGTGGCAATATTTTTTTAATTATATGTCAAATTTGTCTTCATTGTATTTATTAATTTGTGCTTTATAAAGTGTTTCGCAACAAAAAAAATGGGTGTTTAATAAAGGAATAGAGTTTTTCTAAAACTAGTCGCGAATAAAAAATTATAATGTATGAGGATGAGGCCTCGTCATATTTTAAAAGCGAAATATTGGTCAAAATAATTCCATGATGATCCAAGAAGCGGAAGGCCTTCGGAGGACGCTAATTCTAATATTTGCAGGTAAACTGAATGGTTCTCGAATACTGTCGTTTGAAAACTTCTATCATTGCTGGAGTACTAAGTATACCTGAATCAAGCATTTCAAGAATTCTACATGATAAACTAGGCATGAGTAAACTTTCAGCATGGTGAGTTCCGAGATTGTTGCCTCCTGAGCAGAAAGTGCTTAGACAATAAATTTCTCAAAAGATGTTTGGACTTTTTGAATATAGATGCTGACTGAATAAGAGGTTTCCGTCTGCGAAGAGCTCAAAAGCAATCTTCAGCTGGAAAGCTCATTCAGGACCAAGTAAGAGTTATTCTTGTTTTGAATACAAATCAAAGTAGAACTACAATAACAGAAGTTACCTATACTAATACGTTAACAAAATGACGTATATCTATATATCTATTAACTAAAGCTGTCTAGGTTTACACAAAAAATCCTCATTTTCATGACAATGCACGAATGTAGCTTCTTTGAGTTCAACCTTCCGACTTTTTTTAATTGAGAAATTTCGAAAAGGAACTAAGAGGACGTTGTTTTTATAAACGACAATTGATTATTTTGATGATTAACAGAAATCATTTGTTCCTGATGAAATAAAGTTGCAGGACAGATGACCCAAGTACATATTTTATACATTCGCGTTAAGTAGGTTAGAAGACGAATCGATTATTGAAAGCAAATGTGTGGGAAGAAATTTCCTGAATTTTTATTTTTTAAAGACGATGGAATTTATTCCAATTTTGATTAACTACGCTTTATTTGGTAATTAGTCGTGTGTAGTGTGTATGCTTTTTTCAATTCTGTCTGAGAAATGAGCGTATAATTCTGTTCTATATATTCGGTTATTATTTTGTTGTTTTAATAAGTTTGCAGCGTCCGTAACAGACATTATAACAAAAACAATTTCCCAATCATCTATCAATTCTACAAATAAATACACTTATATTTACGTACAAATATCCAAAAAGCGGTTGTCATGAAAGCGACAACAGAAAATTTTTGAATCAGCAATAGAAAATACCAATATTTAAAGAATATATGTTAATTGATTAACACAATCATGAGAATAATCACATTTACATGAGGTCACAACATACCATAAAACTCTTCCCATTTGTCGTACTTATGTATACGCAATTAATAATAGGTAAGTCGACGGTTCGAACCATGTTCGTACTCTCCAGTGCTTGCAATGTAGCAGCAAAGAGAAGGAGGCATATTTATACAGATTTCTAATGACGTGACAAGCATATTACTCATAAAACTCTACACTTTATTCAAACATGGAATGATCTACAGTAAAATTTCTGCATGATATATATGAATTTGAAGTTTTCTAGTTATGTTGATTAAGTATAATATTAGATGAATTGCGGCTTAATACCGCGTTATATAGAATATATTATAATTCAACTAATAAACTCTATAGCCTAGGACTCTGCCTTGATTCAACTTTTCTACAAAAATGTCGTACCGTCTATAAATACCTTAATCTTTGATTATGCTAACGATAAAGTCCAAGTCATCTAAGGAGAAATTTTTGAACAAGGGAACGCTTAATCGTTAAATCGACGTTGGGAATATCCCCAAATATAAAGAAAGCTCAATTTTGTTAATTTCATTTAATAGTTGTAATACTGACACATACAAAGGGTACTAGGAAAGTTTAGCAATACAGTTTTGTTTATTTAATTTGTTCAAAGTAATTTCCTCTACACTCAATACACCTCTCCATCCTACGAAACCAATCTAAAATCCTGCTAAGTTTCACCAGGGCGTAAAGCACACTCGCTGTCCCAAGCCCGCAGAAGGTCCTCATCATTGGGAAACCGCCTCCGTTTCAGCTTCATTTTCACATGAGAGAACAGTGCAAAGTCGCAGGGAGCAAGGTCTGGGCTGTAGGGAGGGTGCTTGAGAAGTTTCAATCCTGTCGTGGTCAAATATTCGGTTCAGGCTTAGGCGCGGTGAGCTGGAACATTATGGTTATGAAGGAACCAGGTGTCCATTCTTGACTCTGGCCGCAGGTTCTACATAGATCCAATGATTTTAGGCAGGTACTGTTCAGTATACCACTTAGCTGTGACTGTCTTCTGTGTGTCCATAATTCTACTCCATTGGAAAAATACAGCTATCATTTTCTTCTTTACAGATCGGAATTTTCTGACAACTACGTGTGTGTCCTCATCATCAAAGACCCAAACTTTGTCTTGACCTTTGGTCGGCCCATCGTAATAGTACAGCCAAGTCCCGTCACCTATCACGATGTTGTTCACAAATCGAGATTGTCCCTTGTTGAACTTTTTTAGCATCTCCCGGCACCAAGTCACACGTCGTGTCATCCGCTCTTGAGTCAGTCGATGCGACACCTAGAGAGAACAAAGTTTCTTCACGTGCAAACGATCATGCAGAGTCGAACGAATTGCTGGTGAATTTAGGCCTGAAGCACCCTCTACTTGTTGGTAGGTAACTCGCCTGTCCTCGTCAAGCATTTTCCTCACTATAGCAACGTTTTCTTCCGTAACTGACGTTTTTAGCCTTCCCGGCCTCTCAGCATCCTCCACAGTTAAATTTCCCCTTTGGAATTATCTGTACTATCTGCATATCGTTGTGCAATGTGGACAAATATCGCTTAGTGCAAGAGTCATTTCGTCGAAGAACTGGTCTATGTTTAAACCACGCACGAAATTATAACGCAAAACTGCCCTTATCTCATTTCGTGACCACGATGCCATCGCAAGCACTTTACACTCTCACTGCTAATGAATAACTGAACCCATCGACATAGCGCGGCGGCTACTATGCACGTATGAACATGTCTCAACATGCAGTAACAAGCAGCTTCCTACGATTCATTGTTGCGTCATATTGCAAAACTTTCCTAGTACCCTTTGTAATTAAAGAGTATTTTCTGCTAGAAAAACTATTTAATAATCAAAAAATATCCGGTTAACCAACAGAGTTTTGACGAAAATAAGTATACCTGACAGCCATATAATTACTTGAATTGTCGGTACTCCAGTATGGAATAGAAGAATTTATGCTAATATAGCGAATGATACGACGAAATTAATATCTAGCACATTAAAAACCCACTCAAGTACAGTCTTCTAAGAGCAAATGGAGAACAGAATGAGAATGAGAAAGATGAACAGTCTTCCATTCCTTGAAAATTTAGTATAACATACAGTCGAGGTTTGATTTGTAAATTAGGCAACCAAAGTTACTTTCTGTTGCACATTTCAACCTTAACAATTTCATTTGCTATTACTACATGATACCTTTTTTGTGGTGATTGACCAGTTGGGTCGCAAGTTCTTTCGAAAGCGGGAGCGTAAGTGGAGTATTTGAGTATGTGTAAAGTATTTCGTGACTTCGTTACTAACTCTTTCTTATTGTAAGAGACGAGCAGTGTTGATTATTTCTCTTCAATACTGTAGAGTACCGGTACGGTTACCGACCACTGCCGAGACAAGGAACGGCTTAATGTGATTCTAACTAGTCTGAAGGTAAGTGTTCTTGTCACTGCGCTATGTTGGTGCTTTAGGTTGTTTTGTGTTTATACACTGTATAAACAAAAGTTATGGCACAAAGTTTTATATGTATAAAACCGTCAAGAAGTATATAGTATACATACATATGTACATAAGTCTTGTTTAAATAACCTAAAAAATTGTTAAGTTAAGCCTTTCGATATAAACTATTACAATTACTTGTAATGCTTTCGGATTTCTATCACATTCATTTTCACAATGTAACTATTGTTTATATTTTTTGTATTTCTTTGTTTGTTACCCGTTTTGGAGTAATAATGTCTGTTGGGTAACTTAATAAATATTATTATTATTATTATTATTAATACTGAGCAGTCACAGCACCCATCCCACGGGCATCTTCATCATAGCCGATTTTTCATTCACAACGTAAGTTGCTTGTTCCTCAGATATGCATGCAGGCTCTACTATCTCTGATGTTGACAAGCGATGGTTTTTTAACAACGTAGTATCGTACCTGGTACATATTTAACAACTGTACAACCACATTTGAATTCACGAACATATACGTCCACACTGAAAAATGAAGAACCTGACTTCTTCAGACTATCGTTCACCTTATTATGAATACTTGTTGCTGATAAGGCTTCCAAGAAGAAATACTTAATAACAGCAGTATCTTCAATATTATCCATTCGTTAAAAAGTCTGAAACCCCCTTAAATGCGGAAAATTGCAGGTTGGGAAAAGGAGAAAATCTGAGGAGATGAATCTGATGAATAAGCTTGATGCGGAAGAAGTTCGAAATATTTTTGTCATTGAAGCAGTCGAAGTGTGAACACGTCTAATATTCTGGAGAAACTGCATTTGTTTCTTTTTTAAGTGGAATCTTTTCTATTGTATTGTATCATGGAGTTGATCAAAAAGGGATGCATAGTATTCACCTGCTGTTGTTTTACCTTTCTGAAGATAATCGATAAGAACAATCCACTGCAGTCCCAAAAGACAATATCGTAATATTTACGGCCAAGAATACAGTATATATGATGCTTTTTTGGAGTACTTGTTACTTGTGCCAATTTCAGTCTATTGTGTCGATTCTTGTTTCATTTCAAGTGTATAATGGTACATCTAGGTTTCATCAACGTTTATTATTGGGCACTAAAGGTCTTCGAAATTATGTAATAACTTCATTTAATTGAGAGCTGGAATGCGTTATGATTAGAGTTTGTGGTTCACAGTCATTCTGCATATGATATTTTCGCGCATTATTCAAAATCGTCACTGCTACTTCGCATAATTTTAATCGACGTCATCTATCACCTTACATACTTTTTAATAATTTCTGGAATACATACGTCTTTTGAGCGTCCACGGTGTTGTTTATTAAATATAACGACCTTGCCACGTTTAAACTCAGACGCTCCTCGTTTTTCGGTTACGATCGATGGAAATTATTTCCCGTAAACAAACTCAATCTAGGTTTTGGTTTAGTCTTTTGTTTCCTTTAAAAGCAAGAATTTAATCAATGATCGGTACTCTACTTCCTTCAGCCAAAGAAAAGAAAAGTTAAGCTCTATTGCACTATTGCAAGTTTACTGTATTTGTGCAATTATTTTTTAAATACACGGTATTAATAAAAGCTACATTTACTAGATAAACATTAAAAAAGCGTTGTACAAGTTTTACCTATCCCTACGTATCTGTATAGTTGGTTCGCACTAGTGGTACAAAAGAAAGATTCTATAATATATATTCCACTTATTGGGCACTTCCCAACGAAATTAGAAAACAATCAAACAATCAGTTCATTGGGTAGTTAATCAACTACCAAAGATAGAAATGAGAACCCTCACGGTTGGTTCTTAGAATTAACTGTTGAAAATGAGGTTGTCCTTCTAGCAAATGACAATATTTAATCCAATGTGAACTTTTCAACTGGCTCTCGAGGTTCATCGACTTATCTGACTAATTCCATTATAAGCCGACAAATTAATCGATCGGCATATTTTTCAACGTAATCGTTGCTAGTATGTAGTAACTAACTCCGCGTATGCACAATCAATATTCATCGTTGAATTGTTAATGGCGTGAACGACGGTAGACTTCTTAATGGCCAACGCTAATAATCGATAGAGAGGACGAAAATACCACTACCATTGTTTTTAAGCTGCTTAACTTGGGACGTGTCCAGGAAGAAAGTAAACGGGGAGAAATATCGACTTACTATTATGGAAATTAATTGCAAAACATTGAGAATAATTTCAAATAAATATTACGACGACAAACATTCAAATCTATTAATAAAAGCAAAAATGCAGACATTTGCGAGATCTATAACAAATTGATAATATTGACTATAAACTTAAGGTAAGAGATACAAGAGGGCAATAAAAGTAACAAAGAATAATAAAATTAAAATCGATCCAATAATGATTCCCAAAATTTTGCAATTCAACAATGTACAGCGGTATCCGTAAAATATGAACACAAGTTAAAATTATGAGTGTAAAGGCGTAAAGAATCAACATCTATAAGTTAAAGAGCTAAAATGAACGCTTGCAGTGAATAATATTCTAATATCCAAACGAACTATAGTCGCGTTTATAGGAGACTAATCTAAAGAGTTGACGTGCAAAAAAGACCGAGATTAACCAATAAAATGAAGAAAACTTGATTGTAATGGACAAGACAATATAGGCATATTACTATAGAAAATTGGGATAAAGTAATATCTTAAATTTGTTTTCATAAATATTAATCATTTAAACGAAAACCTGTTTATTTTAAAATAATGAAGTAATTATAGGTCGTGTTCAGTGACGAATTATGATTAGCGATATCTTGAAAGTATTGTCGCCAGAACAGTAAAACATCCCCCGGCAGTGATGATTTGGTAGTGAATAACAGCGGACCGCTATAGTTTGTGAAAGGAACAATGAATCAAATTTAATATAAACGTGTTATTGAAACCACTTTACTGCCATTTTGAAATAGCCTAAACACTGAAAGTTGCACGTTAATGCGATATGAAACACCACGTTACAGGGCCAAATCTATCACGGCCAGATAATCATCCGGATCTAAATCCGATAGAGAATGAAATGGAGTACACTAAAACGATAAGTTTACACATCCCAAAATCCACAATTAAAGTTTTAAAACAAAATATTATAAATTATAAAATTAACACATAAAAGAAGTTGATGCGGCATGTAGAGCAAGTATACCGAAAAGGATTGCTGCTGTGATGCAGGCTATTAACAAAATATTGACTTTAATTTATATACGAAACAGTAATAACAAGTTTTGCAAGTGAGGACTCTAAATTTTTTATTGTTCATATATTTTTTTTCTTAAAAAGCCGCTTAACTTCTTCGTTCACAATTCTGTTTCTCTGTGATAGTCTCATTCCTCGTCATTCCTTCAAGCCTTTAATTGTTCATCGCCCTCGTAATTTCGGATATTTGTCTCTGGATTGTCTGTTCTTTCTCAATTAAATAATATATCCAAGCATTTACCTGCTTACGGTTCTCAAGTATGAGGTTTTGGACATCTGTTTTGACTATTAGCCCCACTTATCATATTCTTCAACCTATTTCCACATTATATATTGCATGACTTTTTTGTCGTTGGCTATTACGTCTTGATCATCTGCGAACTGTAATATATACATGCAGTCATTATCCAATTTAATGCCCATACCATAACGCTTTCTTTTCCATAGATGCAATGCTTTGGCTATATATCGTAGATAACGTTAGCGAGATACAGCAGCCTTGGCGTAATTTCTTCGTTCCTGGGAATTGTGGTGATAAAGTGCGTTTGGGATTTTTTCTGGATTTAGAGCCTTTGTATAGATTTTTCTGTAGTACTTTTCTTAACCTACTTAATGGTATCACATCGTATGTTTTCCGCAATTCGGCAGATATTATCTGTACTTTGTAACTCGTTGCGGGTCTTTTTCTTTTCAATTATGTTTTGGACAAAATATATTATCTACAGAATTCAATTTGCTTTTCTCCTTCGCAGCCGTTGTAGTCCTCTTCGATCAAATCTTTTTATCTTATACTGAACAAAATATATGGTAAGATATACTCACTTGCATTTAATGCAATTCAAAGTTGCATTAAATATCACATTTTTCAGACAAGGAGGAATGTTATTATTTACCAGGCATTAGAAAATATATTGAACACGCCTCGTACATACAAAACTGTATAAATCTAGCACGTTAAGTACCATCCTTCTGACACGGTTCTTACGATACGAATGAAATTTTCACAAAAAAAAATGGATCTGCTTATTTATACACATAACATATCGAAAGAGTTGACCTCGATATGTGCATATGTATGTAAAATATTCATTTCATTTAGTACATAATTAATATACGTCATCATTTATTGACTATCGAATAGGTCTTGTTTATTATTAATATCAAAGAAGAGAGAGAAATTATGCATCTCTTTTAGGCAATGCTATAATTACGTCTAAAAGATTTCTATACGTAGAAGTAAGACTAGTCAGTCGAATTTTATGCTTACATTTAACTTTTGTGGTTGGATTTTTGTTTAAAACGTTAAGTTTTCTGTACTTTTTATGCAAAAAATACATACAGAGAACTATACTTTCAATAAGTACTTTCATCTACAAGAAATTTTGTTCACAACAATTGCACATGATGCATGGTTATAATATTAAATCAGTTGGTAAATATTATGTATTAAAAACTATATTTGGAATAACCACTTTAATTCTGCTTACTTTAAACTTCTTGATTTATTTTGAAAGACATACTGGTACAGTCTCTAATTATTAAATTGAGTTCACATATTTGTAGTTTAAGTATAAAATACAAATACAACGTACATTTTTCTGGTATATTTTAATAAATACTTGTAGATTATTGAATAACAATAATGGATACATTTATGAACTAATAATTTTTAAAAGTGGTACTTACTTTTTGGACGGTAGCTGCTCTATTTTACATACTTTTGGTAGGTTGCTCACACTAAACAAGGTAGTTAAGTCGAAATAAATTGTGCGTCTTTAATAACACACTAAATTTAATTTAAAAATATATAATATAAGAAACTTTAAAAAAGCAAAACATAAATGATTAACGTATAAAATTATACAAAGAATACTAAAGAACTATAATATACTCCTTAAAGTGCATATTAGTCCGATAGTGCTGATATAAGAATCAAGTATTCTATGTTCTGAAAAAAAAAGATAAATAAAACACATAATTTGTATTCACTTTCAAAAACTTTTTATTGGCAATTGAAGTATTAGTTATGACATTTATATGCGAAAAATAATATCTGCCAAATGGCCTCCTCTTGCAGCTCCACAGACATTTTGACATAATTGAGGCTCTATCTCGCCTATGACACGAATAACTTCATCTTTCAAAGCAGGAATTGATTGTGGATTATTTTTATAAACCTGACTTTTCACATAACCTGAGAGAAAATAGTCTAACGGTGTCAAATCACATGATCTTGGTGGCCAATTAATATCGCCGTTTCTTAAGAATATTTATTAATTCAGGCCACAAAAATTCGGTTATCATCCGACGATATCGATCACCATTGACAGCTACAGCTTCACCAGCAGCATTTTCAAAGAAGTAAGGTCCAATTACACCACCTGATCATAATGCACACCAAACAGTAACTCGTTTAGGATGCATAGGTGTCTCATGAATAATTCGTGGATTTTCCTCACCACAAATACCTAAATTTTGTTTATTAACGTAGCCACAAAGTTCAAAATGTGCCTCATGGGATAACATTATTTTCTCAGAAAAATCAGCTGGTTATTCATTGATGAAATTGACAAATGAACAACGTTTTAAATGATCTAACGGTTTCAGTTCCTGTGTTATTCGAACCTTATATGTCTTCAGAGCTAAATCCTTGTGTAAAATACGCCATGTTGTTGATCTACTAAGTCCAAGAGGTTGTGAACGTCATCTAATGGACATTTCAGGATCTTCAGCAACACTTTCACGAACCAAACCAATATTTTCTTGAAAACGACCACTACGACTGTATTTTTCACTTTTTTGATCTTCCACGGAACCGGTCTCTTGAAATTTTTTAACAATTCGATCAATAGTGCTTTCTGATGGATAATTATGTAAACCATAAAATTCACGTAATTTTTTAGAAACTCTTTTCACAGAACGCTGATTTTCATAAAATAATTCAACAATTTGAACGCGTTGTTGTACCGTGTATGAAGCCATCTTCATAAATGTCATACATTACATCTTTTAAATGCCCACTTACCAAGACAAATATAGTGCGCCATCTACATTTTATTTATTCTTAAAAAAACGCGCAATTTTAAACAGCCTTTAATTTGAAGTTAAAAAAGAGGAAATAGTCTTTCATTATTTCAAATTATACAGAAATACGTTCTTAATACATTAAACTTTAAATTTATAGTAAGAAGATTTAGGAAATTTCCACTACAGTAATAATTTTTTTTGTCTATCAAATGTAATAAAAAGTCAAATTATAACAGTATCAAAGAGATCCACATATCACGTCTATTACTAATTATTTTAACTAACGTCGTATGATCTCACGGCCGTATGATAATAAATCGTTATCTTTTGGGTTATTTCGTCGGCTGACTTAGTCCTGAAAAGGACTGTGTTACGGTTCGCCTTCCATTTTCCACATATTATATTTAACTTTTCAAGACCCTTATAGTTCCTATATTTAGTTATATTCATATATCATTTGTTTAGCGTTTTATTTCGATTTACTTTTGCCTTATGTTGCGTTAGTATATTCTCATATTCGTTTATTTGGTGGTCAGTATTGCATTTAGCTTATTTGTATTTTATGTTAATTTCTCATTCAATTCAATAGTAATTTATTTAAGACATAGAAGACGAGTCTTGTCATGTTTGGAGTTTTTATAATGTGTGCATGTACAACGTGAGTAATAATCGATATCCGTCTCACTATCGCTGCACCGATAGATGAGCTGCAGGTGTGAGTGGTTATTCTCTATCTACGTGAGGATGGGACTAACGCGAATTGTTTTCTTGAACCTTCTAGAATATTCTAGAATATTTTTATTCCTTTTTTTAATAAGACAAGAATAAAAATGAAATAATTGTAGCACGTGAACAAATGTATACTATATAAAAGAAAGGCCGTCATAAGAAAATAGAAAAAATGGCATACATGACAATAATATATACAATATATATATATATATATATATATATATATATATATATATATATATATAATAAATACACCAAGAATAGAAAATTAACGGTATCTGATTACCAATAAAAGTATAGTGTTAACATAGTGATAAATAATAATGCATAATAATAAATAATAATACATCTCCGCAGAAATTAAAAAAGAGTTATTACACAGTTGATATTACGCACATATCTAAAATATGCATATACATGTAATGGACATAAGGTTAAGATAGTAATTTCCATCTCCTCCTGTATCTCAGTGGTCATATATACGGAGTTGTCAATATTTGGAATTTCGAGTTCTTACACTATACACTGCATTATCAATAAAACTTTGGGAAGGCACATACATTTGCTAGATAAACTTATATAGACTGGAGTGAATAAACCTAACCAGACTCAACCAAAATCGAAGAGAAAGAAGTTACTCAATATAAGCCGTTTAGATTCAAAGCAACAACCTTTACATATGCGCGGAAACTCATATTCTCTGTAATGTAACAAAATTGTAGGAAATGGCAGACGCCTCACAAAGCTCCCCCATACTGAATTATATCAGGCAAGAGCGCTTCAAAGTTGTTTTGTCTCTGGTATTATCAATATATTTCTTTACGGTTAACCAAAACACTCGCCAGATGCAATTAATACTATGCATCTACGACATTGTAATCTTCAGATAAACGCGAAAACTCATCTCTGTAATGTAACAAAATTGTAGGAAACGGCTGCCGCCTCAGAAAACTGGTTCCCAATTTGGACAGTCAAAATAAACCCCAGTAAAAATACAGTTATGTGCTTTAACAAGCGTCATAAACTCCTAAAAATTACCTAACCTCCAGATATTCAAAGTCGACATTCCCTGGCAGCACATATATAAATACTTTGGACTTATGCTGCACCCCAGCTTAACTTGGTATTATCGCTAAAGCGGCATTGATGCAACTTTATCCACTTCTGCACCACCAAAACAAACTAACGATTTCGATTGTGTATATTATAACTCCGAAGTGAGGTCACTCAGCCAAATGTCTTCGCATGACTCCAAACACTACAGAATAAGAATAAGTTACTTCGCACCACATCAATCCATTAATTGTAGAAATAAATGAAAACTAAAGATCGCATTCAATATTACTCTAAATACCGCCAAATTCTCAACCGATGAAGTTCACCAACCCCATTTGAATTGCACTACAATAGTCTCGTGAAGAAATCGCCCGAACTGTCCATACTTAACAACTCAATAAAAGCAAAAGAGTGAAGAACAGAGTTCTATTTTTCAAAAGAAGAAGAAAAGATAAATTCATAACGATAAGAGTTTAGGGGGACACCCCAGTGGTGACCGTAGAGGAATTTCTGAAACAAATATCGTCTCAACTGAACAATTAATTTAAGTTAGGAACAATCCCTTTGTTCTTTCATTTATTATATTACTCTTATCAATGTGAAACTTTTAATAATATATAAAAAAATCTGTCCCATTTTTTAAATTTAAAAACTGATATAAACTTGAATGCTATAATATTTTGTTACGTAAAAATCAATCCTTTCTGAAAGACAACCCTATTTTCCCAAAATTTTGAAAATTCTGGCAAATGTAATTCATTAAATGAAATATACTCAAACAAATTAAACCTATAAAAACTAACGGACGTAAGCAATTACCTATTTTAATATTATTTTTGGATGAACATGCTTCGCGTTGACGTTAAGAACAAGATATTTGAATAAATAGAATTTATCAATTCTTATTTTCCGGGAAAAGTTTTTCCAGGCATCATAACTTCGCCAATGTGGTGACCAATCGTTTGATTTAAAATAAAGGAATCTCTTGGAGAACGCACTATTCGAGTTCAACTGTCATGGAGTACCAACACGCATTGCTTGTTTGCTTTTGTCTACTGGCTGGTTGTTTCACAAATATTTTCGATAGTAATGGTAAGTGTACATACATATTTACATTTCTAGAAAACGTAATTTAATTATAATTAACGAAATAAAATAGATGATTCGCTTAAAACATTATTTGCTTTATGAGTTGTTTTTTATTTAGTTCGCTAGTATTTTATTTGAAAATAAAATTTAATAAATGCGATATGTGTAGGTCTTCAACTAGTTAAATATTTAAAATCTGATAATGTTGTTTTACAAAGTCAAAGAAAATAAAATACTCGCAATATTATGAAGAAAATTTGTCGTAATGTCTAACATAGCTTGTGTTTTAGTATTAATTAAAGAAACAAAATAATCGAAATAATTAGACGGTCATATTTACAGTTTTTCAGTTATCTAGCAATTTTTATTTATTTAATAATTTTTTTTCAGAAACTACGAAAAAGAATATATGAAAGTGTTTCGTTCTAAATCCTACGATTATAAATTTAATTTTTAAACAAATGAATTTTCAACTAGTGAGGCAATTTAAAGCTTTGTCTTCGTAACTCATTCGTTAAATATTTTTGTGTTTACTAAACGGATAAGTTGCGTGGTTTGTGATTACATATATATATATATATATATATATATATATATATATATATATATATATATATCTAGATTTGTGGTGTAGAGTTAATAACAACACAAACTTTATCATTTGTTACATACATAACTACGTAATCCGTTTTTTTTCTAGCATTATAGTGGCGAAATATTACTGTTATAAATGGTTATTTTAAAAGAATCTACCGATTTCATATTTCAATATTTTGTTCAAAATTGTCTGAAATCACAAGTGTTCTATTATGTTGTTTTATTTTATCTCTTATAAGTTTTCAATGTGCCCAACACCTGTGGCATGGACAACATAAAATCAATATGAGAATTCCTCTCAAACACGTACTATCGTAACGCAATCTGCTACTTGACTGCTGCTGTTATTCGATGTTAAAGGTCATCTAGATTGTGATTTTGATGGAGTCTGTGGTTGGTTAACTTAATCATTGAAGATTGATATATAACCCCTTTCCACATTAATTTTCGTAATTCTGTATACGTATTTCGACAACTAAGTTGTCATCATTGGCAGATAATTAAGCAGTGTCGCACCTCTGGGAATACGGTAAGAAATGCCCGTACGAAAAAACTAATTTTGCACACGATACGTACCGTTGAAAGCCAAGACGCACACTGTAAATTCGTCTCACATAATTATTAAAATTGCGTTCTAGCCCTAAACTAAGATAAAAAAGAAAGAAAACGGACAGAAATGAGACATGCCTACAATTTATTGCACTGACCCTTGTCCGTCCTCAAGAGACTGAACAAAGATGAGTTGTTCGGGCCAGTTCAACACATGGCCTTTATTCTTTAAAATGTAAATGCTTTCATACGTATCTAATTACATACATAACACTATGATTACTTTCTAACACATGTTTTGCTATACCTGATTTTTCCGGCCGGTTGAATTTTATGTGCGCAATATGTTCTTTATACCGGGTTTCGATCGATCGTTTTGTATTGCCGATGTATTGTTTACTACAATCTAAACATTTAGTTCCATAGATTCCCGATTTTTTATTTTCCTCAATTTTGTCTTATGCATTTCCTAAAAGGGTTTTGATGGAATTGGTGGACCGCAATATTACTTGAAAACCGCGCTCTTTAAAAATACTATTTAAATTTTTCGTCAAACGATGGTAAGGTAAACATACACCTTAGTTGTCGAAATACGTATACGGAATTACGAAAATTAATTTGGAAAGAGATTATATATCAATCTTTAGTGATTAAGTCATTTAGATTACTGGGTAATCGAAGAACATAAACTTGATCTTTTAGATTTCTTCGAGATCTAAGAATTTCCCAGACCAAGCATAAAGAGTAAGTACTCTTCCGACCAATTTTATCGCTGGAATACTTCCTCACTAAAAAAGCTCAAACCAACAAATACCAATAGATCGGCGCTTCATATTGATGAAAAATCAATTGATCTGCATTTGTTTGCATTAAAGGGAAACTCAATTTTGTAACATGTTGAGATAGGATTGCTATGTGACGATACTTTTCTCGAGGAGGAATGAGCCATAAACCTTGTTCAAAGACACCGTGTAGAAGAAGTTATCTTTTAGCAATCCCTTTCATGTTAGACTGTGCCATTCAAGTGAAATGCTACTTTATCACTGAAAATTAAACGTAAGTCTTCCATCATATCCAGCACCAACACACTAAATTTCATCAATTTTATCTTGTCGTTATTGGTAAGTTCTTAATCAAAATGTAGACGATATGTGACGCGAGAATTTCTGCCATCGCGGCCTACTGAATTGAGTACTGTTATTATTCGATATTTAAGGTCAGTTAGCACGATATTTTTTAAGGCACCGGTGTACAGAAAGCATGTTTGCGACACCGTCATTCAGAAACATTAATAGTTGGTTTATTGAAAATTCAAAACTTTCCAATGTATTTTGAAATTACTTCGGCAGTACATTGTTGTATTCTTCTGGAAGCCAGTAAAATTGAAGATGACCATTGAAGTGGTTCCATTGCACGTACCATAACATTAATAACAGAATTTTTATGATCTGTTGTTTCATTCACACATAACACAGTTTCTTATTTTCAAATCCGGTTTAATCCTATGTTCAGTACTTTCATGGACGGTTGGTAGAACATTTTGTAACGCTGTTTGACTAGATAAGGGGTATTTCGCGTATTTATTCCAAAATGAACAAAATGTTTCATTGGACAATAAAGTAAACGGTAGATTACACAATATCATTGTTTCACATAAATTAATTAAAAATTCCTCGCTCGATTTTATGCCAATTCCTTTTTTGATATGTTTTGTACATTTCATCTGTCGTCGCAGTGGTTTTTTTGTCCAGCACATTAGAAACAAATCGCAATCCGTTCTTTTAATTTTTGCACTATTGTTAATTAAATCAGAACATCCACGTATTCACTTATTAGCGTGGTCGAACAATGGACATTTTATCAACACACCTAACTGTGACATTGTTATTATTATATATAACAGTCAATTGCAAAATAAATACCCGTCGATCAACATACTAATATGTAATATCGCAGACGAAGTTGTGGAATCTCTAATTATTATTATCATTATTATTCCTCCATGTAAAGGTACAAAGCGTCACAAAACTTGTGTTAATTTACTAATTTATGATGTATCCTAACACCGCAATATCAACTGCTCATAGTCCGAGTTCAAACCCATAAATGTGGTGATTGGGAAAAAAAATTTGAATTCAATACACCGTATACTACATTTACGTGTATGTTTTACAGCATGGATTACTGACAATGATATTTGCAGAACTCCTGACAAAAAATTTGGATATTGTATACTCGATAATATGTGCACAAGTAAAACGCAATTTTTACAAGAAGGAAAGACATTAAGTGTTGAAGAAGAAGAAGCTATAAAATCATATTATTGTGGATCGAATCTAAATAGTCCAAGAGTTTGTTGTCCGACAGGAGGGTTTAATCTTGGTAAATATACTTTTCAACATGCACACACAGTGTAGTAAATGAACATTTTATCATTATGTAACTGACTTAAACAAAAATTGTTGTTTATATGTTCATTTAGCAAGAGTTTTAGCAATTTTTTCCATTGCAAAATTTCTTATTAAATATTAGAAATATGGACGTTGTTGATTTTAAATTTGTTTGTATGTTTTCAATACAACTTTGATTATGCAATTTTGCGCGTATACATTAGAAAATAGTCTGCATAATCTCAATTTCATTAAAGTCGTTAAAATGCTTTGTTATATATTTCCATCTCAATATTGAAGTCACCAATAACAATTAAACAATATTTTTATTAAAAGTGCTTGGAAAAATTATGATATATACCGAAAACCACATGAATGCTGAAAATCAACATTTACGAGGATAGTTTGGCAAGTAATAAGAATGACGCATAGGTGGCTCCCTAATTGGTAAAACAAATACACTGTAATTTAGGCTGCCTATTTATATGTTTACATTCCGATATTTAGATAAATCGGTTGATTAGTTTATTTTTGACAGCTGATTGAAAAAGAAGCAACACGTCGTTTTGTTAAAATGAAAAAAGCAGAGCATCGTGCGGTGATTAAATACTTCGTAATTAAGGGTATGAAAGCTACCGAAATAAAAGATGAGTTACAGGAAACATTAGGTGAATCTGCTCCATCATCCGCCACATTAAGTAGATGGGTAAATGAATTTAAACGTGGTAGAACAAGTTGTGTTGATGTAGCGCGCTCTGGAGCACCCAAAATCGTGATTCTCAAGGAAATGATTATAAAAATCCATAATATTATTACGCAAGATCGACGACTCAAAGTGAGAGAGATAGCAGATATGGTAAACATTTCAACAGAACGCGTTCGCCACATATTAACGAAAGAATTGGGCCTTTCGAAGCTTTCGGCGAGATGGGTGCCGCGATTGCTTACGACTGATCAAAAGTTCACTCGTTTGCGCATTTCCAATGAGGGTTTGGACCTTTATACGCCGAATCCGGTTGACTTTTGTGGGCAATTTGTTACTTGCGATGAAACTTGGATACACTACAGTACACCCGAAACTAAACAACAGTCGAAACAATGGTTAGAGCATGGTTCTACACCTCCAAAGAAAGAGAAAATCACTTTATCGGCAAACAAATTCAAAGGGCATTTTGCTCATTGATTACCTTCAGAAAGGTACCACAATAAACGGACAATATTATGCAGAACTTCTACAAAAATTAAATGTTGAGATTCGTGCTAAACGGCCAAGAATGGCAAAGAAAAGATTTTGTTTCACCAAGACAACGCTCCCTCGCATACAAGCACAGTTGCGATGTCCAAAATCCACGAGTTGCATTTCCAATTAGTACCGCATGCGCCTTATTCGCCGGATCTAGCTCCTTCCGACTTCCACCTTTTTCCAAAATTGAAAACGGCACTAGGTGGAAAGAAATTTTCGTCTAACGACGAGCTTATCATCTTCGTAAATGAGTATTTTGCAAGCCTTCCGGAATTGCATTTTAGAGATTGCATAAGGGCATTGGAGTACCGTTGG
Organism: Dermolepida albohirtum; assembly: GCA_031893035.1. Classification (NCBI taxonomy): domain Eukaryota; kingdom Metazoa; phylum Arthropoda; class Insecta; order Coleoptera; family Scarabaeidae; genus Dermolepida; species Dermolepida albohirtum. The sequence continues at coordinate 418,242 of JAVIWB010003701.1, forward strand.
AATAAATGTATTGCGCTATTAGGAGAATATATTGAAAAATAAAAATTATTTTGTATCTAAAAAATCCGTTTTTCTTTTCCATTCTCACTACTTGTCAAACTACCCTCGTATATACGAGTTACAAGCGTGCAGAATTTTATGTTTGATTTCTCTTTTCTGCTTCACAAGATAAATAATTACGACTGTCACTATTTAGTGGTTCAGTATATTTAATATTAGTGTATTAACATTAAATTAATATAACGTTTTATGCAACACAAGCATTATACTTAATTGGATAATTATTCTTAAGTGTCACATTTTTATAAATATTTTCTTCTATCGAAATAAAGGTTTTTATACACGTACTTACTGTGATATTTACTTGACAGATGACAATTAACAGTCCATTTATTCCAATTTTCAAAAATACTATGGCAGTAAAGTGATATTTTACGGACACTAAATTGTTTCTTAAAATAAGCAACTGTGATGCAGTGAAACATAAAGTTACTTATAGCTTCGTATTTAATATTAAACTGCCCAAAAATATCAGTATTGTTTTAGGATTTAATAAAATCGTTAATCTTACAGATTGGATAAAAGGCGACTGCAAAACACCCGATCAAAGTTTTGGCAGATGTATTCCAATTAATTCTTGTGAGTCTCTGACAAATTTGCCAAAAAATAGCACTAATAATGGAAGTGAAGCTCAGGATGTATTACACCAATACTTATGTGCTAATACTACCACTATTTCGGGTGAATACAAAGTATGCTGCCCTGATAAACCTATTGTCATCGACGCCGATTCACACATGAAAAATCATTCCAATCATAAAAACATACGGCTTCTTCCTAAAAAATGTGGAGAAGTTTCAAGTGCCGGCAAAATTATTGGAGGAGAAACAACAGAATTGTTTGAGTTTCCCTGGATAGCTGCATTAATGTATAAAGAGGGCAAGTATTATTAATTAATTACTCCTACCTACCATAAGATTTAGATAGATTTCGCACTATTTTACAAAGTATATCCTCCTCTGTATTTTATTTGTGTCCTATAATGAAAACTGCGTTGTTAACCAATACCTTTATATATCTGTTCTAATATCATTAATGAATAACTGCAGTTTTTATAAATAAAATGCACATCGCGACATACACTTTAATACTTTTTAACATATTTATGTAAAAACTCACCTAATATTGTGGGTGTTGTAATAAATCTAAGCCTAATTTCTTAATTTTTGAGATAGTAACAACACTTTTGTGGAGACTTACATTGTCCTGATGAAAATGTTTTTTTTCTTGGATAAACCAACACTCTTTTCGTTATTGATTTGTATCATTTGTCTAATAAACGTAATTCGATCTTTTGGTTGATAGTCAACAAGAAGCTTCCCAAAAAATGGAAGTCATTGCCTTCCTTGCAGATGGGAAAACCATCGTCTTCTTTGGAAACGGAAAACTACTGTGCCGCCACTGTTTAGATTATTGTCAAGTCCCATTTTTGGTGATAAATCGCCGCATAAAATCTACCTTATCTTTTCGAAACGCTCCAAATACTCACGAAAAACTGGTGTTGACACCAATTTTTGATCAATACTGATAAATAGCTATACTCACTTCGCGGACAGCTTCTTAATAGCCAACTTCTTGAAAATATATGTTCCATGTTGTTTAGAAATATTTACAACCCCCGAAATCTCAGACGTTTTAAAACGATGGTGTTTTAAGATGACGGTTATGCATTTTTAAATAATTTTCGATGTAGACGCAAATTTTGGAGGTCTTTACTTGCTTCAACTTTAGCGGTTGTACGACCGCATTTGAACTTGCCAACCCTTTTATCAATGGTGGATAATTGGGGAACCGAATTATTTGGTTGTTCCGAAGAACACTTATTACGAATATTTGTTGCCGATAAGCCTTTGGAAAGGGAGTATTTATATACTAATGAGGCCATGAGTTTCAAGCTACCCATCTCATAGAAAACTTCCATGCTCTTAATTAAACTGTCGTCACAACAAAACTAATAAATGCAGCTACTATAAAACAAGTTGCTGGCGCATCTATCCGTAAATTCGCCGACTATTCAACCCACTCTCGTTCTCACAGAAATATACATGAATGACTAAATACAAAAACGAATGCATGTGTTCAATTCGTTTTTTTTTTAATAGTTCAGACAAGTTTTAGAAAGATTTTATATTTGAGTATGATTCGAATCTACGCTTTTCTAGAATAACCAATCACCTTATTGAAGTATATAGCCATATTCTTTAGTTTAGCTATAGTTATGGGTATACGTATTAACAACATACCAGTACGATAGTGTGATTGCAATAAGCCTAGAAAAATATATTCTGATAAGCATATGAGACGTAGAAAATGATATATGAATGTACGATGACAAATTATGTCGCTAAGAGGAGACGAAATCCTCGTTATATTAAAAAAAGGCAGATATCGATAGTACAAAGACGCTAACAAAACTCTTTGTCTGCAGATGATGCTTGTGTTTATTTGCTATTGCAAATTTTTCATTTTAAATAGTCCCAGAAAAAATCTAATAGAAATAAGTCGGGTAACCGGAATGGACAAAAATAGAATTGGAGTGGTTCCCAATTCGTCGATCAAGGAAGTAATATTTAGCACTATTCAGAGAACTATTTATGGAAAACGATCAATAACGTAATGATTTGGCAAGCCCGTCCAAACATTTAATTCTTACTGATATTGGCTCCTCGAGGATGTAGTCCTTCTGTGATCATTTTCTTTTAGTTAGTATCTCACTACAGAACTGTTGTGTCATCTCGTCACAAACAGAAACATAGATTTGTCAGAAAATAAAATATTTTTTTGGAAAATTTGGATATCTGCATATTAATACCTCTGTGTCTGCGACATTTTGCGATTTTCACCAGACGCTATGTCATTTATTTTTTGGTTAAGCTAGTTATTGTCGAATTGTGCTGAATTGACATATCAGGGTATACCGCGCTAAATAAATCACAGACATGTTGAAAACTATTTATCGGATGGAATCATTGCAGTATTTGAATTTATTCTTCTTTCGTGTATTTAGACATGCTGCATGAGACCACTTTTCCTTTTCCTTAATATACACTGAATATTTTATTAAAGCGCTCTACGAGATTGATTCAAGGGGAGAGTGAGTTCCACCAACATGAGTATATAGTTGTCTTCAGTCATCTTCTAAATGTCAACCGTCAAGATTTCGTTCAAATCTGTGGGGGGTGGATACATTTCTACAATCGTTTAAACTAAACTAATTGATGTTTTTGTGCCAATATAGAGAAAAAAGAATTTCATGCGTTAATTAAACATTATTTTTTACTTGGACAGGCCATTAAAGAATCTGAAAGAACTTACATTATAAATATTATATAAAGCACATCGGAATATCTGGGACCTTTATTAAGAGTAACTTTGACAAAAATTATTACTAAACTTCATAGATGGCAGAGAGCGACAATGGAATAAAAGTTTGGGTCAACATTTAAATATGAAAATGCTATTCCTAAGATGTGCGCCAGGTTTGCTTACTATTGAACAGATGCGAACTTGCGTTACAACTTCAAATGGCTAAGTTTAAGCTAAATCTGAGAGAATTTTTTCGTCGATATATAACAGTAGACAAAATCTGGATATGTCGTTTTGCTCTAGAAATAAAAGTACAGACAAAACAATGGATTTCTTCTGACGAACATGGTCCATGCGAGCAACAACGTTTTCTTTTTATTGACAATGGGATTATAATTATGCGCTTTTGGAATTCCAAAATGAAATCTTTTTTGACTAATTACAGAAATAAAGTACAATAACTAGATAATATTATGCTGATGTATTGTTACGTTCCGATACAAATGCAGAAGGAAGATTCTATTCCGTCAAGATAATGTGCTCCTTATTTCTTCGCCATGGCAACCACTCATCCATCATATATCCGAGTGCCTTGTTAGTGCCCAAACTTAAAGAAATAGCTTAGGGTGAAAGAGGTTCAGGCCAAATGAGAAGAAGCTGATGAATGCATATTTTGACGTATTTCTAAAAAATTGCTTTTTAATCGGTTGACAAAAATTATAAAATCGCTAGTATAAATCTACAGAACTAATACTAATTGTGTTGAAAAACAAAATATGTTTTACCCCAAAATAAATATGTCATTGGAAAGCAACTCCACCAGATAAACTTCGTAATTATCAAGTCGATGTGGAAAAAGATTTGAAAATGGAGTATCAGACTTATTATGATCATTGCCCTGGAATGAAATCAGCGATTAATTGTTTGTATTATTTTCGACAAGTAGTGGCATCAATTATCCAAGATTTTTAACTCCCTTTTAATTTCTAAGCTTCCGCTATACTTCGTGGAACACATTATGATTAGGACTACGATTACTATCCACATTATTCAAATGGTATTCAAATAGTCGCCTTTCTCTTGAGATCTCTTTAATGGCATATTAGAAGTCTCAAAAAATATTTGGAAGCACATTTAACACCAAATTTAAAACAATAAATTGAACATGACTTTAATTTTCAGTATTAATAATAAACTTCAACTAATTTTATTCAACTTTTTCAAAATTTTTCAGATGGAAATAAAACGGATGTTAAATGTGCAGGAACCTTAATTAACAGTCGATATGTTCTAACAGCGGCCCATTGCATTCGCAGTGCTTTGTAAGACAACTGAAACATTGCAAAACGACTAAAACAAATTATTTTATAAAATTTTATATTTATAGAGTCAATGTACGTTTAGGAGAGCATAACTTTGCAACCGAAATTGACTGCGATATATTCCATAAAGGCGAAAAATATTGCGCTCCACCACCACAAGATTTTACCGTTTCACAAGCAGATGTGGCCATACATTCACAATACAAATCAGAAACTTCCGACAATGATATTGCATTAATAAGGTTAAGGAAAGAAGTTGATATGTCCAAAAGTAAGCCTTACTCTCATAAACGCTTTTATAATTCATTTTAAATGATGTATTACAGAATCAGTAGCTCCTATATGTTTACCAATAACATCTGATGAGAAAGTGTACAATACCAACAGCTACACAGTGATTGGATGGGGTAAAACAGAATTGGGTAAGAGGAAAAATTTCAAATAATTTTAGAATACTATTTTCTGTTAATCTTTTTAGGAAAAGGAAGTAAAATTCTGCTAAAAACTACAGTTCACACAGCAAACAATTCGAAATGTGTAAGCGATGGGACTGTATACAAGAGAAAGCTTTGTGTAGGAGGCAGATATCAACAAGATGCGTGCGAAGGCGATAGTGGAGGTCCCCTTAGTAGTGAATATGTAGGGAATACTGTGCAGTATGGTATAGTATCATACGGCTCTGCCATATGCGGTAAAGAAAATGTTCCGACGACGTATACTAGTGTTCCAGCGTACGTAGAATGGATTTTGGATAACTTAAAGCATTAATTGCAAAGCTTTTAAATATTTATTTATTATTTCGTACTCATTTTATATTGAATGTATTTTTTAATGATTCTTAGTGCAGAATAAAGTAATGCTTATAATTACTAAGACATTATTTACTTATTATAACTAAGGCTACAGCACAACTAGACGTATAGTATTAGCAACAGTGTAAGAGTAGGTAAAGTAAATTTGAGGAACTAATTATTCTGACTGAAAAAAACAAGCCGAGGTTCTGCTTAGTTGACGACGAAGCAGTCCTATAGCTTACATTAAATACATTGATATTTCTAAAATAATTCGAATAATTCCTAAACATCTTCTTATCACTGGTATAAATGCCGACGTTTCGTACCCACTAGCATGGGACATCTTCAGGGCTCAAATACTGCTACTATCGCACTGAAACAGTTTTAGTGCGACAGACAGTAGCAGTATTTGTGACCAGTGACGCGGTTCCAGTTCAGAAGCCCATAAGACGATAGTATGGACCACGGTCGCGGAAGTCTACGTATCAGATTAATTCCTAAATCGTTCACATTTGCAGAAATATTACATTTAAGCATATAAAAAGTAAGACCTAATATGTGGCCTATGCACCGGCACAAAAATTCTAACTACCAATACAATATAGAACAATCAGTCGCTAGTCAAATTGTAAACAAATCCAAAATCTGACAGCAATCTTTTACCTCTTCGAGTTTGCAATCCCTTTATAAATGCATGTTAGAATAACTGAAAATTTCTTTGAATATGAATTTTTCTTGAATTTTCTTAATTTAATTAACATGTGTTCGGTATCAAGCGTTCAATACTTTCAAAATAAACTTGATCTTATTGCACCAAAAGCAAAATATACGGTCTTAATAATATATCTCGAAAGTCTTGAGAAATTCTTATTGAAGACTCACCCCTTTAAAACTCATTTGATTTATATTGGTGCGCAACTAAGTTCTAGCTGTTTTTTTGATGAAAATACAACTTTATTGTGAAAAAAAGTTTACAAATGAATCATTCAAAATATTGCCCATCGCTAGCGACAACTTTTTCCCATCTTTCTGGCAGAGCTCGAATACCGTCACCGTAGAAGTCTTCGTCTTTTGAGTCTATCCTCGAATCAAGCCATTTTGAGACGTCTTCATATGAGCGGAACTGCTGATTAGCCAGACCATGTGCCATCGAACGGAACAAGTAATAATCGGGCGGCGCAATATCTGGGGAATATGGCGGGTGGGGTAGGACCTCCAATTTGAGCGTTTCTAAGTAGGTTTCAACGGGTTTGGCAACGTGAGGCCGAACGTTGTCATGCAGTAGAATCACTTTTTCGTGCCTCTGCTCGTATTGTGGCCACTTTTCGCGCAGTGCTCGACTCGATCACATCAATTGAGTTCGATACCGTTCCCCAGTGATGGTTGCGTTCGGTTTCAACAGCTTATAAATAATACCGCCCTGGTCCCACCAAATACACAGCAAAACCTTCGCAGCGTGAATATTCGGCCGAACCGACGACATATTAGCATGACCGGGCAGTCCCCATGATTTTGTTCTCTTTGGGTTGCTGTAATGAATCCATTTTTCATCACCCGTAACGATGCGATGAAGGAAACCCTTCCTTTTTTGCCGCTGGAGCAGTTGTTCACAGGCGAAAAAATGACGCTCAACGTCTCTTGGCTTCAAATCATAAAGAACACAAGTTCCTTGTTTTTGAATCATTCCCAACGCATGTAATCGCTGGGAAATGGCTTGGCGGGTAACTCCTAATGCTGAAGCAAGCTCCTTTTGCATTTGGCAGGGATCCTCATCGAGCAATGCCTCCAATTCAGCGTCTTCGAAGGTTTTTTATCTTCCTTCTCGCGAACGGTCGTCAACATCGAAATCACCATCTTTGAAGCGACGGAACCAATCGCGGCACGTTGTTTCACTTAGAGCAGCATCTCCGTAAATTTTTTGGAGTTCTCGATGCGCTTCAGCCGCCTTTTTCTTCGAATGAAAGAAGAAAATCAAAACTTCCCGCAAATGACGATTATTTGGCACAAAATCAGACATTTTCACACAATCAAAAGTATATCACACAAAAACAAAATCACTAATGTGTCAATGCGGTTTGTTTACCATATGTCTAAGCTTGGTTCATAACGTTTTGGTTATGTCACAATCGATCAGCACTTACTACCGGAGCCATCTCTTGAATAACAGCGAGAACTTAGTTGCGCACCTAATAATATCTACATGTTGGTCAAATACACGGTGTGACGAAAGAAAAAACGAATTACGCAATAAAAGTATATAGTATTAAACAGAATTTTACACAAACAATGGCTAAATTGTCATTGATAAATTTATACTCTGTCAGACAAAATTTAATAATAAATTGCTGCTCCGCGTAAACGAATTTATTCTTCTATTCGCCCGAGCCTGCGTCCAATAAGATGTCCTATGGATCCTGTGAAAGCTCACTCCAAGTAACACGTAGGGCGTCATACAACTCTTGTGAGTACATTAGAGGGTTATGAAGCATACCAACTCTACAACCTACCATATCCCAGACATGTTCTATGAGAGATAGGCCGGGCTATCGTGCAGATGAATTGGGAATATTGATGTTAAGGAATAGATGGAATTGATGTTAAGGAATCGTAATGTAGCAATTGCAACATGAAGACGACCATTTAATAGGTCCAGATCTTCCCTATATATGCTTTGAAGTATTTAAGTGATTACCAAGGAATAGGAGATAGGACATAGAATAACAATGCGTTGCATATATCGCCATACTCGTTCGTTTGTGTTGATTTCCTATCGTCTAAAACAAATACTGTCCACTACTTGTCGGCGTCATGCCCTTAGATTTTAATGGTCTAACGTAAGGACAGTTTGAGATGATGAGTGGAACAATATCGTTATTGTAAATGAATTACGTTTTTGTCTGTGGACCCATATTGTCGAAGTAGAGTTCAACGTTAAAAAGAAGAATTTCAAATATTGCGTAAAACCTGGGGCAAATTGTGCCACATAAACCCCGCTCTCGCACAAAGAAAGCCCCGTCAGAGCCCAGACCCGGCATCGAGACCAATACTTGTGAATATCTAATATTTTTAAGCAACATTATCTACTATATACTGTTATTATTTCAGCATGAATAAAATATGATTATAAGTATGTATAGAATTGTTCTAGCCTTTTATTTAGGATAATCATTCCAGAACTACATAAATGTAACAAGAGTGCCCCAATGTGATACAACGCGAACATACTTGGTGCACTGAACTGATCGCAATGTTATCAGGAAAACTTATTTGCAGAAGCAGGTCCACATCCTTATCGATAACCATACTGTATTAGGAGCATTGAACAGCCTAAGGTCGTGTCAAGGCTAGTGTGGAAACGTTGTGAAATCAGAAGAGTGGCATAGGGGAATGCAGTAAAATCACTGTGATAGGAATTGGAGAATTATTTGACTAGTAAAGGTATATGAACCTACTAAAGAAAGATTGCTACAGAATTGGAAATGCCCAAGTGCAATATTCGGAAAAAATAGCTGTATAGACGGAAACTCAATACAAAAAGTATTAGTATATAGTATAATAGGCACTAACATGGCAAAATTTTTATTGGTGACACAAACCGTAGAAAAGCTGAGCAATTGGTTTTGTGGAAGATAGATTAGAATAATAACAGAATTCTTGAAGAACATTGTCAGATATAACTTAGTCCTTCATTACAAGTATGCGATAAGACTACAGGAACTGTCAGCTACTTCTTAAGATTTCTTTAAAATGACTTGCCTCTTGTGATCCAAACAAGAGGCGAGTCATTTTTAAATAACCTAAAATATAATTGAAAAGATATAGCGATCAATCTGCCCTTGATCTGCACAGCTTTGCATAGGAGCCGAGAGTGTGGACTTGGTGAAATAAACAATATTGGCAAGAACAACGGTCAAAGAACCTCCAAGGAAAAAAATGTACAGAAAAGTGGAAATATAAAAGTGTTTTAATAAGGAATGATAACAGGAGTCTGCAAAAAATATTTCTTCGTTTTAACTTTATTCACATTTTTTTTTGTGTTTTGCAGTGCTATACACAAATACGAAAACAGTTTTTGTTTTATCACGTAGAGTTTTCTCACAAAAAAACAGATGTATCGTATTTGAGGAATAGTAAGTCAATTATAAAAAGTTATGGAATTTATATTTTATTTTACATTTTATTTAAATCATAAGTAAACAAATATTTTTCATAAAAACAACACAAAATTAGTAAAACAATGATCTTCTTTAATGGTCCTTGTAGTATCGTTTGCGCTTCCCATCAAAACTCCGTTTTGCACTTTTTCTGCTGTAAGATCGCTGGGGATCATCTCTATTCAACATCCTACACTAGTCCGCTATCATGTTAACATTTCTCCTTCCTTAATATTGTTTTTCCATTTCCTAAATATCTTGGTGAAATCTTTCACCTTGTTCCTCGCTGACAGCACCAAGATTTTCTGAAAAGTAGTCTAGGTGTGAGTGGAGAAAATGTACTTTTAGGCTGCAACATAATTACCACAAATGTAACAGAAACAATCGGGTGAAGTAACACTGTTCTAGAAGCTATCGTAAATTATAATTTTCGTTGTTGATTGTAATTAACAACACGAAATATAAAATAAAGCACTTGTCACTTCAATAAAACACAGAAAACGCATATGTATAGTACAGCGTCAAGAGACGCACTGTATGAGGAAAGTAAACAAAGGTATGACAGCTACTCAATGTTGCCACCCGACCAAATTAATATTTCCCACAATCAATCTAAGCCTAATTTTAATTATTAAGGTTAAACACTGTAATGCTTACATGCCTAAAATGCCTAGTTGTCGATAATTTCAAGTGAAATTTGTAATAAACCGTGCGTGATGGAATTTTTTTATTACTTTTTCCGTAATCAGCGTACAAAAAGCTATAAAAATCACTGATTATATTTTAAACAATCCTTCCATCACAAGCCTGTGTAAATTACAAGTAAATGTATAAAATAAGTGATATAATAAGGAAATACGCTTTGGAAAATTTTGTACTGATTTCCATAATATATTTATAGAAAAATTGTTTGCACTGTAATACAGCTACAAAATAAAATGTTTGGTTTGTTGAGAAATATTCTAACATATACAAAAACACCTAGCCTCAAAATCCAGCTGAATGTTTTTTTTACATACTGAATAGCGATTTACAAAGAAAGCTCCTTCATTTATTAATCCTGCTTATTCAAGGATGGGTTTTTGGAAATTAGGGAGTAAGCCTATATTTATGAGAGATTCCAAAAAAATTAAACCCCAGAAATTTTAATTATATGTACATAATTGTAATAAAGTAGTTATATTTTGTACAATATATAAATAAATATATGGAAATAAATGATATACTAACTGCTCTTTTGGTTTTAATCGTACTCAAATTTCAATGTTTTTTGTCAATGTAATAATCGACTTTCATTTACTCTCGTTTGTTACTCCGAATTGATCTATATACTCAAACGCATTACGTTCTTCAAGAATTTAGGGTTTCAATTACACATAATAAAAATTTCAATGAGGTAGTATTTATTTAAAATACTATGTCACACCAGAATATCTAGAGATCTGTGGATCTCACGTTTTCATTCTAGAAACATATAAAAGAAAGTTTATGCAGTCGTACCTAGATAACAATATCACTATCGATTTAGGCTTAATTGCCTTTGCCATGTCGCAATCCAGTATAGGTCGTTACCTTTTTCGGGTGTCATCACTTTTTCTACATGATGTTACAATGAAGAATGCAATCAATACCTGCAGCTACCACTGACATACAATTGGGTGACAGCGAAAGTCCTACAACGAAGCCTGACCCAGATGACTGCTCGTTAACTGCGACTGAACCTCTTGCCAAGAAAACCGAAACAAATGAAGATTTACATACAGTATACAAAACCAGCTGCTCATATTGGGTATCACACGCACCGTCTCCTAATCCTAGTTCCTCACTATTAACATAATAAGTTTGCATCATCTGAGGTTTTACTACCAATTCCATTGATTAAACAAAATGTGAAGAGGACTGGTGGAAAAAAGAGAAAACTGCTGCTTTAATCAACTTCCCTTGTAAGAGAATACTTAAAATCGCTCTTAAAAATGAAGAAGAAAACAAAAAAGTTGTAGACAAAACAGAAAGGACATTAAAGAAAAGAAAAAAACCAAAAAATATGTTATTAAGAAAAAGTTATTTTTTTTATTGTGTCATTCCACATTTCTTTTCAGTGGGCGCACAATACTTTCAGTGGAATTGACACGAAGGCAACGAAGCAGTTCTGTGTTCGTTTTTCGTTAAAATTTAGATTTGTAAATTACATAAAATTTTGAAAAGTTCATTAAAAAACAATCTTAATTAATTATACATGATTAACTTCTAAATATGTATTCTATTCCTTCTAGAAATCTACTACATAAAAGCAAAATTGAATTAATTACCACACTGCGACTTACACGTCATTGTGTGCCTTTCTTCCACAATTACTCTTCATTCGTGTTTGCATATCTTCACTGACACAGTTAAATTTGGTAAACTGTAATTTACTATTGATTATAAGTCTCATTCTTTTCAATTTAATTGAAGACTTCATAATTATTACCTTCCTGTTTCATTATATTATTATGTTTCTCCAGTTTTTATAAATTTGTAAATATGACTAAGAAATTACTATACAACAAAATTATTATTCTTAAAAATAGTTTGCGTTTTAATTGAAATAAATTATATTAAGTTAAGATCAAAAACTACAATATTCTAAATAACAATTGAATTATAACGTCAATAAGTTTCTGTTAACAACGAGTTCACTATCAAGAAATGTCCTTGTAACACTTCGAATTATAAAGTGAATAAGCTTCTGTTAACAAGTTCACTATCAAGAAACAGCCTTGTAACACTTCGTCTTTTGAAAAGTTCATGTATGTAATTGCGATTAACTCATTCATTTTCGCCATAATAAGTTCTCTCTCTCTCTCCCTCTCTCTCTCTCTCTCTAAAAATACTAATAACTGCAATTACTTTAATTTGAAATTTCATGAGAATACTTGATTTGTTGGTCGAATTTTATTAAGAATCGGCTTCAACAAAATTAATCGTAATAAATAAAATATAATGAATAGGAATGCACTAATTAAATATTCTGCATGCAAACGGTTGCTAATATTGTTGTTTTTGATAATTTAGAAATGATTTATGTGATTTGTTGTAATAGTTATCTTCATTACGTCATCATGAAATGGAAAATATTACCGAACATACCAAGATTCTATAATTTCCAGGCAAAGTAAAACCCGAACATGCTACTATTTATATGACTAACAAATAAATGCTACTGGAATTTTGTGAATATTTTACATCATGAAATGGAAACTATTGTTTATTTACAAATATATGTTATATTATTATATGTTTTATTTACAAATGCACATATTTCGAGGAAAATCTGCAAATAACTGCTAAATAAATGATTAAGAAAAAAAGCAAGGAAATTTTATCACTTGTAATAATTCTATTTGTAGGTGACGTTTTCTCTAGATATCTAAAAACTTTATACACATTTTTGTCATTTACTATTCAATCCATTATCAATATAATGGGTGCTTTTTTAAGCTCCATGAGAACTATCGATATCGATACCTATGGTTTCACAGCTTATAATGCCAAACTGTGTTGACATTTCTGTTCACTAAGGTTTGGCAAGTCATCACGAATCGTTTAAGGCCAGAACAACGCTTCCTAATTGTGGAAATTTGCTTTGAAAAGCATACATCTGTTCGCGAAGTTCATAGAACACTTCGTCCATTTTACGGTCAACATAATCGGCCTAGTGAGCAAGAAATTCGTGCAGGTATTCATCGTTTTGGCACTAATTTTACTCTTCTCGATTTAAAACCATCAACAAGACAAATAAATATGCGTACCGAAAAGAATATTACTGCTGTAGCGCGAAGTATTGAAGAAGACGCCGAAATGTCGATTCGTCGTTGTTCTCAACTTGTTGGCCTTTGTCCTTTGACTACGTGAAAAATTTTAGGTAAGAATCTTGGCTTACGCGCCTATAAAATAGAGGTCGTGCAAGAATTGAAGGCAAATGACAATCGTAAGAGTCGCATTTTTTGCTGATTGGGCTCATTTGAAATTGGCCGAGCATGAGCATTTTTACCAATGAATTGTATTTAGTAATGAAGCTCATTGCTGGTTAAACGGCTACGTCAATAAAGAAAATTGCCGTATTTGGAGCGAAGACAATCCTCAAGTCGTTAATAAATCACCATTACATCCATTAAAATTGACTGTTTGGTGTGGTTTACACGCTGGCGGCATTATCGGTCCTTATTTCTTTTGAAATGAGGAAGGAGTTGCCGTTACGAAGAATGACGAGCTCTATCGTACCATGCTGATTGAATTTTTGGAAACAAAAATTAATCAGCTAAAGAACGACGATATTTGATTCCAACAAGGCGGCGCAACTTTCCATACGGTGCAAAATCAGTTTGGTGACAACTTTATTTCCAGAAGTGGTCCTGTTCACTGGCCCCCTCGTTAGTGCGATTTAACGCCTCTGGATTACTTTTTATGGGGCTATGTTAAGTCATAGGTTTACATATGTTATGTCGACAAACCAGCAACTCCTGAAGCATTGGAAGCCAATATTCAAGCCACCATTGACGGCATACAGATTTATTGGAAAAAATAAAAATCACATTTAAAAAATAAATGCCATGAAATTATCTACTAGGTTATAATAAAAAAAAATTTCATTTCATCTGTGACTCAACCAGGCACAGCGTCAACGAATTATTCATCTACATTACGAAAATCGACGTGCCACAATAAATGCGTTTCGTGCGCTTAGAGCAACTTATGGTCTATATAATCGCCTCACCGGATGCACAATTCGCTAGACCATCGAAAATTTTGAAACGCAATTTTCATTATTGGATAACACGCGACTAAATAGATCACATCTAGCACGTAGTGAAGAAAATGTAGGGATGGTAGCTGAGAGTATACACGATGAACGTGAAGAGTCGAATCGACGTAGATCTCAATAGCTTGGCTTGTATGCCACAACATGACGTATTTTACGTAAGTATCTTGGTTCAAAAGCATACAAAATTCAACTCAAGAATTCAAAGCGACCGACCTTTTGAATTGTCAGCGCTTCAATCTTTGGACTCCCGAAATGTTTGAAGAAGATCCACTGTTTTCGACCAAAAATTTTTTCAGCTGATGTCCATTTTTGGCTTAATGGCTACGACAATAAGTACAAATACCGTATTTGGAGTGAAGAGCAATCTGAAGAGGTACAAAAGCTGTCACTACATCCAGGCCTACGTAAAGTCCAATGTCTACATCGATAAGCTAGCTATAATTGAACAATTGGAAGTCAACCCTACTTCCACTAATCGCCAAATTCAATATTTTAAGGAAATAATTTTTAAAAATAAATGTCAAGAATGGTTCTTTTGTATAATAATGAAGAATACCGATAAAATTGTAGTTTATATTTTTATTTTAGTTACCTCCAAATGAATCGACCCTTATTTCATTAAATATTGATAAATGTAAAGTTATGTTCTTTAGCAGAAGATCTAAGCTCACCGTCTCTATTACAAATTTTATAATGACGATTTGCAGCGTATAAGGTGTGAAATATATTATTTGACGTGTAACTGATTTTCAACGATCACCTTCGTTACTTCGTCAGTCAGGAAAAGCTGAAGTTTTATCATCAGAAAGCGTAGGACGTTTAATAACATTCAAGCTCTTCAAGCTCCTTTCGTCACCCTAGTTCGTTCTCGCCTTAAATACGGTTCTATAATATGTCACCCCTACTATCAAAATCAGGAACGTCAACTAGAGATGCTTCAGCGTAGTTTTCTACAATTCGGGTGTATTTCTTATAGTACTGCTTTTATGTGTAAACTATTTCAAAGTAATACTGATTCGCCATGTCCTGTTACCTTTTATTTACTGCATCGGCGAATCAATGTCATAATGAAGTTACCTTTTTATGTCAGGTGCCGAAATTTTAATACCATATCTAGAAATTACATTAATTGTTCTTTCTTTTATACTGTTAATCTCATTACTATTCAATATTAGAATAAATTTGTTTAAATTCATCTCATACAGTTAGTTTACGTTTTATTTTTAAGTTAGTATTAGTTTTTCTGTAATTAGAACTTGTTTAGTTGAATATTAAAGCTTACTATTACTATTATTATTATTTTAAGTAGTTTTTAGTATCTGGAATTTTAATGGAAAAATCAGACTTACAGCGAACAGTAGTTGTAATCTCCAGCAACATGACTCTAAATTCATTTCGAAATAGCTGCTTATATTTTATTCTACCTTTGCGTGTCATTTCTAAAAATTAACAAGTGCCATTTTGTCAGCTTTTGTAAAACTTCCCATGAGTTATATATAATATAGGTACAGATACGGAAAACGTTCCGTATTAAGTTAGCGGTATATTGCTATATACGAGGGTAGTTTGACAAGTAGTGAGAATGGAAAAGAGAAATGAACTTTTTAAATACATTCGTTAAAATATGGTGTACGCGTTTTGTTGAAATGTTTACCATATCTGCTATCTCTCTCACTTTGAGTCGTCGATCTTGCGTAATAATATTATGGATTTTTATAATCATTTCCTTAGAAGTCACGATTTTGGGTGCTCCAGAGCGCGCTTCATCAACACAGCTTGTTCTACCACGTTTAAATTCATTTACCCATTTACGTATTGTGACGGATGATGGAGCAGATTCACCTAATGTTTCCCGTAACTCATCTTTTATTTCGGTAGCTTTCACACCCTTATTTACGAGTTATTTAATGACTGCATGATACTCTGCTTTTTCCATTTTAACAAAACAACATGTTGCTTCCTTTTGAATCAGCTGTCAAAAATAAACTAATTAACCGATTTATCTAATTCCCGAGCCAATGGCGTGTTAAAGAAATGTAGACATTGGGTATATGTACATATGTAGATATAAAGAACTATAACAAATATATTGTAATTTTATTTTTTTAATTTCACATTTCCAAATTTTAAAATCAGTTAAATTTTCCTATGCCTGAGAATCAGATTCCGTTCAAAATTTCGCTATTATAACTTTAAAACTCATATATGTACCTAATCAGCATCTGGTAAATGGAGGGTGTAATACGAATTGACTTTTATGTAGATTTGGTGAATTCTATTGTATTGTATCTATAATATAAAATTATATATTATATTATAACATCAACATGTAATTATGAAAATAATACAAAAACTAATTACTGACATTATTTACATTTGATTATATGTTCTATGTATGTTTCTTTTTAATTTTGATATCCAAATGTTTCTATTTCTTGTATGATAATAATACATATAAATATTAATCAAGTTCAGTAAGAGGACTTGAAAGCCTATTGATTTGTATATATTCCACTTATTTCTGGCCAAGTCACCTTCAGCTTTCAATTATTTAATAATTCATTGTTCCAGATGTTATACCTTATAGATAAATATAATTTTACGATTGAAACAAAATGATATCATTAATTAATATGTTATTAAAATATTCTATTTAATATTATAATAACAGAATAAATAGAAAATTTTCTTAATATATGTAGAAGGCGATTCTTGTTAAAATGTGAACTAAAATAATAAGCTCATACGTAAAATAATAAATACACTTGATTTGCTTCATAATATTTTGTTTTAAATTACTTTAAGCTAAATGATTATATATACAGAAATATTCTTTAAATTGTTTTTTTTATTCTGACATTGCCAAATTTTCACTATTGAGTAAATAAGAGTCTTCCAATAAGAGGTGTCATTTTGATATGTATGGAATGGAATAATAATGGAAAATAATATCAGTCAAACGGCCGCCACGGCTATGCTTGCTGGACCATATTCTTTTCATGAAATTTTCCATCACTAATTCGCACATATGCGGTTGTATGTCCTCGATAACTTCACGAATTTCATCATTGAGGTCTTGAATCGATTGTTGGCCATTGTTATAGACATTCTCTTTCACGTAGCCCCAAAAAAGCCTAAATGTGTTGAATCACAAGATCTCGGTGGCCAATTGTGATCGCCTCTTCGAGGAATCACACGGTCAGGAAACTTTTCACGCAAACGAGCGATGGTATCGTTGCTTGTGTAACATGTAGCGGTGTCTTGTTTAAAATAAATATCCATACAAAATCATTAATCATCGTTCGATAGGGCAATCCATTCATCGTAACAGTTGCTCTAGGCTCGTTTTCGAAAAAGTAACGTCTAATGACCCCGCCAGACCAAAAAAACCGCATCTAACAGTCACACGGTGAGGATGGAGAGGCTTTTCAACAATAATTCATGGGTTTTTCGAGCCCCAAATGCGACAATTCTGCTTATTAACGTAGCCTCCGAGGTGAAAATTTACTCAAAATGATTTTCCGATGAAATTCCGGGTCAGTTTGATGCACTTCAAGAACTTGGTCAGCAAAGATACAACGTTGTTGATGGTCGGTAGGCGTGACTTCTTGTGTCAACTGAACTTTAAAAGCCTTAAGACCTAAGTCTTTATGCAAAATGCGGTGTAATGTCGTTTTTGGAATGCCCAATTCCAAAGATCGACAAGAAATGGATAAATCTGGGTTTTCCTCAACACTATGACCTACAACAGCAATAATCTAAATTGCTCTTGAGCGACGTGCACAAGTTCTATTCTTCACATCACTAATTTGTCCTAACGGCTCAAATTTTTCCACCAGTTTCACAATTGCTGACCGAGAAGGTGCTTCACGACGACCCAAAATTTTCAGCACTTTTGTAGTGAATTTTAATAATTTCAATGCGTTGTTGAAACGTATATCGTTCCATTTTTATTAATGACCTAGTTTTTACTTGTCATCTGTCAAGTAGTTACAGGTTGATTCTTAACAACTGTTGAAATAGCTATTGCAAATGAAATGTCTTATTGGAACATCTTTTATAATAGATGTAATATACCCAGCATATACATGTTTTGACTTATATACAAAAATAAATTAATCCGAATGATATTAGTTGTCATCCACACGAAAAAGCATAAGTGACCAGTTAAATGATTTACTAATTCTTAACAGCAGTTAGCATATGAATATGAGAACTATTGCTTCCGAGAAACCCGAGCCAAATCTAATCTAAAGTGCATAGTAATGTATCGAAAGATGTGTGACCGTAGGAAAGTGCGGTAGTTAACGTTCTCCTGGGGACTCCAGGCGCGACCGTCTTGTATTTAGTCTTACTCGGTCAAGTGGGCTAACTGTTATTTCGTTTACTGCTACTGGAAACAGTATGGTAAAAATTAAAACCAAAATCAAACAACGAAAAGCAAGAAAGAAACTGCAAGGCAAAAACTCCTCATGAAAAAAAAATCTGGACGTCGGAAGAACCAGGGTCATGTACATATGTATATACGTAAGCTATGAGGATCGGTATCGTAGATGAAGTGAATCTTACATCACACGAGGAGATTGTAATTAGCAGCCAACTACTACAGGCATATGCAAAGAAACTAAGAGATTCCGAAGGGACGTGAGAATCATAACAAATATAAAAATATTGCAGTGGAATAGGCTGCTCGCTGAAAAGGTATTATAACATTATCTAGCAAATAAAATTGCACAAAGATCATGCAAAGAAAAAATATTTAGGAATTGCCATTCCTCATTCAAAAATATTGTCCGAGTATATATGTATGTAGATATCCCTCATAAACTGATAAAATGCAAATAATAATAAAAATTCATGTGGTTAACTCACGATAAATACAATTGTAACTCTCTACGTCTTTTCTAAAATAGATGGTACTCCTTTATGAAACACATTCTTATATAGCTTCTTTCCAATCTATTTTAATCACTATCCAGTGTTTCCAAAATCAAAAGTGATTGTATATTGATCAAGGAGAGCTGTATTGCGGTTGCTTAAGATTTTACTATTGTGCCTGCAACGCGGTTTCTGTTTTTTTGCGGGGATTTCCTTACATAATATTTAGGACAAACTATCTCATTTGATTAATCGCCATTTTGTTATAACTTCTTCTACTGCCCATTTGAAACGGTTCCTACCAGTGCTTCTAAAATCAGTGACGTGTTTTCTTTCATGTAAATCGTCCTTGAACAATCCGCTTCACTATTCTTTCCAACACATCCAGACGCATATTCTAAATATACTGGGCAACATCAAAATACGTGTGTATACGAGGTTTGTTCAAAAGGAAAGGTGAATTTTGAATTTTCCCGCGCTGTTTACATTCAATTATCGAAATTTTTTTTGTTATGTTGGTTATGTGTTAGTGATATGTTGGCATTAACAGTCAATTTGGATTAGTAGTTTGTTGTTGATAACTGAAAATCTTAGTCACGTTTGTGTGTGTTCTTCAATTTTTGAATTTTGAAAAAAATGGATCAAAGAATATGTATTAAATTTTGCTTAAAAAATGGAATAAGGTGCTTCAAGGCACTTAAAATGTTGACTGTGGCATTCGGCGAGTTTACTTTGTCTCAAAAAAGTGTTTATAATTGGTACAAGCGCTTTACAGAAGGCCGAGAAAATGCACGCCAAGTTCGATCAAATGTGAAGGTTTTGCTCACTATTTTCTTCGACTACAATGGCGTGGTGCATCATGAGTTTTTGCCAACAGATCGTACGGCTAATAAGGAATACTACAAGGAAGTTATGCAACGTTGGCGTGAAGCAATACGACTCAAACGATCGGAATTGTGGAAAAAAAATCATGGATTCTGCATCACGATAATGCACCAGCTTACACATCAATGCTTGTTCGTGATTTTTTGGACAAAACAACACCCTAATCATGCCTCAACCACCTTATTCACAAAATTTGGCTCCCTGCGACTTTTAACATACCTATTCCTAAAACTGAAGAGACCAATGAAAGGAAAGACAAAGTCAGAATCGAAGAACGAGCTGATGGCCATACTGAAAAGCGCATTTCAGAAGTGCTTCGAGGATTGGAAGAAGTGCTGACATAAGTGCATTATATCTGAGGCTAATATTTTTAGCAATTATTTTTCTTCTTTAGTTAAATTTTTATTACATTTACTCATTATTCTAACAGATATTAATCGCAATCGAATTAACAATAGTGTTTATTCAGTCGCTTATTCATTTTTTATTTCACGTAGCAGTAAATATTTCCGTCTCGAGATTTACGACGTCGTTTAAATCAGATTTGTTATAGAACAACATTTAATATTTTTTAAAAAGTTTTACTAGTAGTGAATATATTCACTTCAATATTAGATAGATAGATTACCTGGAGATTGTTATAGAATCTATTCCACTGTGACCTTTCTCGACCTGCTGTGGTCTCCATGTCTGCCTGGGGTCTTTTTGCTTCTTTGTACATATCTATTAAAGTTGACCTTCACTAAAATTTCTTTTGGTCTTTGTGCAATCTTGACACTGTTTCACCAACTGTTGGATTTTTGTTTTACACATTAGAGGTTACTTAGCTGTTCCAGGTCTTCTAGGGTGATTTCCCTCACACGTTTGTGTGTCTTAACCTGTATAGATGACTCCGACATCCTTGCCTTCCTCGTTTTTTTCCATGAATCGTTATTGTCTTGCAGATTTAAAATATTTTACACGTTCTATTTTATTTTCTTTGTTTTTAGGGTTTAACCTGCTTTTTCCATATTGTTTTTATGAGCAGCAAGCAAAACAGTATACACAATTAGAATCCTGGTTGACAAGTCTAGACTAAAGAGAATTGTGCACACTGCTTGTCAGCCAACTGTTTTTGTATAATGTATACCACTGATAGGGATATTTTTCAATTTCTTAAATTTTTTATACAAAAATCGATACTCGAACTTGTAGTTTTTAACTAACAATGTTTCATTATATAAACTGGAATTACATAATAGTAGGAATATAATTAGTAGCTAGCCTAAATCTCATTTGTTTTAAATAATACAGAGGAATTATATGAACAATGTAAAATATCTTTACTCAAATAACATTGGTGTTCTTCAGGCTTCTACGAGGTAAACTAGAAACGACTTCTACCTAGCAATAAAATAAATGACTTACGATTTCTTTTTTTTGGCTAGTTTTATCTTTCGACGTAATTTCTCCTAGCTTCAACGCACTCGCGCCACCTGTGCTGTACAGGCATTATTTCGTCAGAAAAAAATTATTTCTGTTAGTCTTCTAAATAATCATCAGTCCCTTCTTTTAATTAATTATCGTTTGCAAAACTGACGTTATCTGAGGTGCCTTTTCAAATTTCTAAATAAAAGGAAGTCGGAGGAAGCCAAAGCTGGACTATATAATGACTGACGAAATTCAAAGAAATTGCACTCGCAAGGTATGTGTTAGATTTTGGCTGCCTTGTGAACTCAGCACATTGTCATGAAGAAAGAGAACTTATTTGTCACGTAAAGCTGGACGTTCTTAGTTAATAAACGTACGTAATTTTGTTAACGTATAGGTAATTGTTGTTTTGTCCTCTTTGGCATGTATTGAAAATGAATAATTTCCATTTGGTTCCAAAAGACGATGGTTATGAACTTTCCAGCTGACAACTGTTTGCGGGCCTTTTTTGGAGTCCGGAAATTCTTATGGATCCTAATTATATTCCAATATTCACATGTCACTATCTTCGAGAGTAGTCAGCGTCCACATTGAAAGACTACTTGAGAAATTTATTGCTTAAACAGTTTTTGTAGGGAGTCAAAAATCCTAATAAGACTTTACTCATGCCTAGTTTATAGTGTAGAATTGTTAAAACGCTAGACTCAGACGATTCTGAGAACCATTCCTTCAGCTTTCAAGGAAATATCAGGCCTTCCGTCTCTTGGGTCATGTTCAATGAATACTCGATTCCACCAAAATTGTTTCAACCATATTACACTTTAAAATATGACTGGGCCTCATCCTCATACACTATAATCATTCGTTTGTAAATAATTTTATCAGAAATCTATATATAAAACACAAAATAACGAAGGAATTGATGTTAAATTGAAATAGAAGTATAAATGTCGTCGCATATGAATGTATATAATAATAATAATATATTTATTGCCCAACAGGCCAACCCAATTAAGGACAACATTGTATATAAATAGAACCAAATACATACAATCAAAGTTCATATCTAAAGTAACTAATAATATAAGAAATAAAAAATAAAAAACAATACCTTAAAATAATAGAAAAATTAAAATAATAGGAAATTAACAATAATAGAAAATTAAGAACTAAAAACTAAGGGAACCGTTGAAAATATCCCTGTAGATTTTGTTGGCGTTTAACGCCATATGGTGGACAGGAGCCTTCCATAGGAGATTCGTCCTCGGCGTACCGTAAACAAACGTGGCAGCGCTTCTGGAGGAGGAGCGAGAAACTGCAAAGTTTAGATTGGCCAGGAGGTCTGAACAGTCTATTCGACCATTCACCAGCTTGTAAACAAAACAAGCACTGTGTCTGGATCTGTGTTCCTCCAGTGATTGGACATTGTGCTCCTCCAACAGAACATTGTAATAATGTCATGCGCAGGATACACGCCCGAGGCCTTGAGAGAAAGGAATTTAAGAAATCGACGTTGAACACGTTCGATTGCATTTATCTGTGAACCGTATAGGGAATACCATACAATCAATAAGCTAATATCGTTGAAATACTGTGTTGTCCTCATTATAAAGCCAGCACTCTTAGCCACTGAACGACATATATTTTGAATATGTAAATTAAAACTCAATGAGGAATCAAAGAAAATACCGAGGTCCTTGATGGAGTCTACTTTCATCTAGAGAGTACGAGGAAAATATAGGAGTTAACTTGCGGCTAAACGACATGGCAAAACATTTGTCTATATTGAAACAAAGACAATTAGACTTAGACCAAGCTGAAATAAGGTCTAGACTCGCTTGAAGCCGAGCGACTTCTTCAATGGAGGAAACAGCTGCAAAAATCTTTACGTCGTCGGCATAGCACAAGGCAGAACAAAGCAAGGTAAGTAATAAATCGTTTATAAAAAGTAAAGTTTGACCCCTGAGGCACCCCAGATGATGAATGAAATGTTTTTGAAGAAAATCCATTGTAGAATACATAATTAGGTCCCTTCTCAAGATAGGATTGTGTTAACTGAAGGAGGCTAGGTGCGAAACCTTAACAAGATAATTTATATGGTAATATATAATGATCCAGCGTGTCGAATGCACGAGAAAAGTCAGTGAATATGCTGTGGCCCTGATTGTGCATAACTTCACAGGTGAACTGCATGAAGCAAGCCAGAGTAGTCACTGTAGATCTCCCAGGGTAGAAACAGTTATTAGAGAATATGCAATTGTATAAATATTGTTCAAATATTTTCGAAAAGTTCGAAAGGATTGCCACAAGACAATAATCAGAAAAACTGGATTTGTCAACCTTCTTAAAAACAGGAACAATCATTGCAAGTTTCCATGTAGAAGGAAAGATAGAGTTGGAGATAGCAAGATTTATGATCTTTTTCAATGGAAGAGCGAGCGAACAGCGGGCATCTTTAACGAAGACGGGAAGACGGGGCAGTATATACCTCGAAAAAGCAATGTGCAAATGAATCCACAATTCCCTGTGAACTGTCAAGTTCCCTCAAGCCGTCTCGCATAACTCCAGGTATATGAGAAGTGTCTTGCTTGGAGTGGAGAAAAGACCAGAAATTAGGGGGATTATTTCTAATAGAGTGCTCAACATTCGATAAGTACACCTTGTAACGATCAGAAATTAACTGTTTGGTGAATCTTCGAGTTCTCTTAAATTCTTCATAGTAATAAATGCACAGAGTAGATTTCCATTTATTGTGGTAGTATTGTTTTAATTCTAAATTTGCTATTATATAATATCCTTAGTGAACCACGAAGGGCAAAATGATACAGATGTAATAATTACCCTTCCACGCTAGATAATTTATTTATGAAAGCTAATTATCTAGACTAAATTTGTATTAATTAAATATGTTTACTTACTTTAAATAACAAATTCGTCAATCTATTGATGTATGTAAATCATTGTGTTAACTATTAATTAATACTTGCAATTGTATTTTCAACTTAATTATACAAATAATAGTAGATTTTAGGTTGCCTAAAGCAAAACGCTAACATTAATATCTTAAAAACATATTATAACAAGTATCACATTCCTATTTCTACAAAATATTATATCAAGCTTTAGATAGTCAGTCACATTACTATTAAAATATTGGAATAAATATTATAGAAATAAATGGAAAAGTTACATACTCTGCATTTCTAATGGAGTTTAAAAATATTTTAAAGCATTGTAAGAAAGTATTGCTTCTAGTTATAATTCTTCTATATCTAATGTGGAAATTTCCGCTATAAATAAACAATCCACCAGAAGTTTCAATTGTATTGGTCCAGAAAAGATGTTACCAGAATACCTAGACAGATACACAGTAATAACACCGTATTAGAATCACCGCAATTTGTTACTAATGCTTTCGAACACCGTTTGTCTAACACTTTTCTTATAACAGTAGCGTGGCTTCTAATGATGTAATTTTTAACTATCTTCTTGTAATCGTAACCTCTGTCACTGAAGAAGAACTTATTAAAATCATTACTACCTTTGAGAACAAATTAACTATTAGTGACGATTTCGTACCAAGCCTTTTTGCTAGAGATGCAAGGTTCATTCTTTGCAAAACGCATCATCAATTTAAGTTTATTCTTTCCTACTTTTCCCTTTTTGGACACAAGCTATAATTACTCTTATATTTAGGATAGGTAATATCTAACAGATGAATAACTATCGTCCGTTTGCAGTCAATTTTCCTTAACTTATTTGAACATGTTCTTTAATACCATATTTTGTACCATACTAAACATCTCATGTCTTCTCGCCAGAAGGGAATTTTACCTGGTTGTAACATCGTAATTAACCATGTAATATTAACACAGTGTCCAGATACTTGACAATAACAGCCAGACATGTTGTTCTCCATAGGTACCAAATATATTGCTCTTATATTTTCTTTCCATTATTTTTTAGCCTTTTGTCGATACTTATATATATATATATATATATATATATATATATATATATGTATATATACTAATTCTCCTTTTATTTGTTTTGTAATTGATATGTACATACTGTTGGGTAAATAATATTATTAGTAACATTTCTTTCAAATTTAGATACGATTATACAAGGATTGATACGCAAGGAGTGTTTCTAAAAAATGTCTAATATTTTGATTTAGATATCAGATTTAAGTAACACACACTAATGACCATGACCTTCAAGGATGCTAAATTTAAACTACTGCCAGACGCCCGATCTCACCAATTAGTATTAAATTATATAAAGTTTAAGGATTACGTTGTTTTAAGTATTACTTATTTTCCTGTTTAATTGCACCATATGTTTCAAATATTGTCTTGCTCAAATGTGCTGAAGATACATATACAGAGTAACAAACAACTTTGACATAAGTCCTGATGAGCAAATTAAATTCTATATTTCTGTAAAAATACTTGTAATTAAAAATTACATTTAATATTAAATCAATTAGTTGATCTGAATCTTCTTGGGGTAAAGGGTAAAGTTAATTTTTGGGTACATTGAAACAAGACTGTCAAATGCGCTTCCCTCAAAGAAAAATGAGGCATATACCTTGTTCATAAACACTGCACAAATGCGCACATTAGGCCTATTGACTTAGCCGTTCAAGTAGATTACTGAAAATTAAACAAAAATAAAACTTTCGCCTCATTCGTAAGTGCTTGAACGAGCTGAGATGTAGACATTTCCTTAATAGAAGCATGGGCGTGGATCGAAGGGTCTGAAATTTACGGTTAGCTCGATTTGTGGACTATAATAGATTTCTCTCGAATAGCATGGATTATCTCCATTTGTTCTTCGGACACTTATGGTCGTTTACCCTTTACACTATCCACTCCTCCTCTATGCTATCAAAACCACCACTGTATGTTTCCCAAAGAGGGCGGTATAATGTCGAATCGTCTTCAGAAAGAAAGCTGCATCGTCACAATTGAATTCGTTTTCGCGAATTGGAGAACATAGTTGCCGACTTGTAATTTACAATATAAAAAACCACTTGATGATGCTATGAAGCCAACATACGCCTAGTGCCCGTGTAGTAGCCGTTCAAAACTTACAAACCGCGTCTTTCAATTGGTCAGTGATTCGATCCATGGCAATATTCTAGAACTCCAAACATTTCATTATCATATCAGGTCATTTTTTCAAAATTAACCTGTATTAGAAGATGTTGAAGGTATGTTTTAAAATTATACAATGTATATAAAATGATTATTTTATTGCCAATTCTTAGAATTGCTAATAATTAAACTGTTATTGCTCTAATATCATTTGATTTAAAAACAATTTCTATTGAATGCAACTAGGTAATTCCCAAAGTAATGGAAAGCCCAAATATATGTGTTTCGGTAAAGTATTCTATTTGGACGAAGTAATAAAGTAAAATGTGTACATATATAATTATTTATGTTTATTTTCTGCTGCAATAGATAATGAATTTTATCGTTTCTATTTGGACGAAGTAATAAAGTAAAATGTGTACATATATAATTATTTATGTATATTTTCTGCTGCAATAGATAATGAATTTTATCGTTTGATATCATGTAAATTTCTTCAATATTAATTTCGTTAAAAACACTATATAGGTGCATATAACGTATGTTCTTAATTTATAAGTTTGTACAATTAAACGAAGTTACATATTCTGTGAGAAGACCGATTTATTGGTCTTCTTGTATAATTTTAGAAAAGTAATATATATAGTATGTTCAAAATGGTTCCATATATATTTTTTTCTGAAAAGACAAATGTGAATATTAATGCTAAATATCGGTTGAACAAGTACACAGGGTACTAGGAAAGGTTTGCAATATGACGCAACAAAGAATAGTAGGAAACTGCTTGATGTTGCATGTTGAGACATGTTCATATGTGCATAGTAGTCGCCGCGCCATGTTGATGAGCTCAGTTATTCATTAGCAGTGAGAATGTAAAGTGCTTGCGATGGCATCGTGGTCGCGAAATGATATAAGGACAGTTTTGCGTTATAATTTCGTGGGTGGTTAAAACATAGACTAGTTCTGCGAAGAAATGACTCTTGCACTAGGTGATGCTTGTCCACATTGCACAACGATATTCAGGTGGTATAGAGAATTCCAAAGGGGACATTTAACTGTGGAGTATGCTGAGAGGCCGGGAAGGCCACGAACGTCAGTTCCGGAGGAAAACGTTACTACCGTGAGGAAAATGTTCGGCCAGAACAAACGAGTGACCTACCAACAGATAGAGAGTACTTCAGGTCTAAATGCATTAGTAATTCGTTCGATTCTGCATGATCATTTGCACGCGAAGAAACTTTGTTCTCTCTGGGTGCCGCGTCGACTGATTGAAGAGCAGATGACACGATGTGTGACTTGGTGCCGGGATATGCTAAAAACGTTTAATAAGGGACAATCTCAGTATGTGAACAACATCGTGACAGGGACTAGACTTGGCTGTACTATGACGATGTGCCGACCAAAGCTCAAAACAAAGTTTGGGTCTTCGATGATGAGGACACACACTTACTTGTCAGAAAATCAAGATCTGAAGAAGAAAATGATAGCTGTATTTTTCAAATCTAGTGGAATTGTGAAACGCGTCGTTTTGGACACACAGAAGACAGCTAAGTGGTATACTGAACAGTCTTTATTTAGAAAAAGAAACTTAGATAATTAACAATAATTACCCTAGAATCCGGTGCTCCGTCTGTGGCACTACACCGGATGTAATCTAACCTTAATCTTTAGCTACTGCAAAGCTAACTATCTAAATCTAAACTAGTCTTATCTGGAGCTCTAAGTAGGGCCTAGCCCGCGCCTTGCTTAAATATTATTCACAATTCCGCTCCTATCCTGCGGAAGTAGACCGCTACTTATAAATCTCATTCACTAAAATGTCCAATATTCTATCATACACATCCCTTCAGGTCGACAGGCCGATGAATCATTCTTCACCGCCGTCTTGTCTCCACTCTACAGTCTTGGCCTTCCTCTTCCCGGCGGAATCTCTCCGCCGCCTTCCCTCCTTTTCGGATTTTGGCCCCCTGTAACAACAAAGAACCTGGTAGCTTCTCCACTCAATACGTTCTTTCGGACATTCATTCCGTAGATACACAAATGCTCACCTTGTATACGTTGCGTATACTGAACACTGCCTGCCCAAAGTCATTGGATCTATGAGGAACCTGCGGCCAAAGTCAAGAATAGACACTTGGTTCCTGCATAACGACAATGCTTCAGCTCACCGCGCCAAAGCCTGCACCGAATATTTGACCACGACAGAATTGAAACTTCTCGAGCACCCTCCCTACAGTCCAGATCTTACTCCCTGTGACTTTGCACTGTTACCGCGTGACTTTCCAGTGATGAGGACCTTCTGCGGGCTTGGGACAACGAGTGTGCTTTACTCCCTAGAAAAACTTGGCAGAACTGGTTTAAAGATTGGTTTCGGAGAATAGAGAGGTGTTTTGAGTGTAGAGGAAATTACATTGAAAAAACCAAATAAACAAAGTTGTGTTGCAAAACTTTCCTAGTACCCTTTGTAACAACGTGTTTCGGTTACTTGTTGGAACGAGGACATTATAACACATTTTGTTTCGAACTTAGCAAAAGTGCTAAAATGGTAAAATAAAATAGATAATGACGAAAAAGGTGTACGGATAGAGTACACCATCGTACATGGCGACACTTAGTTTATTTAGTCGTTTCATGGACGGTCGGCAATTTTCAGAAGACGACGTTAGTTATGATAGTCCGACTACAGTCAAAAAGTACAAAACAGTAGAAATATCCTTGAGTAACCATTCGGGTAACAGATAAGTAATTAATGGAGACTTGTAACACAGAAAGCTTTGCTCATGTTATGTTCTACACTTTTTGACATCTAATCAGAAGGAAAAACGTACGAATTTTTCTAGATGGTTGTCTTGGTGAACCAAGACCAACGAAAGTTCGTAAACAAGAATCAAAATTCTTCTGGTATTTATTAAGTACTCAGAATTAGTTTGTATCTATTGACCAAGCAGTTAATTTAGTGGTTTTTGATTTACCGTTGATTACAGTCTTAATAATTGACATACATTCAACGATTTAAATATAAAAAAATTATAAGCACTTGCGACAATGAAACACATTTCTAGTTTAAGAGAAGTTACATGTAAATGTAATGAATCAAAATCGAAAAATCGATCAAATAATCAATAGAGAAACCAGCTCTAGTCAAATGTCGGGTCCCAGTGGTCCACCACTGACAATATTCCCTAGATTTAGTTCCGGCAGATTATTTTTCTCCTAAAATAAAAATATCTTTAAAAGATATATTCTTTTTAATGAGCCAGCGATGCAAGCGAATGTAACCTGCAATCTAAAAGTGATTTCAGAAAAGCACTCTTGTAGTAACTTTCAATCAATATGCCTTTGCCGTAAAACGTTATTGAGAGAAAAAGGATTGTATAGAAACATAAATAAAATTAAACAACTCTTCGCTCCCAATCTTCTATGCTCTATCCTCTTCTTTGACGGCTATTCATTACATCCGCTAAGTTTAGAAATAATGTAACCAAAATGTTAAAGAAAATTTGAAATTAAACATCATATCATACTAGAGGGTCTCAGCGGAAGGAATTCCCATAGTACTCATATTATAGACTAAATTATTACGAGATTGACTTAGTATACGAAAATTTTATAAAATGTGGAATGAACAAAGATGTCTTTCCACAATTAGCAAAAGAACGAGATTGGCGTCAATCTAAGATTCGGTTTACTACTTACTTTCGATGTTTATTATTATAACTACAACCAAACTCCTTAAAAATGTATTAGAGACATAAGCATGACAAGCGTTTTCTAAATAAGAAGAAGAAAATGCTCCATCTGAAGAGTTTTGAGTTACCAACAATAAACAATTCAAACTACTTACGGTGTAGTCACAAAGTAAATAAAGTTCAAGTAAATAATAAATACTTGTTAAAAGGTTTAATGTTTATATATGGAAGAAATTGGAAAGATCATAATACCTGCTTTGACTGCCCTTTATTTTTGCAATAGTTAACCTTACATCAAAATTCGTTATGCTTGTTAACCATTAGAATTTATTCATGAACATAGCGCAATGAAGTTTGGCATACAAGTAGCACTAAACCTGTATAGCTTACAGCCGCCAGGAGAGCGATCCAGCGTTGCTAAGGAGCAATGTATTAGTAGCGGGATACCTGCCTCGTATCGCAACAACACAACAAAGCATGGTATCTATAATCTGCTGCCCGGCGCGTCAATGGATGGCCAATCATACCGCCTCACGTCCAGACATGATCGATCGGAACGAGATTCGGCGAGTGAACTGGCCAGGGAAGTAGTCGTATGTTGTGCTCTTCCATAAATATCTGCACTACACAAACCACGTGTAGATGTTTGTTGTCTTGCATGTGAATCAGATGTGTGCGTTGCTAAATTTGGGGAATACTTCTAGATGTAGTAAACCGTCTACATAATGATAACCCATCGTTGTCTACTTCACATCGCTAGACGTGTACGTGTGTTATATGCAATAACATCCCATACCATTATGCCCTACTACTGGTGTTCAAGGCGTTGTCTAATGCGCGGATTGATAGGCGACATTCGACACATCACCATTGTCTAGTATTTCACTATTTGCTCCGTATACGATGGTGTTCCGATGTTAATGTAATGATGTAATGCATTACAACGCATGACTTGCTCGCAGTTCACCCACTAAAGGCTTGATACTTGCACTAGTTGCCGAGAAGACGATGTACGCGACTTTATCGCAGCATGAACCAAGACACAATCCTCACGCTCCATATCATTTGGGCGCACCTCGGCCGAGGCCGTACGTTCCTTAATCCCTTGAAATTCAATTCTCGCTGTGCCCGCTAGGTACTTCTCAACAATCGACCCGTAGGCCGCATGAATTCCGGCTTTACCTTTCTCATTCAAGTAGCCCTGACGATTTTTCTTTGCAGATGCAGCATCACTTGTAAACGTACATTAACATCTATTGATGCAAGCAAAACGCTTCTTTTATGGCATCGATAGTAACAATGCTCTGCGAACTCCCTTTCTCAATCTCTATCTCTTCACTAAGACAATAGATGTGAAACTGGCTGATTCCAACTCCAACAGCATATATAGTAAAAATTTGCGAGATGAAAATATAGGAAAACAAGATATAAAAAAATTAACCTAATGTATTAATGTCGCAATTAGTTCTTGCTGAAATATTTTAACTTACAACTTTAAGATAAAACACACTTGATTCATTTAACTTGATTTTAATAGACTTTCTCTAACATGTGTTTCTGTTACTACCATTATTAAATAGTCAAATAAACTGACTGGGCTAGTTATAGCTGATGGTATTGCCGAAACACATGTTAGAGGAAATCTAAATGAGTCAAGTGTGTTCTATATAATTGTAAAAAGTACATGTACTTAAGGTAAAGGTTAATTTCAATAAATTTCGTTCGTCACCAAAACTGGTAATATAAAATACACAGGTTTGGTTCGTTTATTATTAGATTGCGTTATTTGTGCAACTATAAATACATACGCGTATATAAATTTTATCTGCGACGAATTCGTTTTGCTTTATTTTTTTCACCAACACTGTTTCCAGGTAGACTTGAGTGAGTTAATTACTAAATATGTATATGTATATAAATACATATGTACATGTGTATATTGAAATATCCAGTACGTTACATCTGTAGCCACAGTTCGATCGAAGTGAATCCGTGACCGACATAAGTAAATACTAAATAAATTATACCTTTTCAACTGGTTATAACTAATAAGTACGCGATGTCTCAAATTACACCTTAAATTTTTCAGTTTTTGTTTTCTCCATTCAAAAATTCCAAAATTTGTACAACAAATTTTCTGGCATTGGAATTCGCATATTGAACAGTCGCGATTTAAAATTTTAGTGACAGTAAACTTGTGTTTTGCTAGGAAGTATTCTATGCATGTAAGTAGACTTTCTTTAATATTTTGACAAAGTTTTTCTACATAATCTACGATGTAAAATTAATGATTAAGTAAATTCTATTTTTTCCTACAAGGAAGCATTCTAACCGGAATGCGATTCGGCTATTAACAAAACAGTTACAAATAAATATCATTTCTTTAAAAATGTTTTCGTTATCATTGCTTCTATGTATATATAATACATATCAATATTTACGAGGTTTCTTCACAATAATAACTTTTTTGCAACTTTGTATATTAATATTCGTAATTAAAATTTATTTTGTGAAAAAGTAGCGCGTACTTTTTCACAAAAGCAGTTTTAATTTGAAAAGAGTTATTATTGAAGATGTGTACAGTACACATGAAATCTACAATATGGTTTTTAAATTAAAACTTATTTTGTGAAAAACAAGTTGTTTTCTTTCAATAATTTATTGGCGCTCAACTACGTTATAGTTAATATTGTATATACATATATATATATATATATATATATATATATATATATATACAATGGCATATACATACAGTAGTGTATACCGATATATGCAAAGAATTCCAAAAGATACTCTTTTGTCCTGAAAGTTTCACTTCAGTGTTCATTTTGACTCCATATATATATATATATATATATATATATATATATATCGCGACGTTTGTAGTTAACCTTGAATTTCGCGGTCTTTTTTAAAGAATAAATAAAACACATAATTTACATTCACTTTCGAAAATTTTTATTAGAAACTGAAGTATCAGTTATCACATTTACATGCGAAAAATAATATCTGTCAAATGGCCTCCTCTTGCAGCTCCTTGAATTTCACTTTTTTAAAATTTAAAATGACATTTTACATCATTGACGAAAATTTTTATCACCAATGATAGGAATAATTTCATCTTTCAAAGCAGGAATTGATTGTCACTGCTTTATTAAACCTGACTTTCAGCTCCCCAAAGACAATAGTCTGTTAAAATTTTCATATGACTTTTGACCAATTAACATCATCTATCTCACCAATGATCCAGGAAATTTTTTTTTCAATAAATCAATTGATTCCTGTGCACTGCTTTATTAAACCTGACTTTTCACATAACCCCAAAGACAATAGTCTAACGGTGTCAAATCATATGATCTTGGTGACCAATTAACATCATCGTTTCTTGAGATTACATGTCCAGGAAACTTTTTTCTCAATAAATCAATTGATTCGTGTGCAAAGTGAGGTGTAGCGCCATCCTGTTGATACCACATATCCTCTAGATTAATATTCATTAATTCAGGCCACAAAAATTCCGTTATCATCCGACGATATCGTTCACCATGACAGTTATAGCTTCACCAGCAGCATTTTCAAAGAAGTAATGTCCAATTACACCACCTGACCATAATGCACACCAAACAGTAACTCGTTTCTAATGAATAATTCGTGGATTTTCCTCACTCCAGATACGCCAATTTTGTTTATTAACATAGCCACCAAGTTCAAAATGTGCTTCATCGGAAAACATTACTTTTTGAGAAAAATCCGCTGGTTGTTCATTGATGAAATTGACAAATGAATGACGTTTTAAATGATCTAATAGCTTCAGTTCCTGTGTTATTTGAATCTTATATGCCTTCAGAACTAAATCTTTTTATAAAATACGCCAAGTTGTGAACGTCGTCTAATGGACATTTCAGGATCTTCAGCAACACTTTCACGAACCAAACCAATATTTTCTTGTGAACAATCACTACGACTGTATTAATGTCCTTTTTTGATCTTCCACGGAAATGATCTCCATAAAATTCACGTAATTTTCTAAAAACTAGTTTCACAGAACGCTGATTTTCATAAAATAATTCAGCAATTTGAACGCGTTGTTGCACCGCGTACGAAGCCATTTTTATAAATGTCATACATCACACTTTTTAAATGCCTACATACCCAGACAAATTCAGTGCGCCATCTATATTTTATTTATTCTTAAAAAAACCGCGCAATTTGAATCACCTTTTACCTATAATTCGATTAGAGGATGGTACATTCGTCACAAGTGCAATGAAATAGTTTTAGTAAGCGTCGCTCTGTTGCCAGGTAACGGACAGTGGCGCTCTAATTCATCAATATTCCTAAAGCGATTCCTCCATATTGTTTATGCTCTTTATAACAGTACGCTAATGGTTCGCCATTTGTTGTGGTGTTTAATTTCGTGACGTCACCCTGATTTGTCACGCATGATTTGTATTATACCATTCTCTAATCGAAAGGACTTTTAAAATAAGTGTTAACTTTTTGAGGATAAAGATAAGACTTAATAAACATATTAAATTCGTTTACTGAAACAGCGTTGCTGTTTTATTTTTTAACATATAAAGGGTTTTCCAAGAAGGACTTGACAACTTTTTCTCAAAATAAAATGCAGACCATTTGAGATATTTCAAAAACTTTATTATCGGGTTGAAGTACAATCAAAAGATTTATGAATGGAACTCGACTTCGTTCATATGGCCACCGCGGGCACGTTTGCAGCGGTCTATTCGTTGGACCCAATTTTCGATGACTCGGCCACACAATTCGGCCGAAACGGCTATTATTTCGCGTTTAATGTTGGCTTTGAGCTCTTCCAACGTTATCGGCTTGTTGGCATAGACCAATGACTTGACGGAGCCCCAAAGAAAAAAGTCTAGATGCGTTAAATCGCACGAACGAGGCGGCCAATCGACTGGTCCATTTCTTGAGATAACACGCTCATCAAACTTATTCTTCAATAAATCGATTGTAATGTGTGCTGTGTGGCTTGTGGCACCGTCCTGCTGAAATCACATGTTGTCCAAGTCATATCTTCCAATTCGAGCCAAAAATAATCGGTAATCATGGTGCGATAACGATTACCATTCACAATGACGTGACGATCATTATCGTCGACGAAAAAATATGGCCCTTTGACGCCGCCGGCATGCAAACTGCACCAAACAGTTATTTTTTGTGGATGAAGTGGTGTTTCATGAAGCACATGTGGATTTTCACCCGACCAATAACGCATATTTTGCTTATTGACGAACCCATTGAGCCAAAAATGAGCTTCGTCACTGAAAATGATTTTGCGATGAAATTGATCATCTTGGCGCATCTTTTCCAGAGCCCAATCGGAGAATGTACGTCGCTTCAAATGGTCCATCGGCTTCAATTCTTGAATCAGCTTGATCTTGTATGGGTGTAAACCAAGATCCTTACGCAAAATTCGCCATAAAGTGGTCTGGGCGATGTCCAACTCTTGAAAACGCCGTGGAATTGACGGATTTGGATCATTTGCTACGGACGTTTCAACGGCAGCGATATTTTCGACACTTCGACCAACCCGTTTTCTCACTGGCACGGCAACATCACACAACGAATATGTAGACTCAAATTTTTGCACTAAACTTGTTACTGCCTGTCTACTAGGGCGAGAATTACGACAGAAAATCGGAGTTAACGCTCTTAAAGTAGCGGTCACCGACTCCGAATTTCTGTAGTAAATTTTTATAATTTGCAGACGTTGTTCGTTCGTGTACTTTAACATGATGAAAATGTTAAGTTTACTGATTAAATTGACAGTGACAGTTGGATGATTGGTGAAAGGGTGCGTTCACAAATTGAATTAAAAGTTGTCAAGTCCCTATTGGAAAACCCTTTATATAGTATAAAGGGTATTAGGAAAGTTTTGCAATATAACACAACAATGAATCGTAGGAATATGCTTGTTGCTACATGATGAGACATGTTCATACGTGCATAGTAGCCGCCGCGTCATGTCGATCTGCTCAGTTATTCATTAGCAGTGAGAGTGTAAAGTGCTTGCGATTGCATCGTGGTCACGAAATGAGATAAGGGCAGTTTTGTGTTATAATTTCGTGTGTTATTAATTATAATTATATTAAAAAATATTTAAATTTTTATAATCTTCCTGAACAAAGGATATAAAACGTTACGTATTATATAAATAAGAAAACTACCGAAAGTGCTGTAATGTTGAATTATTATTAAGACGATAATTGTCTTAAAATATTCAATTACCAAATCATATTGAAATCTTTTAATAAAAAATTAAAATACTGCACCCGCTGTCATCCAGCATACTTTTTTTTATGTTAAATCTTCTTAGCGTAAATTTTGTCAAAAATGTATTCTAATTAATAATATAATAATAATAGTAATAATAATAAATTTTATTTCTATAAATTATATAAATGTCATAAATAGTTAGTATCGTGTTACTTCGAAAATGTTCTCTGCAGGAATCTCTATATCCCAACCCAAAGATAATTCTCAGGGCCCGTTTTTGCATAAGGAATTAATTAATTGGTCCTGGCATGACAGTCAACCCTTGTATCTATTCGGAAAGAAACAAGAAAATAGATTGCCAGGATATTTTTTATTTTTTTAGTAACTTAGTATGTGACACATCAAGAATGTGTTTTATTATCAATAACTTTTGCTAAATAAATGCTATTGGTAGTTAAGATACATTTTAAATGACAGAAAAAGCGCTACTTAAGGCTAAATTTCTCAAAATTAAGACTGATGCCTTAAAAAATGCATAAGTTTTTTTAGAATTTGCTATTTATTGTCATTTTTAGAACAAATGAGAATTAATTTTTTTCATTAAGTAAAAAATATAGTAACAAAGTTTTGAAACAGCGTAGTATCTAAGAAAAGATAAACATCTTAAACTCTAAGAATCCATTATAAAACATAAAATTTCGCTTTAGTAACTTTTAGAGTATTTATTTTGCACAAACTACTTATCATCTTTTATTCTTGAATACTTTGGATTGATTGCGAACTAGAGTTATTACTTCATGCTTTTTATGAGGAATCTTGCTTCTAATTTGATCTTTGAATAATTTTTCATTAATGATTTTTGTTCAACTATCCAAGGTATAAATTTACGTTGCTTGTGAGCAATTTAACTTGTTCTTTGATATAATATTTTGTACAATATCTGACTTAGATATAATATAAAAATAAACGATAAATAAATAGATCATAAGAAGGGACAAGTAAATTAACTTTCGTCATTTGTAGTAAAAAGAAATCACTTAAATTTGCTAACATTGCTTTTCTAATAATAATAGCAACAATAATCCATGACACATCTCACAGCTGAATGTCAATTGCATCTCCCTGATGTCAATAGTTTGATCGTTCAAAACAATATCATTAATTTTATTGTTTATTTCCAGATTTGTTGGAATATTTGTTGAGTCTAGTACAGCGAAAAATTAAAGATACTTAATTCACATTGCTGTAACTTTAAAAGCAAAAGTCAAAAATTAACCAAATTGCTCTTGCTACTTCAAGAAAGACGACAAAAGACAGATGACGCTAAGTTTTCCAGAAAGATAGTGCTAGTAATCGAGTCTCACTTTTATTCTCGTGTATATTGCTTAATACTCTGAATAAATAGGTATTTATCCAAGTAACTTGTGAAACTACTAAACGAATTGTCTCATTAATTACTGTTAGAAATATTTTCAATTTTTATATACTTTTAATCATAAACCTTCTGTTACAATCCATTTTACATAACTATTTCTATTATTTGCATGCTGTAAAATATATATTATACGTAACTACTTTTACTGAAAATTATATCTCTTTTTATCCATAGCTATTGTATTATAGGAGCTACAACAATTTTCTCAGCTAATTAGCTACAAAAAAGTAATTATGTAATACATATATCTATTTTAATGTAAGAAGAATCATTTGTGTACATTCACAAATACTAAACAATAGTAAATTATCACTCTAGTTGCGTTCGCACCTTCTTCTTTCCTCACTCGTTTATTTAGTTTGCAAATTTGATACAACTATTAGCCTGACACTCAGTGAGTAATGCCTATGTATAAATATAAAATAACTTTAATAAATATGTACGTTCTCGAGAAATCGCTCTCCAAAAAGATAAATATTGACATTCGAAGGTGTTTACATGATTCTACATTTCTAATTGTAATTTACATATAATATTTTTTAATGCTAATTGATTTAGATACAAATAAATGAAACGACTTATTAGTAAATACATACATGAAGCGTGGTGAGTAAATGTCGATTCATTGATGACAATAACAAGATAGCGCTGATTCAAGTTTGTGGTTAAACACTATTCAACGGTAGTATCAAATTGACCGCAGTAATGGCACCGATTTTTTCTAAAAAAGAAGATAAGGTAATCGTTATGTATAGTAGATATGAATACATTAAATACTATATTTGAATGTAAAATATTAATTTTAACGGATAAATAATGATAAGATAAAATATTAATATTTGACGAATCTACGTATTACACGTCTTAGCGCTATTAGGATGCTTGATAAACATAATCTAGAAGAATACAAATCTAACAATTGAATGGAAAATCAGAATATATGTATGTATAGAACACACGTAAGATCTATCATGACATAGGCGGCAACGGAATGATGATTCAGGAACCACAGACAAGGCAATCTTAAAAGCAATCATGGGACACACATTATTAAATCAAAGGCTAAGCTCTAAAATTAGAAATTACTGTAAGATCAGTGATGCCATGAGATGGAGAATAGGACGCAGAAGAGGATGAAACGAACACACTGAATAAAGAAAGATAGAATATCAAAGGGAGAAGGAAATTATTATTAATATTTTGGTATCAATAAATAAAATATGTATGTATATATAAACAAGTTAGAATGTTTAAATAAACTTTACATTGGTCATTACAATCATCTGTAAAGAACAACAAAAATTAAGCTGAGATTTAATGTGTGGATGTAGAAAAAAGCATTGATACATTAATAAACGAAAATTGACCTTAGTTGTTCCTTTCTGACCCTCTGTACACAATCGACCGAGCGATGTTTATATATCTAGGAAATGAAATAACAAAAAATAAAAAGCTCAAGTTTTTGTCGGGCTTGCATGTAGATAAGCTGATAAGTTACTGATAAATATACATTCAGAAATTAGGTGATAAACCAAATTACGAACACAAATTAATTGAGTCACTTCTTTCGTTTCGTATCCCATTAAGGAGAATAGTTTCACTGTACCCAAGAAGATACCGCAATTTTAGCAGAGACCTCGCCACTCAATTCCCAAGACAGGACCAAAGTGTACTCCAGACATAGTAGATGTATCAATTATACATATAGATGAGACAAGAACAACTCAGACTAACATATGTATTTATAGCGACCGTAGGTGAGAGTAAGATAACTAGATCATATTGATACAAGT
Organism: Dermolepida albohirtum; assembly: GCA_031893035.1. Lineage (NCBI taxonomy): Eukaryota > Metazoa > Arthropoda > Insecta > Coleoptera > Scarabaeidae > Dermolepida > Dermolepida albohirtum. The sequence goes on from JAVIWB010003701.1 coordinate 458,129, forward strand.
ACAATATCACGAAAAAATGTTAACCAGAAGTCAAGTTTAATTTCCCACGCTTTTAGAAATGTATAGACGAAAAGTAACATATTCGAAAAGTAATATAGTAGCGAAATGAAATGGCTTTTAAAGAAGTATACAAATGAATACGTAACACTGTAAAAATACGATTATTCGCAAATTGGAACAAAGCGTCACAATAACGATATACAAATATATACAGACAGAATAAATATTGCTAGACAGGGAAAAAGTTCGTGAAATTATTCCAAGATGAAAATGGCATTGGTTGCCGATTTTAACTAAAGAACAACAAGTCACAGCGACACCACCGACGGCTCGTTTTTTAGATGACCTATACAAAAACGTTAAATTTTGAAGCGTAGAAAATTGTAATTTGCATATAAAGTTATTCGCACTTGAAAATGGAGAAGAATAATGAGAAATTTCGCTATATTCTGCAATATTATTATGATAAGGGGAAGAACGCTGCGCAGGCTTGTGATAAAATTTGTGCTGTGTACGGTGAAGGTACTTTAAATAAATCTGTTGCAAATAAAATTTAAACAAACACTTTCGTTCTGGAAATTTCATATATGAAAGATGAGTCACGCTCCGATTTCGTCCAATCACTGAAAAATCTGATGAAATTCTTGAAAAAGTCCAACAAGATAAGCATATCAGCAGTGTCGATATTGGCATGGAGCTAGGCATTGATATTTTTGAGACAAAACTGTTTTGAACCATTTACACAAAGCTGGTTACAAAAACAAAGCTTATACAAATAAGCAAGACCTCATGAGTTGAGCGTGAAAAACATGATGGACCGAATTAACATCTGCGATGCGCTGCTGAAACGGAATGAAATCGAGCCGTTTCTGAAACGTTTAATAACCGGAGATGAAAAATGGATTACGTACGATAATCGGAAGCGTAAAAGATCGTGGATAAAGGATGGTGAGCCGTCACAAGCGTTCGCTAAGCCAACATTGACGCCAAAAAAAGTGATGCTGTGTGTATGGTGGGACTGGAGGGGAATCGTCCACTAAGGCTACTTCCAACTGGTCAGTCGATTGATTCTCAACTCTACTGTGCACAACTAAGAGATTACGCCAGGCGATTGAAAGAAAACGGCCCAACTTTTTGATTAATAGGAAAGGTGTTGTCTTCCATCATGACAACGCCCGACCACACACTTCTTTGATGACCCGTCAAAAATTGAGAGAGTTTGGTTGGGAAGTTTTGATGCACCCACCTTACAGTCCGGATATAGCACCCTGTGACTATCATCTGTTTCGATCTCTGCAGAACTCTCTCAATGGAATTAAGTTGGTTTCAAAAGAAGCCTGTGAAAACTACTTGATTCAGTTGTTAAATGCTGGCCAGAAACCACAGAAGTTTTTCACCGATGGGATCATGTGATTTACCAAAAAAATGGCGAAACATTGTCGATAATAATGGAGCATATTCGGTTTAAATGAATTCGTCCACGCGCCATGCGGGGACCAGTTGAATTTTACTGAAAAAACGCCACAAACTTTTTGTATAGACCCAATATGTATGCTAGACAGGGTTTTCAAGATTAGAAGGACCAGTGAAATAAAATATGCACAAGGTGAAAATCGTAATAATATTATTGAATTTTAACTTGTTTGAACAACTTTTAATGCGATCATGTTGAAACAGTATAAAATGTTGACTTTTCAGTGTAAGAAATATACAAAAATATTAAATTTTACAGAAGCTTTATTGCAATAATTGTGAATTTACATATATATTCTACGCCGTCCCTAATAACTATTATAGGAAGGACAACATTTCCCTGTTCTTCGGACCTTATCGTATATTACGTGCATAATGGCTACGACGAATGCATCGAAAAATAAATAAATATTATGCATTCACCGGCTGGCCTCATTTAAATAATATTATTGACAAATAAAATTTAAACAAACACATTAACATTCTTTGTGTTAAGTATTCATATATACAAAAAATAAATAACAAAGTTATGATTTATTCCGGTCCACAAAACATACATAATTTATCGAAGATGGTAATTATACGCATTCTAATTAAGACAGTCGATCATACAATTAAAATATTTTTGAGTATGAATTGATTATTGAGAAAGAACATTTAACGCCGTATACAAATAAGCAAGACAATCTGTGTGCGCAACGGCGATTACATATCGGTATAGATCCCGTACAATCTAATGTGTCGGCAGATACCAATCTACAGTTCGTGAATGTTAGTGGAGAATAGGAAATCAAATGCACATATTTCATAGGTTTCAATCCTGATTTAATGGATTCGACTAACGCATTCGCTTCAAAAATGGACTTCATATCTGCTAGCAGTGTTGGTGTTACTGCTAGTAGATATGAGGTCTACATCTCGGACGGGAAGGGTGTGGCACATTTTTCGTCGGGGATTTGATTGGAGTATGGCTCCCATAAATCTGTTTCGTCGGGATTCATGCATCCGTTGTTCTTCAACTTTTTCAGTGTCTTCAGTAAGGGTAAGATCTGATGTCCTAAATGTGAAATCAGTTACTACGAACTGTTAGTAAATGCCGTCCAGAAGTTTTGAGGAGTGAGCCATATGGTTTGCACAATGAGTACAATATCTGCCAATGTAATATTAGGGTAATTCATCCCATGAAGAACTACGAATTACGACTGTATTTTTATATTTACAATATTACGTACTCTGGTAAGTTATATGTATGTCGTCGATTGTTAAATGCTGGCAAGCAAGGTAGGCAACTAGGTGGAATGACATCAACCATTCTCGACATAGTGTGCATTTACGACATCGAGATCATGAGCTATTGTCAAGTAATAAGGACATTCCAGTAAGCGATGGGGTGGTATCTGCGTTTCTCGGTTTAGTCTACGTGCTGTTTCTTACTCCCCACACAGCCAACAAATTTCATTTGTATATTCACTTCCAAATTCGGTCCTTGTCTTCTGCTGAGGTCGTTGCCCTTGGCAAGCCTTGATAAAACCCACGGTGGACTGATTTAGTTTAAGTTCTGTGGCAATTTCGCGGTTGCTTTTGCCAGTTTTATGGTATGCGATTATAAATAATCATGTTTCTACACTCAATTCTTTCCGTTTAGGCATTTCTAACCGATTGAACTTCTTCGAAACACACGATTTTATCACTATAAGCACCTCACAAAAACTAACTGCAATTTTGCTAAAAGACCCAAGTATAAATACTTAATAGTTTACAATAATACCCTACCTTGAAATAAAATCATAATGTCAAAAATTTCTAAGAATTGAGAGATCTAACCCCTTAAGTGCAATTATTTTACCTGGAGTTTTGTTAGGATACTATCATTCATTGTGAATAATAGGGTAATCGCATAATTATTTTTGAATAAGCTTCTATAGATTTTAATATTTACTATAAAACTATTTCTTACTACAGAAATAAATTTTATAATTACAACTTTTCTATAGAAACTGAAATGAAACAAGAGTGACCAAATACTTATGACCGATAGTGTATGTGTTTTTTTAAATAGAATATGTAAAGGAATTTACCGATGAATCAAGTAACAGTTACATTTAACTTGAAAAACCATAACGGAAGTGTATAGCAATAAGTAAGATATAAAATAAATTAATTTATGATTCTTGAATAAATTATGAAAACATTTTTCCTACATTTTACTGACCTATATATTTTGTTTTATAATAATGTTATTCTTAAACTTTGTAAATTAAATAGAGTGTAAACTCATTTCTGATACAAAACTAATTTGTAAGATAAAAGAAATTACAGAAGAAACGTTTTTAGCGAACGCATTTTCTGAAGTCATAAACTCTGTTTCTTTCCACATATGTATTACAAATACTATTCGCGATTCATTAGAATTAGTGGTTAAACTTATAAATGAACACAAACTACTGCTTAAATAAACATTGTTGTAAACAAACATTTAGACAAGAAAGGAAAAAAATATTAAACTTAACCAGAAAGTGCAACGCCAACAGGTTGGCAGAAAATAGTTGCTGTTTAAGTCACTAACAAATTAAATTTATAGGTATAACGTGACCAATAATGCAAATCTAAATATATAAATTAATAATAAAAAATAAAAATGAAACAAATATGTATGCAGATACCAACACATACAACCGGAATGACATTGAACACGTTCCAAGGAAATCATCGAGTAAGAGAATAATAAATGGCAGTTTCCTAACGAGTATTCACTATACTAACATCGCTTTTCGATGTCGATATTATGTTCTTATATTGTATTTAATATTGTAATTGTATAATAGAAAGTTGTGGAAGATAGTTCTGCAAGAAGTATTAATCAATTGCGTCACATTAAGTCACGGAGAACATAATAACATAAACATACATATATACATCAAATATATGTCCACGTATTTTGCACACGATGCATTCGTTGTAAATGTAACTTATTAATATAATGTAAAAAGTTAATACCAAAATTGAATTGCGAGAACACGACAGATTAACGCAGCACCTATCTCAACTTGACATACAAACACTCCTAGAATTATACAAAATCTTGAAATTACGATGGAAACTAGGAAAGTTTTCTACCTAGCAATGAAATACAAGACTTTTTTGATAAATTTCAATGTAATCACTTGATCGTAATCACCCTTAACTTTAACACACTTTAACCATTTGACTTGCAACGACTTTATTCAACGAAAAATAAATATTTCTGTTTATCTTCAATAATAGGTATTGATTTCCTCTTTCAATTGATTATCATCTGCAAATAGCGTTGTCAGAGGTGCTGTGTCAAATTTATAAATAAAAAGAAGACGAAGGGGACGAAATCCAGATTATTTTAGATGGTCCAGCTCAAAGAATTTACACTGGCAGAAACTGGACTAGCCTTTGGCTGCATTGAAAACTCGTTCATAGTTATGGAGAAGGGAAGCTTCTTTGTGACGCGAATCCCCATACGTAACCTTCTTCAAGTATTGCCGTAAATAACTATTGTTATTGCAGTTCCTTTGGCTTGCATTTAATGAAAATAACTTCAACTTGGTCCCAACAGATACGTCATCTTCAATTGATTTATGACTCCCTCGAAGGTGTTTTAGTCAATATTAATTAATACTTCACTTTAAAATATGTCGGAGTCGTAATCCATACTGAAATTATTTGTTTGTAAATAAAAAGCTCTGTTCTTTTGGCTAAAATTGAACGATATTGTGATATACTACTTTCACAGAATTTATGTTTGGTTGCGAAATACCTTTTAACAGTAAAAATTGAAATCGAATTTGATGCACAAATATAAAAATGTTATCCCTGTTGAATGTTGCTGGTAATACAAAATTAGTTGTTTCTATCATGGCTAGGTAGACTTTTTCTAATTCCTCAAGAAAAACATTTTTTAATTAGAGACAATACTTATTTTTAAAATCGTAGTTCTATATCAATCAAGATTCAAGATTTTATTCTAAAAAAACCTGTGCACATTCCTTTCGAATCAAATGATCTCAATATCGTTAATAAAGTGCGCGTTGGGTTGGTACAGCAAAATATATTTGGAACTGGAGGAAAGATAGTATAATATAGTAGTAAAAATTTTAAAAACGCTGTTGAAAAACATATACGAAAATTAAGTTTTTTCGCAATACTGACAACAATAAGAGAGAGATTATGAGCACTTTAACACAAAAATATTCAGCAAAATTTTATAGCTAGTTAACTTATTTTTTTAAAAGAATAATTAAAAATTGTAAGGAGTTGATTGCGAAATTATAAATTTTGCAAGAGTTTCTTAATAATATATTCTCAGATTTGGTTAATATAAATGGTATAAAATTTGACCAGCAAATAAAATTATATATAAATACTAATTCATTTCAAGATTTCTTTCCTCCGCGAGATTTTTCCCGACAAATTTGGTCGGGCAAGTTGCACACTATAAATTTACGCCAAAAATTTCGAATGAAGAAAATTAAAAAAGTTGCGGGTAGCTTTTCTGAGACAAACACGTTTAGTCAACAGTGAATTACACCCACCGTCCAGAAAAATAACAATTTATTTTTACGATAATAGCACCATCTGTTAATGGAAGATTGATTTATAATATGGTAACCTTTTTAACCAATTGTCAACCAAACTTTATAATATTTCATTCATTAAACGCCAATGTACGCTCTTTTAAGTGAAAGTGCATTCTTCAGTAGAACGTCAAGTTCTACGTTAAAATAGACAGACTGCTATGGAAATCCTCTAAATACTTAAAATTGCTTATAGAGATAAATATTTATTACGAAAACAATTCGAAGGAGGCGGAGAGAATGCGAACAATAGTAAAAGTTCAAGCGAATTAATTAAAACGCCGATAAAGTTTAGAATAAGGGCATAATTTCAGGAAACTTTTCAAAAAATTCTTCAGAGTCGTGGCAATAAAACTAGAATATCCCAAAAGCAATTCATCACATTTAAACATGGTCTTTGGGAATCAAATCAAAAGTCAATAGCTAAATTGTACAACATTAAGCTTTTCAAACACATTATTGACAGAGTTCAAAGAGATACGAAAATTTAAAAGCGATCACAAGTGATCATGAGGCACGGTGTTTTTAATACGATTCGGCAACCATTAATTAAAACGTAATGGTGTTTATTAGATGAAGAAAACTAAAAAAAATGTATCATTTGAAGAAGTTACAAATAAAAACAACGCTCATTACTTTTTACGATTCCAAAGGCATCATTCATGAAGAATTCGTTCGAAGTGGTATAACTGTTAATGCTAAGTATTATCTAGTATGTCGAAGCAGTTGGTAGATTATATACCCTGTATTCATTCTAAATATTGATGTCTTAGCAATTGGCAATCGTTACATAATAATCCACCTTCCCATCGATCGTCTCTTGTCACTGGCTTTTTTTGCTAAAAGTAAAGGCTGTTTCAAATTTCGCGGTTTTTTAAAGAATAAATAAAACACATAATTTGAATTCACTTTCAAAAACTTTTTATTGGTAATTGAAGTATCAGTTATGACATTTATATGCGAAAAATAATATCTGCCAAATGGCCTCCTCTAGCAGCTCCATAGACATACACTCTTTTGTTAAAATTTTCAATGACATTTTGACATAATTGAGGCTCTATCTCACCAATGACACGAATAATTTCATCTTACAAATCAGGAATTGATTGTGGACTGTTTTAGTATACCTGACTTTTCACATCACTCCAAAGAAAATAATCTAACGGTGTCAAATCGCATGATCTTGGTGGCCAATTAACATCACCGTTTCTTGAGATTACACGCCCAGGAAATTTTTCTCTTAATAAATCAATTGATTCGTGTGCAAACTAGCGCTCTCCTGTTGAAACCACATATCTTCTAGATCAATATTCATTAATTAAGGCCACAAAAATTCGGTTATCATCCGACGATATCGATCACCATTGACAGTTACAGCTTTACCAGCAGCATTTTCAAAGAAGTAAGGTTATTATAATTACGCCACCTGACCTATGCATCCTAAACGAGTTACTGTTTGGTGTACAACAGTAACTCGTTTAGGATGCATAGGTTTCTCAAGAATAATTCGTGGATTTTCTTCACCCTAGATACGGCAATTTTGTTTATTAACATAGCTACCAAGTTCAAAATGTGACTCATGGGAAAACATTAATTTTTGAGAAAAATCAGCTGGTTGTTCATTGACGAAACTGACAAATGAACGACATTTTAAATGATCTAATGGCTTCAGTTCCTGTGTTATTTGAACCTTTATGACTTCAGCGCTAAATGCTTGTGTAAAATACGCCATGTTGTTGATCCTCTAAGTCCAAGTTGTTGTGAACGTCATCTAATGGACATTTCAGGATCTTCAGCACGAATCAACCAATATTTTCTTGTGAACGACTGTATTTTTCACAGGGTAGGAAAAAATTCTGCTCGCGAGCACAATTTTATTTAATTCGTTCGTTTTAAAATTTGTGTTCACGAGTTTTATCATTAAACTCGCGAGCACAAACTCAACTCGTGCGCAGAGTAGGAAAAAATTCTGCTCGCGAGCACAATTTCATTTAATTCGTTCGTTTTAAAATTTGTGCTCGCGAATTTTATTATTTAATTCGCGACCACAAACTCAACTCGTAAGAATAGTTCTTTTTAATATAGAAAATATAACTCGCTCGAATTGAATTCGTTCGCGAGCGAGTTTAATTCGAGCACTCTCCGTACTCTGAATTTTTTACTTTTTTGATCTTCCACGGAACCTGTCTCTTGAAATTTTTAAATAATCCAATCAATAGTGCTTTCAGATGGCCGATTATGTAAACCATAAAATTCACGTAATTTTCTAAAAACTCTTTTCACAGAATGCTTATTTTCATAAAATAATTCAATTGTTGTTGTACCGTGTACGAAGCCATTTTTTGTGTCATACATCACACACATACCCAGACAAATTCAGTGCGCCATTGATATTTTATTTATTCTTAAAAAAAGCCGCCCAATTTGAAACAACCTTTATCTTTTGTTTATTCAAAATCCATTATACTCGCCCGATTTGACTCCGAGCGATTACTTTTTTATTTCTTAAGCTATATTTGTGGAAGAAAGGAAAACATTTTGCATCAATTAAAAACATTCAGCGAAGATTTCGTAATTGGCTTGGTCTTTAAGCTATTCCGGTTGTTGTTAGATAAAGGATGTATATCTTTTCACAATAAAGTAAGCGGAGACGTCTTTTCCATATTTCGATGAATCTGAAAAATTGCTAAATTTTTCTAATTATTGTATTAAATTTTCTTTTGTTGTTTTTGTAAGTTATCACTTCTAACAGGACCAAACACACTAAACAATAAATACTTTCTTATCATTTTATTGAATATTGAAACATGTTTCTTGGCATCAATACAGTGGAGATAGACAGGATAGAATAAGATCGTCTAAAATATATGCACAAAATTTCAATTTTCTTGCTATTATTGATTTCTAATTTACAAAACTTTTCTGTGTAATGAAATTCACGTTTACAGTAAGAGAAGAAAATATTCATAGATATTTGATATTTTCTTTGTAGTGCTTCCAGCTAAGTCGTAATTCCTTCCGAGTAGGTATTTAGTACGTGTAAAGTAATTTACAAATACCTTCCTCACTGTCCCATTTTACAGTGAAAAGTGAAAGCAGTATTCATTATTCCCTCTCAACACTGAAATGTACCTGGAGATGTACTAGCTCAGAATTAAGCCTTACTGTGCTATCCCTGTGCTTTTATGCTAAAATCGTGTGTAGAAGACATAATAAAGCTATTTTACGCTTAAAATATTGAAAGGAAAGTAGTATTCATTATCCCCCATCAACAGTAAAAGGTACCTACCTTGATTTAAAAATTGCGCCTGCCCCAAAATGGTTCGAAGAGTGGTCTTTTTTAAATAACTAGTTCAGAATTAAGCGTTCTCCCCAAATGCTTAGATGCTAAAATCGTGTGTAGTATATGTAATAAAGATGTTTTACACTTGAAAGTTTACACTCATTATTTCCGAAATCTCTATTTCACAAAATTGTCAAAAACGACCTAGGCTAGAAGAAAATGTGTACCAAATGAGTGCCTAGAATTTTTTTCAATGAAAACTGTACTGCCTTGAAATTTTTTGAACATTACGGACAAATAGAGCAAGAATTTTTGGAATATATTTTTGATGAAGAAAGGTCTTGCATCAATTACCAGAGACAAAGTGACAATCAGCAGAATGACATCAATCCCCAACAAAATTAAAAATGTAAAAAGAAATTTTAAACATTCGAAAAATTATGAATATGGTTTGGAGCAACAACAGAATGCGGGAACGTACTACCACACTAGCGATGTGCTCTTGATTCGCTACAATGCTCTTCCACTTTTAACTGTTTCAACGATTTGGGTGGATAGCTTTTAAATATTTGCCATATGACTTACTGTCTAATGAGTTTCATCTCTCTAACAAGCTTAAAGATTTTTGTTTTTTCCTTTCTGGATGACCACGGTATAACTATGTAATAAATAGGAATGTAGAAGAAAATAGACAAAGTAGTGGCTTATTTTCGTTCTCCTAACCTTATATTTCATAACTTTGCATCACCGTTTTTATACATCTATTATCGTTCATTCCACACTGCTCAAAACAATTAGGGGATATTTGAAAAATGGTAATCAAATAAATAAATAAAGAATATACTACTTAGCAAATATTTTTATATTTAACTGCAACGTTTTTAAATAAGAAACCGAAGGCGTTGACACGTTTGGACTTGTTTCTGTATATTGTAAAGCTACTAAGGAACTAGAGTGAATAAATATCATTAAATGAATACACAATTATGAGACTTTATAAGAAGTTTTATTGATAAAATGACGAAAAATCTATTGTTAATAATGCATATGATCTCCACAAATGGCAATAAAGGTTTGACATCTCATCGGCATTGATTGAATCAGGACATCAAAAAATTCTTGTGGAATATTATTCGATTCCTTTATCAGACCAATTTGAAGTTCCTAAATTGTACGCAGTTTCATATTTCTTGCTGCAACGCATCCTAAGGCATCCCAAACAGCTTCAACAGGACTGCCATCAGAAGAATTTGCTGGCCAGTCCATTCTAATGATTTCCAATTGTTTAATCCAGTTGTTCACGATGTTGGCTCGATGTGGACGAGCATTGTCGTCCATTAAAATGAATCTTTCACCCATAGCGCTAGCGTACGGAAGGACAATGGGTCTCAGAATTTCATCCAGATACCTCTGAACAGTCAGGTTGCCATTCTGTATCACATAAAGGCCTATGTGCCCTCCTGCGCTTATCCCAGACCACACCATTACAGTCTTAACTTTATATTGCGGGCTTTCTCGAACAAATTATGGCTGATTAGATGTTCTAGGTTCACGATAAATTATCTGGATTCAAAGTAAATCGGGATTCATCACAAAACAATACTTGTGCTGTTATCGTGATTGCAATTTCTATGGTGCTTAGTTCATATTATTCGCAACCTTTCATGAAGAGCAGTTAGTGGAACGCTTACTAGGGGTCCTCGAGCATACATGCCAACGTTATGAAGGCGATTTCTTATTGTTTGGGTCGATACTACTCTTCCCGTAGCAGCAGCAAGCTGACTTCTAAGCTGCATTGCATTATTAGTCCTCTTTCCACGTGTAACTGCTGTTAGGTATCGATCATCTTTTGGTGTTGTAGATGCTGGGCGTACTTGTCTTCGTCTTCTCTGAATATTTCCAGTTTCTAATAACCGATTCAATAAGCGCGAAATCACATTTTGGCTAACTTTGACAACTTCGGCAATAGCTTGCTGTCTCCGTCCACATTGCAATTGATTTTTGACTCTCCAAGCCTGTGCAATCGCGTTACCTTTCCATTATTACCCATAAAAAATATTAAAAAATTAGCTATGATATAGAAAATGGTAAAATCTAACTGTAGTCGAGATCGCCCGCCTACGCGTTTTTATACCCTCAAGCGACGGCGGTTCGCGTAGGCGCTGCACCGAAGCACTGTACAAGTTGAGAGCTGTCAATACATTCTCTTTGTTGTTTAAAAGTGTTATAGTTGCAATATAAAAATATTCTCGTGTCTTATATTATTTAGTTATTTATTTTATTATTTTTTTTTCAAATATCCTCTAATTGTTTTGAGCAGTGTATATTCATATAATCCCACACTTTTCATTTGTTAACCGCGGCTTTTAATTCTCTTTTATTGCTCTTCCTTTTTGTTAACTAAATTGTTCTATTGATATTTCTAGTTTATTTATCTGTCTATTTATAATGTTTTTTAATTGCTTATTATATTTATAGCATATTAGTCTTACAAACTTGTTTACTACTCCAGCAGATGTATGGAAACTTCTACATTGATTATTTTTAACAAGAATTACATACCTATACTGACTTGTAGTAAAAACAAGTTTCTAAGAAGATTCTCCGTATTTTGCATGAGAAAATATATATACATATCATACAAATTCTTGTAATTTGTGGTAGTTTTCAATGCCATGATCACATATAATATAATCAAGATCACATATAACGTTAATATTAATATGGTTGCTCCGTCAAAAATTCTTAGTTTATAAACATTTTTTTTTTGATAATTATATTCAGCTTACGGTAACATACTTTTGTAGGAGTGCAAAACATAATAGCTTTTTATTAACCAACAAATTCCACGTAAGTACATATAAAATATTTTGCATGGCACTAAATACTGGGTGAGTATATATAGAGAAATTAGGAATAAAAATCTATCCAGCTATAACAGAAGCAACTAACTGTACTTTGACTACTAAAATTCAATAGCGGCAATATTTTTCTAATTATATGTAAAATTTGACTTCAATTCATTCATTTGTGCTTTATAAAGTTTTCGCAACAAAAAATGATAATAAAGGAGCAGAGTTTTTCTAAAACTAGTCACAAATAAAAAATTACAATGTATGAAGATGAGGCTCGTTATATTTTAAAAGTGAAATATTGGTCGAAACAGTTTCATGATGATCCAATAAGCGGAAGGCCTTCGGAGGGAACTAATCGTATTATTTGCAGGTAAACAACTGAATGGTTCTCAAATGCTGTCGTTTGAAAGCTTCTACCATTGCTGGAGCATTAAGAACATCTGCACCAAGCGTTTCAAGAATTCTACATGATAAACGAGGCGTGAGTAAACTTTCAGCAAGGTGAGTTCTGACATTGTTGACTCCAGAGCAGAAAGTCTTTAGGCAATAAATTTCTCAAAACAATTTTGGAGTTTTTGAATGTAGACGCTGACTTTTTCTCTAAGATACTGAGGGGCGGTGAGACTTTGGTACATCACTGGGATCCAGAAATAAAATTAGAGTCATTCAATGGATTCATAAGCGTTCTCCGCCTCTAAATATACTCACAATCTTCAGTTGGAGAGCTCAATCGGGAGCAAGCAGGAGTTTTATTTTTATTCTGAATACTAACAAAAGAGAATTACAATAAAATAAGTAACCTGTACTAATACATCAACAGAATAACGTACATCTATACATCTATTAACCAAAAATGTCCAAATTTACGTCACAAAGTCCTACAGCTACAAAGTAACTTCTTTGAGTTCAACCTTTTGGCTTCTTTTCATTTAGATATTTCAAAAAGCACCTAAGAGGACGTCATTTTTGCAGATGACAATTGGTTGATACCTGTTTTGAAGACTAACAGAAATCATTTGTTCCTGATGCAATAAAATCGTTGCAGGTTCGATGGCGCAAGTGCGTATATTATATATTTGTGTTAAGTAGGTGAGAAGACGTATCGATTGTTTGGTATCCAAACTACATGCACATGTGCGTTTTAATCTTGAAAGTAAACGTGTGGAAAGAAATTTCTCGAATTTCTATTTTTTAAAGACGATGGAATTTATTACAATTTTGATTAACAACGCTTTATTTATCATGTGGGTATGCACTCGTCACTGTTTGCTTGATCGAAAAATATACTATTGAATAGAAGTATAATAACCAACATAAATGTTTTTTTCAATTCTATCTGAGAAGTGAGCGTACAGTTCTGCTTAATATATTTAATTATTATATTGTTGTTTTATTAAGCCTGCAATGTCCGTAACAGACATTATAACAAAAATAATTACCCAATCATCTATAAATACTACAGATATCCAGTCATGTAAGCGACAATAGAAAATTTTTGAATCAGCAATAGACCTCAATACTTAACGAATATTCGTGAGAATAATCTGAAATAAAAATCACCTTAATATGAGCTCAGAACACATAAAACTTTTCTCATTTGTTGTACCTATGTATACACATTTAATACTTCTTGGTAGTTTTATAAATAGAAAACTACTTTGTACTTCTATTTAAATTTAGCGCCGTGATAAAAGCTATTGCCTTCATACTAATGGGTGTTTCAAATTGTGCATTTTTTTAAGAATAAATAAAATATAGAGGGCGCACTGAATTTGTCTGGGTATGAGGGCATTTAAAAAGCTTGATGTATGACATTTATCAAAATGGCTTCATACGCGGTACAACAACGCGTTCAAATTGTTGAATTATTTTATGAAAGTCAGCGTTCTGTGGAAAGAGTTTTTAGAAAATTACGTGAATTTTATGGTTTACATAATCGTCCATCTGAAAGCACTATTGGTCGAATTATTAAAAAATTTCAAGAGACCGGTTCCGTGGAAGATGATGAAAGTGAAAAATGCTGTCGTAGTGGTCGCTCACAAGAAAATATTGGTTTAGTTCGTGAAAGTGTTGCTGAAGATCCTGCAATGTCCATTAGACGACGTTCACAACAACTTGGACGTAGTGGATCAACAACATGGCGTATTTTACACAAGGATTTAGCTCTGAAGGCATATACGGTTCAAATAACACAGGAACTGAAGCCATTCGTGTATCAATTTCATTAATGAACAGCCAGCTGATTTATATCAAAAAATAATGTTTTCCGATGAGGCACATTTTGAATTGGTAGATATGTTAATAAGCAAAATTGCCGTATCTGGGGTGAGGAAAATCTACGAATTATTCATGAGAAACATATGCATCCTAAACGAGTTACTGTTTGGTGTGCATTATGGTCAGGTGGTGTAATTGGACCTAACTTCTTTGAAAATGCTGCTGGTGAAGCTGTAACTGTCATGGTGATCGATATCGTCGGATGGTAACCGAATTTTTGTAGCCTGAATTTATGAATAATGATCTAGAGGATATGCGGTTTCAACAGGATAGCGCCACACCTCAGTTTGCACACGAATCAATTGATTTATTAAGAGAAAAATTTCCTGGAGGTGTAATCTCAAGAAACGGTGATGTTAATTGGCCACCAAGATCATGTGATTTGACACCGTTTGACTATTTTCTTTGGATTTATGTGAAAAATCAGGTTTATAAAAACAATCCACAATCAATTCCTGCTTTAAGAGATGAAATTATTAGTGTCATTGGTGAGATAGAGTCTCAATTATGTCAAAATGTCATTGAAAATTTTAACAAAAGAGTGGAGCTGCAAGGGGAGGCCATTTGGCAGATATTATTTTTCGCATATAAATGTCATAACTGAAACTTCAATTATCAATAAAAAGTTTTTGAAAGTGAATTCAAATTATGTGTTTTATTTATCCTTTAAAAAAACCGCGAAATTTGAAACACCCTTTAGTTATCTAGTGGTAGTAGGCACTCATCAGTGCTAGCAATATAGCAGAAAATAGGAAGCATATTATTTATATAGTGACAAACATATTACCCATAAAACTCTATATTTTATTCGAACATGGAATGCTCTACAATAACATTTCTGCATGAAAAACTTGAATTTGAAATTTTTTAATTATGTTGATTAAGTATAATATTAGGTGAATTGCAACTTAAAACTGCTTTATTTGAAATATATTATAATTCAACTAATAAATTCTATAGCCATGGACCCTGCCTTGATTCAACTTTCTTAGTTTCTACGAAAATTATATATAGTTTATAAGTACTTTAAAATTTGATTATGCTAGCGATCAAGTCGAAGTCATCTAAAGAGAAACTTTTAAACAAAGAAATAACAAATAACCTAGAAACGTTTAATCATTATTATCGATATTGAGGACATCAATAAATCTAAAGAAAGCTGAAGTTTATTAATTTCATTTAATAGTTGCGATACCGACACAGAATTAGACAGTATGTTCTGCTAGAAAAATATTTAATAATCAAAAAATATCCAGATGACCCACAAAGTTTTGCCGAAAATAAGCAAACCTAACAACTATATAATGAATTACATTGTCTGTACTCCAGTATAGAATAGAAGTATTTATGCTAATAAAGTGAAAGATACCATGAAATTAATATCTAGGACATTAAAAGCCTACTCGAACACGTTCTTCTTTTTCCTTTTAAATATTATATCACCAAATATAAGAGCAAATAGAGAATAGAATGGGAATGAGAAAGATAAACAGTTTTTCATTCCTTGATAATTTAGTATAACATTTAGTGGAAGCTTGATTTGCAAATTAGGCAACCAAAGTTACTATATGTTGCACATCTTGTGGAGAATCGATGAAATATGATATAAAACAATTTACCATTACATTACATGTTGGATGAATATACATATAAGTTCAACTTTTTTAATCAAATCAATAACTGAACAGGATTACAATAACAGTTACTTACGTTTTAAATTTCTTTGTGTTAAAATTAATTAATTCTGCATGTTATTTAAACATTTAACAAATCAATAGTTATTTAATATTTGTTTCTAATATGTTTAATAAAGTCGCTAGTAAACCATAACAATTTCATTTGTTATTACTGAATGATACTTTTTTGTGGTGAATGACCAATTGAGTCATAAGCCCTTTCGACTTTGTTTCGAACGCGGGAGCGTGAATGAATATTTGAGTGGGTGTAAAGTATTTCGTGGTTTCGTTACTAACTCCTTCTCATCATAAGAGACGAACAGTGTTGATTATTTCTCTTGAATACTAAAGGGTTTTGGGAGAATTACCAACCACTGTCCAGACAAGGAACGAATAAAAAATCTCGCCGCCTTGAATGTGGTTCTAACTAGTCTAAAATTAAGGTCTTCTCACTGCGCTATCGCGGTGCTAACAGTTTTACGTTTATATATTGTAAAAATAGAAGCCAAAGTACAAAGTTTTCTATTTGTAAACCATCAAGAAGTACATACATAATAAGTCTTGTTTAAAAAAAATAAAAAACTGTTAAATTGATCGTTTCAACATAACCTATTACATTACTTGTAAAAATAACATGTTTTCGGACTTCTATCACGCACATTAAAAAATCTATTCATGTACTTTTTTCTCTCTTTCAAATATTTTATCACCAAATCTAAGAGCGAAGAGAGAACAAAATGAGAATGAGAATAATAAACGGTTCTTCACTCAAATCCGGCATTTGTAATCTTAATAAGCATAATCGTGGCTTGATATGTAAGGTCAAACATACAAGACAATTAAAGTTACTTTGTGTTGTGAGGTGATAACAAATGAACTTCTACCATTAAGTTTACCAGACACCTTATACACACAGGAATATTTTGTGCGTGGAATTTTGTGGTTCAGTATTATACTTGCAAAAACAACCAAGAGCCCAGTATTTTAGTAATAATATGGAATTATGCCAAAAAAATTACAATTTCCATTTTTTTCGAATAATTTAATTTAAAATTGCTTGTAAGTCCAAGCGGTTGACGATTTAAAGAAATTTATTTTGTATATAAATTCCTACTATGCTCGAAACACTCCAAATTTATATTCGCAATAATTTTTGATCAATAATGAACAGTCATGGCGCCCATCTCATGGATATCTTCATCATAGCCAATTGTTCATTCAAAACGTAAGTCAACTGTTCTTTTGATATGTTTATAGCCATTATTATCTCAGACGTTTTCAAAGAATGATCTTTTAATAACGTAGCACCGTACCTGGAACATTTTAACGGTTGTATAATAAAACAACATTTGGATTCAGGAACATATGCATTGACAGTGGAAAATGAAGAAATTAACTTTTTCTGACCATTTTTCACCTCATTATACTTGTTGCTGATAAAGCTTTCAAGAAGAAGTACTTAATGACAGCAGAAACTTCAACATTATCCATTCGTTGAAAAATCAGAAATGCTCTTAAACGCGTAAAATTGCGTACACAATAGCTAAATAGATATAGCGATTTAGACCTTTATGGTTGACACTCATATACATAGGTTTAGACAAACTCATTATTTATGCCAAATGACAATCTCTTTAAAATCTAAAAATACCGTTATCGAGACCTGATTTCGCTAGTAATTTATTCAAGTTTACTTAGATGTGTACATTTAGTTAGTTGTATTGGTTCTTGTTTGTTGTCTTTCTATTGTATTTTATAAAATGCATTTAATACCGATATACTTCTGTAATTAGCACAATCTGCAGTATATCGACTAAAGTTGTGGTATTTTGACACTACTCTGGCTATGCTTTCTTCATATCTCCAATAAATTTCGTAAAATACTTTGTTCCGCCTGTACTATTTTGCTGCTTATACCCTCTTTCATTCCTTACTTTTGTTAGTTCTGCAACTACATCTTCCTTCCTATTTTCAAATTTTTCGTCAAACTTTTTGTATTCTTCCTATTCATTTAATATTTCACTATAGGATTATCTTTGGCTTACGTTATTGTTTTCTTCCAACTTACATGATTCTGTTTCCGTCTTTAATTAAACTTGACTCACTTTGTGTCTTCTTGTTCTATCAATTCCAACGAATGGTAAAGTACCTTTTCACCATTTTCAGAATGACTTCTCAAGATCCTCAAAGTATTAGCACATCGCTGTAGTCCGATCGAAATTTTTTTCAAACGAAGAAAATCCTGAATTTGGAGAATAAGTGGTCAATGGGGCTAGACTTGAGGAATAAGATAGGCGACGCACAACCTGAAATGTTAACTTATACAATTTTATGTCATGAAGAACTTTTTTGTGGACGATTCCTGGTCATTTTCAGAAATTGGTAACCTCACTTTATCTAATAAAGCAGCGTACGCGTAATATAGTCCGTTAACAATTAATCCTTCGCAAGCCTATGAAAATTATCTCCTTCAAGTCTCAAAAAAGCGCAGCCACTGCCTTACGCACTCTAATATGTCTTTGTTAATATTGCAATTTGGATTCAGAAAATCATCTCGGTTTATGCTGAACAACTTCAAATAACGTTTGACGTTCCTTCACGTTTTGTGTCACACTTAATATTCGCAAAAGACATTTTGCCGGTAGCTGGTACGTACGTAATTCTACGGATTAAACGTGAAGTACGTCATGGTCGCGATTGCTCAAAACCATTTCGCTAAGTTTACTGATCATTTTCGAAACTGCCGTAATTTTTAATGCTCCTTGTAGCACATATTGATGCCCATAATCAATAGTCAAAACTTGAGATATATTTCGCCTTTAAAAAAATAAGTTTTAAATTACATCGCGACATCGTTCAATTAAACTTTGAAGGATGGGTTTCTTAATTTCTGCGATATCTGATGGTCTTAGTTTCTTTGGCAACACATTAGTATAGTTTGTGATCCTTGTACGATGATAAATAGTCTTCTATTATGGTTTTATTCGGTAATAGGCAAACTACTACATATTGGAAAATGTAATGCATCTATTCTTAAATTTCTCAATACATAATAGACTACATTCCTACGAGAGTTGTACTTATAGTCCGCGATGGATAGAAAAATTATAAGATACAGGTATATAGGAATGTTGGAGGAGTACAGGTATATAGCTTGAAGATTCACATTGAGAGCAAGTTAAAGTAATTAGATCTATTTCAAAACTACGAGCACTGATGCTAATACATAGAGGACGCCAATGATTAGTATTTTTGAGAAAAATTTTTAAGGTAAGAAGGTAAAAATGAAAAATTTTGCCATAAAAATGGATACTTACACAAAACGAAATAAATTTTGTGAGTAATACTCAAGAGATATTTGAATTCTATTAGTACCTTATTTTCTACGACTATATCGGGAAGAAATTTTTTCACTAATATCGATTCAATAGATGAACGAGAGAAAATAGTCAGGATAATAGCGGAAATAATTTTTTCATAGCATGTAACGAACGTAATTTCTTTAAATTTAAAATATATGATCTATACTATAGTGTTCTTAGAATATTTTCACATTATGATATCTTTGTTTACCTAACTATTGGAAGTATTGGTTTTCCAAAATTTGGTAAAGGCGAATCGCATACGCGCATTACCTAATTTTTAAGTTACAATCGGAAGGGAATATATAAATTATAATATTAATACGAGGGAGCGTTTTTATATTCGCGGAATGCGGGACAAGGGGTGGAAATAAAAAAACTAAATTATTTTTCTTTTTCAATATATTCACCTGCAAGACGGATACATTTTTCACATCTTTCAATTAATTTATTTATATAAAAAAATGATTTCTCTTTATCTGCAAAATACGCCGAAACTGCCTCCTTGACTTCATCATCGGCAGTAAATTTTTTACCCCGCAACTCTTTTTTCATTTTCGGAAACAGGTAATAATCACTCGGGGCCAGATCTGGGCTGTAGGGTGGGTGATTCACAATTTCGAAGCCCACCTTATACAGGGCAGCTAACGCAACGCGGCTCTTGTGGACGGGCGCGTTGTCGTGCAAAAGCAGAACACCTTTTGTCAATTTTCCCCGTCTTTTCTCTTTAATGGCTTCTTTTAGTCGCTCTAATATTGAAGCGTAATATTCTCGTTATAGAAACACCTTTATCTTTATAATCAATCAACAATATTCCTTTCGAGTCCCAAAATACCGTTGCCATGAGTTTTCCAGCTGATTGTGACATTTTAAATTTCTTGGGAGGTGCTGTGCCCTTTTTATGCCACAGCATGGAGTCTTGTTTGGACTCAGGTTCATAACGATGAACCCAAGTTTCGTCTCCAGTAACAATTCCACTCAATACACCATCCTTGTCTTCATTACAGAGGTCCAAAAATGCACGCGAACACTCTACGCGCTGTTGTTTTTGCGGCGGCGTGAGCATTCTCGGCACCCATCTTGCGCTGACCTTAGACATGCCGAGATGATCGTGTAGGATTTTAAAAATTGTTGTATCGAATACTCCAACCATTTCTGCGAGTTGTTTCTTCTTTAGTCGAGCATCTTCGAGTACAATTTGTTCAACTTTTTGGATAAGTGCTGGCATGGTCACCTCAATGCCCCTGCCGGGCCTCGGGTCGTCTTCAAGGGATTCCCTTCCTTGTTTAAATAAACTATGCCACTTGTACACCATGGTTTCTCCTGGACAAGAGTCACCGTAAACCAATGACATCTCATTCATTGTGGTCGCGACTGATTTTCCTTGCCTGGTAAGGAACTTTATAACGGCACGATATTCGATTTTTTCCATATTTCGCTCCCTCGTATATCAATACGTAGTCATTTAATAAATTTTCGGAAATGTCTTGTCTACGTTCTAAATACAAAAAACAGGTGGGACAATAAGTATCACCCTATTGGAAAGTGCTGCCATTTTTGCAAGTGGCATCATATGTCAGTTTAGTTTTGACATTCGTTAAATAGAGACGTGCGAAATTTATAGTGAATAACAATGAATCGATATATGCTTCAAGAATGCGCGATAATTGTGACAATGTTTGTGCGCAATAATTCGTCAGTGGTATTAACGTAACGTGAATTTTGGCCAAAATATCCCAATCGCGCAAAATTCTCGGTTCTGGGGGACGGAAAATCGACTCATAATTCATGAAGCACCATTACACCCTCTCAAAGTTACCGTGTGATGTGCGCTTACGTCGGAAAAGGTGATTAGACATGGAACGGCGACCGCCATAGAGCCGTGCTGATTGAATGTTTTTTACCGGAACTTGATGATCTGCATTTGGAAAACATGTAGTTCCAACAGGACGGGGCCACTCGCCATACTGCACGCGATACAATTCGTATTTTGAAGGATGACTTCCCCGGGCGTGTAATCTCGCGTTTCGGTGATTTGGCTTCTCCAGCCAGATCTCCCGATTTAACTGCATCGGACATCATGGGGATATTTGAAGTCGTTGGTGTACGCGAACAAGCACCTCACCTTGGAGGAGTTAAAGAGCAACATTCGAGTTGAAGTTAACAACGTAACATCACAAACCAAGTTATGCAAAATGTAATTAAAAGAGCCCGAATCTATATGAACGCCGGCGGCAGACATTTGTCTCACATATTTTTCTACAATTAATTGAAACAAAATTTATAAGTGCGAATAAACACAATCAGTTAAAAACCAAAAAAGTTTTCACTTTTAACAAAAGTTATAGCGACAGAAAACCAGATGATGCCTTTTGCCCCACACTGTACATGATTTTCTTAAATGTAAAATAACCGCAAAGTAGACCATTTGGAAATAAATAGAAGAAGCGGAATGGTATATTTTTATGTAGCCATTTGGGAATTATTCACCAAAGATAAAGTTTCCGGTATTCCGTAGATTCGAAACCACACAAGATATAATAGGTTGTGTATTTGCAATCTAAATATAACAGGAATAGATCTAATAATTTATTTGCACTTTTACTTACTGATAATAGATAAGAATGTTATTAATTACTCTAGTTCAAAAACTTATTTTAAAGAATTCGGCACAAATCAATCTATAGTTTTGAAAATTTGAGAAGCCATTAAAAAATCATTATCTGTTTATTACTATACATATGGTAAAGCAGGTTGTGGCCTTTAAAATTTACCACACCATCATTTAATTTGTTTAGGTTCTTTGTTACAGGAACATCTTAATTATTAAATGACTAATGTAAATACATGTGAGATTTCCTTTTTTCCCTGGAAGTCGTTCGGCTGTAAGAGTCGCCGAAGCAATGCAATCTTATTGACTTATTGTGCATTGTCTCAACATACCTACTGCACCCAATCCCTCTGCATTATAGATAATATATGTACAAAGGTTAGAGTTCGGAGAGCGCTTGAATTAAAATCGCTCGCGAACGAATTCAATTCGTGCGAGTTATATTTTCTATATTAAAAAGAACTATTCTTACGGGTTGAGTTTGTGCGCGCGAGTTAAATAATAAAACTCGCGAGCACAAATTTTAAAACGAACGAATTAAATAAAATTGTGCTCGCAAGCAGAATTTTTTCCTACTCTGCTCACGAGTTGAGCTTATGCTCACGAGTTTAATGATAAAACTCGTGAACACAAATTTTAAAACGAATGAATTAAATAAAATTGTGCTCGCGAGCGGAATTTTTTCCTACTCTGGTACTTAGAACAGGTCGGCCGCTATGTATTTGTATTGCCAGATCTACTTTAAATTGCCCATAAATGGCTTATATCTTGTAATCCAATGCCTCACATTAAATGTAATGAATAGTAAATAGGTTGTATCAAAAAATGATTTGCCTACAGATTTTCAATTCTAATATTCTGTTACCGTTTATCATTTGATATGTAGTTGAGTGTATTTGCATTTGGCAGTTTGATTTCACATTTTTTGATGTTTGGATTTGATATCAAATTTCAATTGCCCGCCTTTGAAAAACTAAATTACACTAGACTAAAGTAGTGCGTTTATAGATTATAAACGGCTCGGTTCCGACGCATTCATAAATGTTGTTATATAAGCAGATTAGGAAAAATATTTAGTTCTCTTTTTGATAAGAATACTTCGAATTTTTTATAGGAACCTAGAACAATCCAAAACATAAAATAGCAACACACACATCATATATCCACTGTTTGGAAAATAGCCAAATTGTCTCTATTTTAACTAATTTAAAAGCACAGTTTCTTTGAATTAAGAAGTGCCAAAGTTCTTAAATAATCTGTGAAAATTCTATAACATTTCAGTCATTAAAGATTAAGATATGCCACCTTTATGTAAGAGTGCCGTGCCTACCGATATTTAATTAATTTTCTGTAATTAATACTAACGATGGGAAAGCAGGAAGTGTTAATTTTCAAGGCAGAGAAGAGCCTGTTTGGCGAAGTTGACAATCAAAATTAATTTCTCTTTGTGACACCAAGGAGATTACTCTCGCCAGATCACCATATGAAGGAAATCGAAAAAT
Source organism: Dermolepida albohirtum (assembly GCA_031893035.1). NCBI lineage: Eukaryota > Metazoa > Arthropoda > Insecta > Coleoptera > Scarabaeidae > Dermolepida > Dermolepida albohirtum. Next base: position 481,772 of record JAVIWB010003701.1, read on the forward strand.
ATCTCGTTTGCAGAAATGGTTAATACGATGGTTAATATTGATTATTACCCACGTTCACCATATTCGCGTTAAATATTGGGAGCCAAATAGTTGGTAATTGTACAAAAATGCACGTCAATTGTTACCGGTTTTTAAATAAAACGTTAAATATTTTCTACTTACATATCTTTACTCACTTTTATTCCTTAAGCTGCATTTGGCGATGAAACGAAGCTGTTTTGTATCAAATTGAAGACATTTAATCGTTAACGGTTAGTCAGTCAGCACCATTTGCAATCAATTATATAGGATACATACATTGATGCACTTTTTGAATGTCAAGTCGCTTCTGCTGAAGAATAATATTTTGAATGAATAAAATGAATTATTTTTGTTTTTTCTTCGGAAGCTGTTCAGATTACTTTGTACAGCATACATTTGTAGTTCTGTAAGTGAACGATCAATTTTGAATTATTTAATTTTAAAGTATTCCAATTAATTAAAACCTTTATGTACGTATAATGCTTTTTAATTAATTTCTATGAAAATTTAAACGAAATTTGTAACGAAATATCGAAAAGTAAACAAATAAGAAAAAATCGACATTTTTGTCATATGCGTAGGTATACAAAGAGTCAAATTAAACCTTTTTAAGTAAGAATCACGCAGCAAAATTTGAAAGAAGGATATGCAAAAGGGGACGAAAAATTTCCTCACCCAAATGTTTTATGATCGTAAAACAGCGCTATCTATATTGTGCCGTCGAAATTATTTAGTCTGAATGTTGAGATAAATTATTTCGGAATTGGTTTAATGTTTTATTTCCTTCTCAGCCATTCTGTTGGACTTTTCATAAATTGTAAGGTATTCTTTTATTTCTTTACCAGCGTAAATCAAGCAGCTCGTCTATTGTAAATGTATTCCTTTTATAAATTCATTTACCTCTGGGTTGCTTATTAACATCAATATACTTCGTGTAAGAGTAGGATTAGTAGCAGAAAATGTCTATATGAGTTATTTCATTATTATATAACCTGTAATTCATTCCATTTCAGAAGAAAGCGATGGGCAATATTTTGATACCTATAATTGGCTGTAATTCGACGCAAATTTATACAATGTAAAATGCATATTTTAAATAGAATTTATAGTATAATCTGCGGTTTTGTGTTTCGTTGCGTTGGTATCATTTTCTTTCTTAATATTCCATATTCTTCAAATTATACAATTAAGAACAGTTCTTTTTAAAACCATACAGATTATATCTAGAACCTATCCATTGCGTGCTTCGCTGCTTAACAAGCTCTTGATATGTATAAATTTGTTCATGATGATAAAACACTCAATTGATATTTCAAGAATATTAGAGAGCTGCGAAATAGTCAAACGTGGATCTGCCTGAATAATTACTGTTACTTTGTTCATGATTTCTTCAGATTGTACTAATTGTATGACTTGGACTGTCTTGTAACACATGCCTTCTCTAATCGTCATTAAAATTTTAATATCATCGGAGACAAAATTCAATCACATATATTTGTCCTTCACGTAATCTATCACGATTTTTAAAGGCTCGATAACAATATTGAAATTTTCTGTGTCAACCTCAAATTAATTTGTGGCAATTGTCATTTTGCACAATAAAAAAAGACTGTAGTGCATCGTAATAAATTCCGTCCTCGTCTTTGCTGACAAACTCTCGTATTACATGGGTCAAATGACTTAATAAACTTAAGCTATAAACAAGAAAAAGAGAATTACCTATTGTTTTCTTAAAACAAATTCAATGATGAAATGTTTCTAATATTGAAGAGAGTAATTTAGTAACAGACTATCAACTTTTTTCGTATACTTCCAACAATTTAATAAAACTACTACAACAATTAAATAAGCACACCACAAACCAAGTTATGCAAAATGTAATTAAAAGAGCCCGAATTTGTATGAACGCCGGCGGCACACATTTGTCTCACATATTTTCCTACAGTTAATTGAAACAAAATTTATAAGTGCGCATAAACACAATCAGTTAAAAACCAAAAAAGTTTTCACTTTTAACAAAAGTTATAGCGACAGAAAACAAGATGATGCCTTTTGCCCCACACTGTACATGATTTTCTTAAATGTAAAATAACCGCAAAGTAGACCATTTGGAAATAAATAGAACAAGCGGAATGGTATATTTTTATGTAGCCATTTGGGAATTATTCACCAAAGATAAAGTTTCCGGTATTCCGTAGATTCGAAACCACACAAGATATAATAGGTTGTAATAAGAATTATATATATATAATTATAATAATTTATTTGCACTTTTACTTACTGATAATAGATAAGAATGTCATTAATTACTCTAGTTCAAAAACTTATTTTAAAGAATTCGGCACAAATCAATCTATAGTTTTGAAAATTTGAGAAGCCATCAAAAAATCATTATCTGTTTATTACTATACATATGGTAAAGCAGGTTGTGGCCTTTAAAATTTACCACACCTTCATTTAATTTGTTTAGGTTCTTTGTTACAGGAACATCTTAATTATTAAATGACTAATGTAAATACATGTGAGATTTCCTTTTTTTCCTGGAAGTTGTTCGGCTGTAACAGTCGCCGAAGCAATGCAATCTTATTGACTTATTGTGCATTCTCTCAACATACCTACTGCACCCAATCCCTCTGCATTATAGATAATATATGTACAAAGGTTAGAGTTCGGAGAGTGCGAGTTATATTTTCTATATTAAAAAGAACTATTCTTACGGGTTGAGTTTGTGCGCGCGAGTTAAATAATAAAACTCGCGAGCACAAATTTTAAAATGAACGAATTAAATAAAATTGTGCTCGCGAGCGGAATTTTTTCCTACTCTGGAACTTAGAACAGGTCGGCCGCTATGTATTTGTATTGCCAGATCTACTTTAAATTGCCCATAAATGGCTTATATCTTGTAATCCAATGCCTCACATTAAATGTAATGAATAGTAAATAGGTTGTATCAAAAAATGATTTGCCTACAGATTTTCAATTCTAATATTCTGTTACCGTTTATCATTTGATATGAAGTTGACTGTATTTGCATTTGGCAGTTTGATTTCACATTTTTTGATGTTTGGATTTGATATCAAATTTCAATTGCCCGCCTTTGAAAAACTAAATTACACTAAACTAAAGTAGTGCGGTTATAGATTATAAACGGCTCGGTTCCGACGCATTCATAAATGTTGTTATAATAGCAGATTAGGAAAAATATTTAGGTCTCTTTTTGATAAGAATACTTCGAATTTTTTTAAAGGAACCTAGAACAATCCAAAACATAAAATAGCAACACACACATCATATATCCACTGTTTGGAAAATAGCCAAATTGTCTCTATTTTAACTAATTTAAAAGCACTGTTTCTTTGAATTAAGAAGTGCCAAAGTTCTTAAATAATCTGCGAAAATTCTATAACATTTCAGTCATTAAAGATTAAGATATGCCACCTTTATGTAAGAGTGCTGTGCCTACGGATATTTAATTAATTTTCTGTAATTAATACTAACGATGGGAAAGCAGGAAGTGTTAATTTTCAAGGCAGAGAAGAGCCTGTTTGGCGAAGTTGACAATCAAAATTAATTTCTTTTTGTGACACCAAGGAGATTACTCTCGCCAGATCACCATATGAAGGAAATCGAAAAATATCTCGTTTGCAGAAATAGTTAATACGATGGTTAATATTGATTATTACCCACGTTCACCATATTCGCGTTAAATATTGGGAGCCAAATAGTTGATAATTGTACAAAAATGCACGTCAATTGTTACCGGTTTTTAAATAAAACGTTAAATATTTTCTACTTACATATCTTTACTCACTTTTATTCCTTAAGCTGCATTTGGCGATGAAACCAAGCCGTTTTGTATCAAATTGAAGACATTTAATCGTTAACGGTTAGTCAGTCAGCACCATTTGCAATCAGTTATATAGGATACATACATTGATGCACTTTTTGAATGTCAAGTCGCTTCTGCTGAAGAATAATATTTTGAATGAATAAAATGAATTATTTTTGTTTTTTCTTCTGAAGCTGTTCAGATTACTTTATACAGCATACATTTGTAGTTCTGTAAGTGAACGATCAATTTTGAATTATTTAATTTTAAAGTATTCCAATTAATTAAAACCTTTATGTACGTATAATGCTTTTTAATGTATAATCTAATTAATTTCTATGAAAATTTAAACGAAATTTGTAACGAAATATCGAAAAGTAAATAAATAAGAAAAAATCGACATTTTTGTCATATGCGTAGGTATACAAAGAGTTACATTAAACGTTTTTACGTAAGAATCACGCAGCAAAATTTGAAAGAAGGATATGCAAAAGGGGACGAAAAATTTCCTCACCCAAATGTTTTATGATCGTAAAACAGCGCTATCTATATTGTGCCGTCGAAATTATTTAGTCTGAATGTTGAGATAAATTATTTCGGAATTGGTTTAATGTTTTATTTCCTTCTCAGCCATTCTGTTGGACTCTTCATATATTGTAATGTATTCTTTTATTTCTTTACCAGCGTAAATCAAGCAGCTCGTCTATTGTAAATATATTCCTTTTATAAATTCATTTACCTCTGGGTTGCTTATTAACATCAATATACTTCGTGTAAGAGTAGGATTAGTAACAGAAAATGTCTATATGAGTTATTTCATTATTATATAACCTGTAATTCATTCCATTTCAGAAGAAAGCGATGGGCAATATTTTGATACCTATAATTGGCTGTAATTCGACGCAAATTTATACAATGTAAAATGCATATTTTAAATAGAATTTATAGTATAATCTGCGGTTTTGTGTTTCGTTGCGTTGATATCATTTTCTTTCTTAATATTCCATATTCTTCAAATTATACAATTAAGTGCAGTTCTTTTTAAAACCATACTGATTATATCTAGAACCTATCCATTGCGTGCTTCGCTGCTTAACAAACTCTTGATATGTATAAATTTGTTCATAATGATAAAACACTCAATTGATATTTCAAGAATATTAGAGAGCTGCGAAATAGTCAAACGTGGATCTGCGTGAATAATTACTGTTCCATTGTTCATGATTTCTTCAGATTGTACTAATTGTATGACTTGGACTGTCTTGTAACACATGCCTTCTCTAATCGTCATTAAAATTTTAATATCATCGGAGACAAAATTCAATCACATATACATATTTGTCCTTCACGTAATCTATCACGATTTTTAAAGGCTCGATAACAATATTGAAATTTTCTGTGTCAACCTCAAATTAATTTGTGGCAATTGTCATTTTGCACAATAAAAAAAGACTGTAGTGCATCGTAATAAATACCGTCTTCGTCTTTGCTGACAAACTCTCGTATTACATGGGTCAAATGACTTAATAAACTTAAGCTATAAACAAGAAAAAGAGAATTACCTATTGCTTTCTTAAAACAAATTCAATGATGAAATGTTTCTAATATTGAAGAGAGTAATTTAGTAACAGACTATCAACTTTTTTCGTATACTTCCAACAATTTAATAAAACTACTACAACAATTAAATAAAATTTACTATAAAAAAGACAGTTGTGAATAAACCGTTTATTCTTGAGATTTGGCCAAAATATGGTTTATAGGGATAAAACTACGGGTTGTTGCTTGGGAAGTATCAAGGTCAAGGACATTCCAATTACGCAGAGTCTGGTTATTTAATTGTCTTAGCTCGTATATTAATACACAATATCTAATATTTTCTTCATCAGTATAACTACCAGGTTTGTAACAAAAATATGTTAGTAATTACGTAATAGTCTATTATTACAAGAGCAACACCTTTATCTGACTTTTATATATGTCGTGTAATGTTTGATAATATTTTACTAATGGACACATAACAAGATATTTTGTAATTATCTGAAATATTACGTGTAAAGGAACCTAAGATAATGTTGCAAACATAAATAAGAAATATTTTTTAATAACTAATAAACAAAAATATTATACTTATGAATGAATAATTGTTAAATAATTACCACAGCCTTGATATTTAAACAATCATTTTTATGATAATAAATATAAAATTACACGCCGTTTTCTTTGGAATAAATATGTAATATTTCCTCGCGTTCGTGCGTTTATAAAACTTTTTTTTATATTACTCAAAACTTTCATTTGCTTCTCACCCAATAAATTGTCCGCTTCCCCTTAATTTTCATTCCACAGGTAAATCCACAGCATATTTTAAATGAAACAAATTATTAACAAATAATCACTCACATATTGTCCATTATTTTATACGATAGTTTTACATTTTTAGGTGACACATTAGTGCCTCCTCGATTGCTGTTATTTTAAATGTAAGCGCTTGCTTGTCATTTCAGTGTTAATTTGGAGTGGAATTTTTTTTTATTTCAAAAATTTTTCATTTATCGAAGAAAGGAAATTTGCAAAATTTGGTGGATGTTGTAACAACTTAATTTGGCCAACTTTTTTGAAGGAAGTTACAGTCTAACGATACAATGCTGAAAAATAAATCGATGTTTGCATTTGTATCAAAATTTGTCAATTGTTAAGGCTTAATGCTTTCTCCCAATTGCAAATATTTGTAATAAAGAGCACATTGATTACCCTAGTAAATACATTGCGCTCTTTACGTTCGATGACAAATCGATATTATAATTATTGAAGCTAATTGCTTCAGCTTATTCGTAACTAGTAGGTCTAGACAAGAAAACTCAAACTTTTAGGCAATGAATATTTAATTTCTCAATTTTTCTCTTTGTAACTCAATATATTTGGTCAACCAATATTTACACCTTCACATTCTTTCAGAAAAATAATCTTTATCAAATTGAAGACATTTTAAGCTTATTATTAAGATTCTTTTAGATATCGGACTTTATTTTAACCGAAAAATTGCGAGAAAGGAACAAGTTTCACATCAATTGGAAGAGTGCCCATATCTGTCAAAAAGAACTAGCCATCAACGTTAACTGGTCGAGCACATTATCGTGATTGCAACGTCTCGTCCTGTGCTTAAGAGGACAATAAGTAAACGCCTATATTCTCACCTAAAACGATCCTTTTGCTTGACTTTCGTGGTGCTAAAGCTAGCTTAAGGAATAAACTCGAAGAGTTTGGGTGGTTCGCAACAAAATTATTATTCTGAAAGCCATAAACCGATGCTGAAACAAAAGGTGTATTAATAAAATACGTACGGTATTTATATAACTAAGATAGAAAAGAAGAACCCTTTTACAGTGAAGAAGAAAGTTTAGCTCTATTATAAGTTTATTGTATTTGTTCCATTATTTTTGAAATACACGGTATTAAGAAAGCTATATTTACTAGATAATCATTAGAAAAGAATCGTCTAAGTTTCAGTTAAAATCTCTAATTACTTACCCACGTATATATATAAATGGTTCAGTTTACTACTGAATTATTAACTACATTAAATAATTGACTATGGCAAAAAAAGCTGTGATCTATGAAAAGCAAAAAGATTATATGAAGAAAAAAACTATTGAAATTAGCTGACGGTTTACTTGTCAACTGGCAAATATAAACAACGAGCTCCTAATTGAGTTGAAGGTAAAATTTGACTAATGAATCATGATCTAATTATTAAAGAAATCTCTAATTAATTAATTTGAAACTAACAAATTTATGAAGGTAATGTTTATATGAGGGTAATTAGAAGCAGATAAATTAGGGTTATCAAATGTTTAATAAGTAATTCTTAAACAGGGCACGGTGTATCAACATTAATTAATTTTCGGCTGTGGGTATGCCAGTTTTAATTATCGATGCTGCCTAACGAATCACTAACTAATTAAAGAAATTAATTCTATGAAAGGTATGAATAAATATTTGTATAAATACCTTCAACTAATTAGTTAAGTAGCTAACTAGCTAGCTAACTAGCTCGCTATTAAATTTAAACTAAGGCCTAAATGTCACAAATCAGGATCTAAACGCTCTTAAATGATCCCATAATTAGTCTAAACGGTAGCATATAAACCAAACAGTTTATTTCACAGTCTTATGAGCCAAATATAATTAACAATAAGCTATGTAAATAAAAATAATTACGAACGTCTTTGATTCCTGGCTCGTATTCAAGGTGCCAAATAACTTCGTTAAACATTAAGACTACAGATTAAGTTGTCTTTTTAATCAGATGAATATGCAATCCTCATACACACACTAATTCAGCCCGCTGGGTAATTCAAAAACTACCAAAGATAGAGGGGAAGAACCGGCACGGTTGGTTCTGAGGGTTAACTATTGAAAATGAGATTGCCCTTCTAGCAAGATGCCAATGTGAATTTTTCAACCACTTGTCGAGGTTCATTTTTCCGACGTAATGGTTGCTAGTATGTAGTAGCAAACTCCGCATATGCACAACAATATTCACCGTTGAATTATTAATGCCGTGAACGACGATAGACTTCTTAACGGTCAACACTAATAATCGATAAAGAGGACGGAAATACTGCCGCCATTGTTTATAAGCAGTTCAACCCGTGACGGTCTGGAAAAGAAAAACGCAGAAAGAAGCAAAATACAGACTAATTATTATGAAAATTAATTGCAAACATTGGAAACAATCTCAAATATGTATATATGATAACGATAAACAATCAAATCTATTAATAAAAATAAAAATTAAGACATTGGAAAGATCTATAACTACTTGATAATATTGATTATACACTTAAGCTGAGAGTTACGAGGGGGCGATAAGAGTAACAAAGAATAATAAAATGAAAATTAATCTAATAATCATTCCCAAAATTTTGCAATTCCACAATATACAGCGGTATCCGTAAAACATGAACGCAAGTTAAAATTGTGCAACATGGTATTCGAAAAACAAGTGAACGTAATAACCGAATTATTGTTCGAAGAACCGTAGAAAATTGGCATCTATCAATTAAAGAGCTGAAGTGAACACCTTCAGAGGACAGTATTCAAATATCCGATCAAACGCTAAGGTCGCGTTTGTAGGAGACTAATCTAAAGAGTCGACGATGTACAAAAAAAAGACCGAGATTAACAAATAAAATGAAGAAAGCTTGACGACTGTAATGGACAAGACAAAATAGCCACCTTACTATAGAAAATTGGGATAAAGTAATATCTTAAATTTGTTTTCGTGTCATGTAAATCGTTTAAATGAAAACCTGTTTATTTTAAAGTAGTGAAATAATTAAAGGTCGTATTTAGTGACGCATTATAATTTGTGATATCTGTACTGTCGCCAAAACAGTAAAACATCCGCCGGCAGTGATGATTTGGTCGTGCATAAAGGCTTCCCCAAACCAACGCGAAACATTCGCAGTCGCAGCGAAATTTTCGCGGCGATTGATTTCGCTTCACCTGCGACGCGGTGAATTCGCGTGGATTCCCACACCAACGCGTCAGTTTTTGATTCTAGCAGTGCAAAAATGTCTTCCTCGTCGGACGAAGAAGAAGCAGTGCTATTTCTTTCTTTCGCGTGGCGACAGCAACTAAAAACCGTGCACGCAGCGATTGCGATAAATTCGTTGCAGTTTGACGCGCTGCGGCGCGATATTTTTGCATCGATGTAGATAAGACCATTTAATTACATAGTCAGCGTTTGGTCGTGGATAATTTCCCACGAAAATTTCGCTGCGACTGCGAATGTTTCGCGTTGGTTTGGGGAAGCCTTAACAGCGAAGGGGCTCGAAGTGTTAGAGTTGTGAAAGCAACAATGAAGCAGATTCAATACAAACGTATTAATGAAACAACTTTACTGGGATTTTTAAAAATTGTAAACACTAAAAATTGTACGTTAATGCGAGATGAAACACCACGTTACAGGGCCAAATCTATCACAGTCAGTAATTATCCGAATTTAAATTCGATAGAGAATGATATGGAGTACACTAAAATGACACGTTTACGAAATATCACGATTAAAGTTTTAAAACAAAATATGAGAAATAATTGAGAAAGTAATAAACACATAAAAGAAGTTTCTGCGGCATATATAGCAAGTATACCGAAAAGGATTGCTGCTGTGATCTAGTCTAAGGGTAGATTAACAAAATATTGAGTTTAATTTATATAGGAAACAGTAATAAATAGTTTTGCAAATGAATCTCTAAATTTTCTACTGTTTATATATTTTTTTTCTTAAAAAATCAATTTTACGTAGTAATTCTAATACGATTACACCGTGATGTACTATAATCATCAACCAGCCTGACGACTTCTCCATTATCTTTACTGCGAGAACGAGAAAAGTTCTCTACCAAACAATGAAACAAAAAAATCCGGTGAGTTTTTTGGTTATTCAACGTAATCTCTCTTTCTTACTTCAATGAATTTAAGCCATCTGTCCGACTCTTTTCCATCAGAAATATTTTTTTTCAGATTAGATTGAGTTCTAAAAAATGAACATCAACTTCCACTTTCAATTGGTAATCGCGTCTATAAAATGACTTTCACTGAGGTGTCTTTTTAAATTTCTAAATAAATAGAAGCTGGTCGGAGCCACATACGAATTGTATGGTGGGTGGTTCAGCTCAAAGGACTTTTGTGACGTAAACCTAAATGTTTTTGAGTCAATAATTGTACGTAATTTTGTTAATACATTACCATAGACAACTGCTGCTATTATGATCGCCTTCAATATGTACAAGAATTACTCCTCCTTAAAAGACGGTAGGCCATATTTAATGGCTTCATGATTCGAATTTCTCTTGACCGGTATTTTACTTTAAAATATAACTGTGCCTATTCCCCATACACCGCAATCATTCATACGTGAATATTTTAGGAGAATTATGTTCCTTTATCAAAAATTCGATGCCACTGCGATGTTCTACTCGTAATTCAGCAAAACTCATTTTTGTTCTAAAGCACAAAGTAAAGAACGATTTGAAATCAAATGTGAGAAGTAGGAAAATGTTGTCACTTTTGCACATTAATATGCAACGCACAATTAGTTCTTTCTATCATGGTTGGTAGATTAGCAATTCATAAAATATTTACTCAAATGTAACATTCAAATGTTACATTAATACATAATAAGAACGATACAAAATTACGCCAATAAAACCACTTGTCACTTTGTAAAAGAATCTTAAACCTTCCGCAATTAATTGACTGAATATTAAATGAGAACGAACTTACGTTTTATGGTGTAATTTTATGGTTTCATATTATGAATATTTCTATGATGTGGTGATTTAACTAATTGAATAAAAACGCATAAGCGCTATCTTTTTATCTTACATATAAATATCGGTTTAGAACGTCTTTGGATGTTGTCCGATGCCTAATTTCTATTTTTGTCTCTCCTGTAGATTTATCGTCTTCTTGCCAGAATGTATCTATTACAGTATTTGTTTAGAAAGTCTGTTATCCTCCATTATTTGAATCTGGTCACACCATACTAGTTGTTTTCTTTATATGTCATCTATTATAGTATTCGCTATGCCCATTCACCGCGTAACTTCTTCGCTCACAATCCCGTTTCTCTGTGATATTCTCATTCCTCGTCCAATCGCAACATTTCCATAGTGTCTATTTTCCTGTCTTTCCGTCATTGATTATGATTTCGTATATATTAAATTTCTTTTTCTTCGTTATATCCTTGCTCTATAACATCCTAATAAAGTCTTTAGTTGTTCTTCGTGCTTGTAATTTCGGATATTTGTCTCTAGATTGCCTGGTCCTTCTCGATTAAATTATATACCCAAGCATTTATCTCCTTACTGTTTCCAAGTATGAGGATTTCGGCATCTGTTTTGATTAATAGATATTTTGTTTTCTTTTCTTGATATTGACTATTGGACCCCATTTATCATATTTTTCAGTCAACATCCGTATCATATATTGCACTTGCTTGTCACTGGTTATTACGTTGATCATCTGTCATCCAATTTAGTGTCCATATCATAACGCTTTCTTATCCATAGATGGAATGTTTTGGCTATATATCTTCAATAGTATTGGCAAGATACAACATTCTTCACATAATTTATTCGTTACTGGGAATTGTGGTGATAAAGGGTTTTGGGTTTTTGTTCTGGATCTAGTGCTTTCGTATAGATTTTCCTGTAGTACTTTTCATAGCCTACTTATTGGTATCACGTCGTATGCTTGTCGCAATTCGGCAAAATATATTATCTCCAGAAGATCTTCTTTTTTCTTTCGTAGTCGTTGTATTCCTCCTCAATCAAACTTTTCTATCTTATAATGAACAAAATACATGCTAAGATATAACAAACTATCAAGTAACGCAAAGAAAAGGAATATACAATAACAAAAGTACAATGAAAGAAGTTAAACATCCACTGTTGAAGCTAGAATTTGAACAAAGTGTGGCTCAAAAGTAGACACCGTTATAAACACTGAACTATACGAACTATGGCCTAACAATTTAATTAATTTCGTGAATTTAATAAAAGAGGGGCAAATTACTTTCCTTAAGGATTAGCTGTCTAGATTTACATACATATATCTTATTATACACTTATCTTTTGTAAGTGCAACAAAAAAAAGATCGGCAGATAATTGACAATCACGCAGCGCCGGTTGATGAAGACGCATACACATAGTGCAATATATCACAAATGTGATGTTTACGTCCGATTGTCAAAATATCATTCCGAGGGGGGACACAGTTACTACGTTGAAGTTTGCGATCGCAGTTAACACGTGAAAATATACGAACTGTGATTTATTATGATTTTCGCTATGGTTTAACTCAATGATAGTGCATGGGACGTTTAACATCCACTACTCAAAAAGAAGATCGTGTTAGCTTGCGTAAAACAATGCTGAAAACTTTGTATCATGGATATTCTAAACATAGTTACGACATCATTACGGATGATAAATCGTATATGCGTATATATGGTTACAAATCGGAAACAAAGTAACAACTGACAGTTTAGGTATTTCAAGACGAACTTTTGCTAACAATGTGTAGCTAAATCTGATCATGTTGTTGCAATTATTCTAAGGAACTGTCAGATCGTAAATATGGAATGGCGTATAGCAATTAGCTTGCCCGAGCTAAATTTTAAACGTGCAATCATTATTCGTCATAATAATGTTTTATCTTATACCGCTCACGCAAAGTTGTCTATTTACGATGTAATGGCATCGAATTAAGGAGTTATCCAGCTAATACTCCTAATTTGGTCTCAAATAGAGTTTTTACATTTCCCCCAATCAAAAATAAAATGCATTTCCCTAGACTGCAGAAGCTGTTAGCACACTTAAAGTCAACTACTTTAAGTGTGCTAATTTCAGAATGGAATAAATGTGTTTGGTGTCAACGCATGAAAAAGTGCATAGAATAAAACAGTAAATATTTCAGAAAACGATAGTCATTTATTTATCTATTCCCGAAACTTTTTGAATGGCCTAGTATATCTGACAATTGGAGTCTACCATTATATATTGTAAAAGCATGTTTACATTTTTACCTCCGCAGCATCACATAAACCATTATCATATAAAAGATAACGCTGATATACTAGGAACGCAAATGTAATATCATATTGATGCTATTTTACCCTATAGAGCATATGTGGGCAACAACTGGCCCGCTGTAAGATTTGATCCTGCCCGCGAGACATTGTCGTATTATTTCATGTCTGATATCTATCCCTAAAAATTATGAACACTACTCTAAAATGCACTACTTTTAAACGCGGCCCGGGAACGTATTTGCACATTAAAGTTTGGCCCACAACATGTCAAATGTTGCTCATATCTGCTATAGAGTAACTCTAACAGAGTATCTACACCCTTGGCCAATTATGTATAACATTGGTTGCAAAGGAAAAAATAATTATAGTATATAATTTTGAATGGGTTGTTTGATTATTTTTGGGATGCCAATTGCAAACCTGGTTTCCATATTTTTCCAGCACGTAATATTTATATTAGGCCATATATCATATATTAAAAAACGACCCTCCTAATACTAATATTTCTTCGGAATATTATAAATTAAGCAGTAATAAGTAAAGAACGTTTATATCTTTCGATTCCACAATATTGCAGCAGTATACATCATCCCTGACTATCCCTACATAAACGCCTACAGACGTGACTTTTTTTGCTATATGTTTGGAGATGTCATTCCCAAATCTCAGCAAGACATTTACAACAAAATTGAAAACTATTTACAATCTATACTTCGATCTTCCTATAGCACATCAGGATAAGGTCAAATTGAATACTATTTTATACGTAAAAAGAGTTATGCTGTATATATGCGGGTAAAAAGTATTTGCAGGTTAAAATTAGCCTACTATGTAATTATAT